>OZ010678.1:26334172-26734172 GCA_963932185.1 Troglohyphantes excavatus
ATAAAAAGAGCATATTGCCTTCATAAGCTGCCTTCATAAATCACTTTCAATAAATATCAACAATTACAACAAGGAATCGAACCCAGATCCTCAGGCACCGCAGTCCAGAGCCTTATCAGTTAAGCTACCAGGGCGACGTGAAGCAGCTATATACAGAAGTAATGTTAAAAAGGTGTGCCAAAAGAATAGGAAGTAAGATAACTGAGCTGTAATAAATTGATTTCTATTTAAGCAATTGAAATCAAATAATGTGGAAAACCATCTTCTGAACAATTTTAAGTTAGTAACAATTTTAAGTTAGTAAGAACAATTTTACTCCTGTACTATAATTTCAAGTTTTAGTCTTTAAATAATACCTCAATATAGAAATATTTACTATATACACTGATATAGATTGTAGTCATCATTTATCAAGTATTTTTGTGTTGAAATAAAAATATACTATATATTAAAATATACTGTGTATGTCGATTGTAAAGGAAAATCGCATATGCATTCCTTTTAAAGCATTGACTGCTTTAAAAGAAATACTATATTACAACACTGTAAAAAAAAATTACGTAAAAATGAGTAGTTGAACATACTCGTTTTTCTTCGAGTACAATTGCATCGTAAATGAGCGATGAAGTACACAAATGTAAGTCACTTTAATTTCTAACTGAGCATTATGGTTTAATATTACTAATCTATCTCAGTTTCCGTTTACAACACGAGCTGACAAACTTAAAATAATTGTTTAGAAGATAGATTTCCACATGATTTGATTTCCACTGCTTAAATGGAAACTGATTTATCATAACTCAATTATCTTACTTCCTATTCTTTTTACACATTTTCAACATTTCTTCTGTTAATAACTTCTTTACGTCGCACTGGTAGTTCAACAGATAAAATTCTGAAATGCGCTGCCTGAGGATCTGGGTTCGATTCCCGGAAAATTCTTTTTTGCAATTGTCGATATGTTTTTAAAGTCATTTCTGAAGTCAACCTATGTAACCTAGCATCTGCTCTTTTTATTCAATGTACTCCTTTTTGAGTACATGTCTTGAAACAGACATGTACTCAAAAAGGAGTACATTTACTTATTTTAGAGTACCTATTTTTAACAGTGCATCAATACCAATTTAACCAAAAAATACTTTCATTTTTTGTTACACAAAGTTTCGGCAGTTTCAAGGTATATTCCTTCTAAATGGGAATTGTGGAATCAAAATTAAGCTCACTAATGCGGCAAGAAATTGCCATAAAAACCCATAAATGCCTTTGCAATCCATCCTATACTACACATTACCTGCATAATGACATAAAAATGGAAGAAGAACACAATCCATAACTGGACATAGAATTGTTCGTAGAATTCTTTTTTATTACCCAAATGTGGCTATAAAACGTCGGAAAATGGTGTTTCTAGTAATGATTTTACTTTGCTTCCAAGCAGAAACTAAAGAATAATTAAATCCATTATGTTTTGAACCAGCAAAAGGAAAGATAAAACGAAAATGAGTATTGTTGTTTTGGGAACATTGGGACATTGGGAAATAAATGGATTTTATTTATTGATTGGGTTTGTATATGTGAATTGTACACTGTTAAAAATAGGTATTCGAAAAATAAGCAAAATAAACTCATCTTTGAATACATCCGATGATTATTATGACTTCGTAAAGAAAATTATATATATATATATATATATATATATATATATATATATATATATATATATATATATATATATATATATATATATATATATATATATATATATATATATATATATATATACATACAAAAATGAGTATTGTTGTTTCGGAAACAGTGGGATACGATTTGTACTAAAAAATAAATTGATTTTTTTTATTGATTGGGTTTGTAGATTTGAATTGTACACTGTTAAAATACATACTCTAAAAGATTTAAAATGTACGTACTAATTTTTTATTACATTCGATACTTATCATGGCTCCGAATACATAAGTTTCAATTTTGAAAAAGGCGTGTACTGAAAAATAAGCTCAATGAATAGTAAAAACAGATGCTAGCCTACATAAGCTGCCTTCATAAATCGCTTTCAATAAATATCAACAATTACAACCAAGACTTACCGGGAATCGAGCCTATCTTCTCATGTACGGCAGTTCAGTGCCTTATCTGTTGTACTACCAGGGCGTTCGGAAGAAGTTATATACTGAGGAAATGTTAAAAATGTGTGCCAAAAGAATGGGGAGTAAGATAATGGAGTTGTAATAACTCGGTTTCTATTTAAGCAATCGACATAAAATAATGTGGCAAACCATTTTAGAACCACATATTTTAAGTTTGTCAGGTCGCTTTGGTAAGATGGCATGAGCAGAAGCTGAGATTAGCAATATTAAATCACACTGCTCATGTCGAGGATACGCTGTTACTTAAATTTAAGTACATCATCACTCAATTATGATACAATTATACTCAAAGAAAAACGAATAGGTTCAGGTACTCATATTTAAGTATATCATCGCACATTTAGGATGCAATTACACTCAAAGAAAAACGAATAGGATCAGGTACTCATATATAAGTACTTTCTTACAGTGTAATTTAACGTAAGTTCTGAATTTTGAATTAAAAATTCTGGTAGTTCTGAATTAAAAATTCTGGTAGTTCTGAATTAAAAATTCTGGTAGTTCTGAATTAAAAATATATGGATTCATTAATAGTAAATAAACATTTTCAACGTATCTAAAATATATATTAAACGTATTCTCAAAACGTTGGACTTTCTTTCATAAATAAATATTGCATGAAAATGGATGTTCGCAACATCTAGTTGAAAATGTAAGTGACTTTCTGCCAAGTAAACTCAGAAGTTCATATTTTATTTATTTTAACCCGCAACATTCGATACAAAATACACTAGATTAAACTGAAAATACTCAGCGAAACTCCTTCTAAACTTCAATTTTCGGATAACCGAAATCCAAGAAACCCGCATGTCAAATTTCCCTACAAGAATTGAATATTTGTTTAACCCTAAACTTGTAGACACATTTTTATTGTAAAAAAGAAAAATCGAATTTTATTTTCGTTTCAGCATAGACCCTCCCGAAGAAAAACCTTTTGCTTAAAAATAATTTCGTTATGAAAAAGGCGCCGTTCTGTCAAAGAAAACTGAATATTTAAAACTTTCAGGAACAGGATATGCAAAGGAGTGTATGGGTTCCTCACTGAAAAAACTCAACGTAGGACCGTCAGTCTGAAAATCCAATAACTGCGCATTTTTATGCTATTTTAGGCTTAAAAATAGCAAGGCTTTAACTCATTTTCACTTCTAACATTTTCGATATTATATTTTCAAGAAAGCAGCTTGTGTTGAAAGTTTAGTATAAAATGATAGACGACAGAAGTTTATATTTCTAAAAAAATATATGGGATAACGTTTATGGAAAGCAAAATTATTAATAAAGGATTTCAAGTGTTTACTTACTTTCAGAAATTTAGAGCTGAAACTTGTTTTCAAGTTGGAGTTAGTTTGAGAGGGGGGGATGCAGCACAAGATGGCCAAAAATATATATTGGGCAATGGTCATTGGTTGTTTGCATATCTTTATATATAATTCTCTTACGCGGTGATGGAAAAACGTTGTTTTTCTCTACGCGTAATGGCAACAGTTAGTTTGTTTACAAAATTCTGTTAATTCCGCATTTTTATTTTGCCATTATGTAATTCATTTCGATGATTAACCTCTTCAATTTATTGGTAAATAATTATTTTGATGATATCAGCTTAAATTAGGAAGAATATAAGGCTTATTGTATTAAAAAATAAAAGTTTGTAAAAACGTATCCAAACTTTAAATAAGCGGAAAGTTGAAGTGGCGCCATCTGTTGGCAATTTTGAAAACTAGATTCCTATGAACTGCATCTTTAAGACGTATTAACTGGGTAAATTACACACTTCTGGTAGGCAAGATTATGGTGAGTTTAAAGTCAATTATGGCCAAAACAAATGAGGGGATGTAACAGAAGATTGTTAAGGGAGTCCCGATCCCCAAATCTTAAATTGTTTATTAATGAATTCAGAAATACCATTTTATTTATATTATTAGAACATCTTTTTCTTAACAATAATCAAAAATAAAAATATTTTTTAAAAATTTATTTTTGTTATTTTTTGGGTTTTTAAGCTTAAATAGAATTTTTTTAAAAAAAACTACTCCTCCTTCAATTTTTAAAGTTTTTAATTTTTTTAATTGATTAAATAACGTCAAGGTACGTACTACAGACGTACGAACCTTGTAGATTTGGGTTTTAAGTTTTCAAATCCTTATTTTAAGTACAAAACCTAAAAAATATTAAATTTTTTTGTTTAATAAGTAGTAAAAAAAATTATTTACAACTTAATTTAAAAGAAACTATTCATACGTTTATAAAATAAATATTAGAGCATCAAAAACTATTAACAGTTTAGTTTTAAGTTAATTAGTTACAAAGCTTTGACGTTTTAAATATGACCAAAACGTTAAAAAAATATTTTTAGTAAATGACGATTGTTGCAGACGAAAAGTGTGTAGATAAATGATAAATGGTATATAAACATCTAAAAAAAGATATGTTCTGTTTCTTTTATTGTTTTGAAATTTTGTACACACCTTCTTAAGTATGTATAGCACCGTTTTAAGAAAAAAAATTGCATTTTTTTTTGGAATTTGGGGCTCGTTTCTACTTTAAAAAATATTGGACATTGATGATTGGTTGGTTGTTTACTAATAAATCATTCTTTTTATAATTCTTTAACTACCAGTTTCAAACTTTAAAAAAATCGGATTTTCAGTTGTATGAGGTTTATAACGTTTTTGTGAAAAAAATTTGCAAAAGTTATGTAAATTTCGAGAACAAAAAATTTAAACAATAGTGAACATGTCCCCTTTTGGACATGTTCACTATTGTTTAAACCTTATTTAAAATTTAATTTCGTAAAATAAAACTAATATTTCATGTACTTACTGATCCTAAATAATTGAGAAATATTTGCACTGGAAGATAAAAAAAAAATCCGTTTAGAATTAACAGTGGTTTTACATTTTACTGTTTTTCAAGAAATGGTCTTTTTATAACCTTTTGGTAAACTTTTTTGAAAAAAGTATACTTCCCGTCAAAACCAAATTTTATGTACCATTAGTTTAGTCTAAAATTTGTCCGCGACATCGACATAGCCAACTCACTACATATGCATTCACTACTTCAATTTATTGGCAAGCCAGCCACTAACTTCTATGGATCAATAGACCATATTGACAATGAAGAATTAATGATCTAGTGGTCTATGATCACACAGATCCCCTACATATTCACCGTCCAAGGGCGGAGCTTTTGCTAGCAAGTTAATTCTTGTAAATCCTTGATAACCTTATGTAAATAAAATTATGTAAAGAAACGAAAGGAATTATAAAAGAAAATAATGAAGAACTAACAACCTGGCTAATCCTCCTCCTCCTGTTCAACAGTTATGCCAGTTGATCGGACCCCCTGCCTTAACCGAGATGCCCCCTTCAAAGTTCATATTCGCAATGGTAAACTTCATTTATGTAGCTAAAGCTAATGCTACGTTAAATTAATTGTCATACTGGAGGCGAAGGCTTCTCCGGAGCTATGACCTGCGTAAAACCTGAAGACTCAACAACAAAAATATTAGTTGCTTTACTAAAATAAAAAAAAATGCGAAAATATTAATCAAAAAGTAAAAAAAAAATTATCTATTTTTTTTAAAAACGTGTATGATAATGTTTTACCTAGTTCAAAACAAAAAACAAAACAAAATTACGTTGTGTAGTTTAATTATAATATATTCTACTTAAAAATAAAATTTGGTGATTGTATATTGAAAACTGTTTTACAATATGGTTATTAATGGTTGAAAAAATTTCGTTGTGATGGGAAATATACTTTTTGAGAAAAGTTTATCAAAAGATGCAAAAAGATCATTTCTTGAAAAACTATAAAACGTAAAATCCCTGATAATTCTAAATTAATTTTTTGACTATCCGGTGCCCCCCCCCCCCCCCCCCCCCCATTTTTTTTTCTCTCAAGTATTTCGAATCAGTGAAGGCACGAAATATTGACTTTATTTTAATTAATAAAATTAAAAAAATTCCAAGTAGTGATTTCTCCTAAAAAGGGACGTGTCCACATTTATAAAATTTTAATTTCGAATTTTTTATAACATGACATGTGAATTTTTTCAAAAACCTAATATCAAACAATGGATAATGATATCATAAACTACATAAATCCGAATTTTTGAAAATGTTTAACTACATTCTACATTTAAAATACAGAAAAATATGTATAAAAGAATTATTACATAAAACAATTCAATAAGAAACCTTCCACAAAAAGTATTTCCAAAATCTTGGTAAAACGTTCATTAGCAGTCTAGTTCGCACGGGACTTCGGAGTAACAGGTCGCGGATTCGAATCCCGACCAGAGAACTGTTAAAAAATTCAGTTGAACGATGTACCATATCTTGGTACAAAACAGAGGTCTGCAGCAAATTACACCAGATTATGGTGGAATCTAGGTTGAACCAAAAATCCGTTATAAAAAAAAGCAGAGGTATCACCGATAATTGGTTCAACCTCTTTAACTGCAACCGAAAATTGTCGCTGTCGCTACATCAACAAGCCAGGGAATCCAATCCGAGAAAGACAACGACGAACAAGAACCACCGTGGCCAGTGGCTAATGGCGTTCAGCTATGAATCAGAGGATTCCTAGTTCGATTCCGATCGGTGGACTTGATAAAGAAAAGTAAAAAGGTTGCGATTTTGCGTTCGCTAGGTTCCCAATTTCGCTATAAAAGTTTTTTCACCACTAAATGGTATCTGTGGTAGCACCGTAAATTGGTGAAACTAATCACCAAATGTTGGTTGCAGTTGTATAGATACCAAATTTTGGTCCAAAGTCGTAATAAATTTTAACAATGTACTTAAAATTTTCCTTGCAGGTTCGCGGTTAAAACCATTACAACATATAACTATTCATTTACAAAAGTATTAAAACAAAATTTATTTGAATATTAAATCTCTGTATCGATTATAACATACCTCCAAATTATAATAATTCATTGCATGAAATATATTTAAACGAAATTCTCTGCTTTTAATTAACACGAATTTTTATATCTGCATCTGAGAATAATATTTAAAGCTTATAATTCATACGAATATTGCAAAAGTTCTGCGTTCTACCTTAAATCGTTTGGTATAATCATATAATTATTCAAATAGGTTTATGTTGAATAAATTTACTTTGAGCCGATCAATTTAGATTCGCAAATAAAAGTTCGAAATTAAAATTTCCATTTCGGAGCAATACATATATGCTTTTGTAATATCGAAAGTTGATGTTTGCATTTATACCCGTATTACCATTGCTTAAAGTTAAATATTATGTTTTTGATGAAATGGTATTTCCATGAATTCAATTTAAGAATTCCTGCTTCCAAAAAGATAGTTTAATTTATTTCTATATTTTTAGTTTCGTTGAAAGATTGTGTGTGTTGGGTTCTATATAAAGTGACAAAGTTTTTTTTTCTTCTAATATATTGGAAGCTAAAATCTTTTTTTAAAAATATATTTTATTAGAGTTTGAGTTTCATCTATAAAAATGTTTCCCATAAGTTTTTTACCAATTACTTAAAAAGGTAAGTTTGCTCGTGAAACTATTGACCAATCTTCATTAATTTTGAAAAAGATTAAAATAGCAGTTGACAATATGGTTTTCTAGCTAACTTTTTTCCTATATGTTCAAATGTTGTCTAGTTATTAGAACTTACTTTTGTGACTTCCCACACTGTAAAAAAGTGCTTAAAAATGAGTACATGAATGTACTTGTTTTTTTTAAGTACAATTGCATCGTAAATAAGCGATGACGTACTCAAATTTAAGTAACCGTACTTTCACAAAAAATTAGCAGTTTGATTTAATATTGCTTGTATCAGTTTCTGTACCAGCCATCTTATCGAAGCGACCTGGCTAACTTAAAATATTAGTTCAGAAGATGGTTTTCTACATTATTTCATGTCGATTGCTCAAATGGAAGATGAGTTATTACAACTGAATCTATCTTACTTCCCATTTTCTGGCACACACCTTTTTAACATTTCTTCTGTTTATAACCATAGAGTAATGATACAAATAGAGGAATAAAAATGCTGATTTCCGTGTGTCCATCATTGAAACCACGTGATATGTGGAAATGCCAATTCATTCTTGCGCCAAAATTACTTGGCAGGCCTTGGCGACTTTAAGAACTAAACGAGATCGAAGTATTGTAATATGGTTTGTGTTTAATTTTGTATTTAAATATCGTTTTTTTGAACGAGTGGCACAATTTAAGGGAGTTTAACAGATATATTAAGGAAATTTTTCTTACTTTGTAGTTTTGAAATAATTGCGTTACGTTTTTATGTAAAAAAATTACCATAAGCGAAGTTCTTTCAATTGTTATTTTGTATACTTCATAAGAAAATATGAACAATAAAACCTGAGAAATATAAAGAGTTTCGCTTCTTCGAGTATTGACACAAATAAACTATTTTCGTTTCGTTAATAAAAAGCGGAAATATTTAGCGCATATTGTTTGAAACTAAGTAAATACATACATATATGTTAAGAAGTTGAATACAGACAGAACTCCTATCACCAAAAAAGAAGAAAGTGCGCCAAATTTGAAACTCCTGCAGATGTATGTACGCCAAATGTGGCAGCGCTATAACCACGTGATGTTGGTTTTTCTTTTCAATGTTGACACCGCGGCCTTATGAGAGTTTGGTATTGAAGGCGCTCTCTATTTAATACTACAACTCTCTAGTTATAACTTCTTCGCGTCGCCTTGATAGCTTAACGGATAAGACTGTCGACCTGGGTTCGATTCCCGGTAAGTCTAAGTTGTAATTGTTGATATTTATTGAAAGTGACTTATGAAGGCAGCCTATGTAATCAAGCTACTGATCTTTTTGGCATCCGTTCTAAAAATGCAATCAAAGTCATTTGGCTTTCAATCGTTTTTGGCTTTTCATGTAAAATTTATGAAAATGGGTCTTTCTGATTTTGAAAATAAACGGCTCAAATGTAACTATAACGTTTTGTAAATGCCAACACGTCTACTCACTCAATTTTACAGACATACAATTCAAAGAATTATTTAAATTATTTAAAACTTTTTTAGACTAATGAATGCATTATTTATATTGATGAATATATTTTTAGATTAATAAATATATTATTTAAATTAATGAATATATTTTATAGATTCACGAATATATTATTTTGAATGATGAATACATTTTTTTAGAATAATGAATACATTATTTAAATTAATGAATACCTTATTTAGATTCACGAATATATTATTTTGAATTGCGAATACATTTATTATTATAATTATTGCGTTATTTAAATTAATGAACGAATTATTTAGATTAATAATGTCATTATTTAGATTGATGAATACATTTTTTAGATTAATAAATACATTTAAATGACTTAAATACATTATATAAATTAATGAACACATTATTTAGAAAAATGAATACATTATTTAGAATAATGAATACATTATTTAGAATAATGAATACATTATATAAATTAATGAACACATTATTTAGAATAATGAATACATTATTTAGAATAATGAATACATTATTTAGAATAATGAATACATTATTTAGAATAATGAATACATTATTTAGAATAATGAATACATTATTTAGAATAATGAATACATTATTTAGAATAATGAATACCTTATATAGATTTATGAGTACCTTATATAGATTTATATTCACGAATATATTATTTCGAATGATGAATAAATGATTTAGATTAGTAAATACATTATTTAAATTTATTAATACATTATTTAGATTCATGAATATATTACTTTGAATGATGAATACATTTTTTAGGTTCAAGAATGCATAATTGAAATTAATAAATACATTATTTACATTAATTAAATCATTATTTATATTGATGAATACATAATGATGATTATTTATATTGATGAATACATAATCATCATTATTTATATTGATGAATGCATAATCATCATTATTTATATTGATGAATACATAATCATCATTTTTTATATTAATGAATACATAATGATGATTATTTATATTGATGAATACATAATCATCATTATTTATATTGATGAATGCATAATCATCATTATTTATATTGATGAATACATAATCAGCATTTTTTTATATTGATTAATACATAATTTAAATTCGCGAATATATTATTTAGAATGACGAATAATTTTTTTATGTTAAAAAAATACAATATTTAAATTAATGAATACATTATTTAGATTAATGAATACAATATTTAGATTAACATTACATTAATAAACGATTATAAAAATATGCGACCGGGTTAGATCGATCTCCCTGCATTTTAAAATACCAAAAACACGATTTTTACTACCAGGTTGTGTATTGAAATTCCTACGTAAGGATTTAAACTTCTGTACATTTTATTCAATTGTTTTTTTTTCCTGAAAATCAATCCGACGACAATCAATTCAAAGACAAAAACCATCCAAAATGTTGTCCGTGTAGAGTTAAATTGATTTTTTTTTGTCCCGTAGTCGAAATAAATCGGAATCCCTGCGACACAGGACAGAAGAAATATCCAGCAGTTCAAACTCCTGTCCGCAACAGACTCGCAACAGATTATTCCTTGGTAATGCCAGAGGAAAACGTTTTCCGTAAAAACAATGTTTACTGGAAAGTTCTTTGGGAAATGTACTTTTCTCTTTGATTTCTGCGGAGGTTCGAATCGTTCGTGGGATGTACTCCTGGGTTCTTTCTTTTTTTTTCTTTATTCCCTGGCTCTGGAATAAATGGAATCCTTGAAATATTCGATTCGTGAGCATTTGGTTTTCGATTGTCCTTCGACTGTTCTGCTCTATATGAAAAAGGAAGTTTGTTTTTGGAGGTTTAATGCTTAATGAAATGTTTAGAATTCTATGCATTCCTATTTTTGGAATGTTTTAACAAAACAGTCACAGAATAGTTACTGTAAAAAATAGGTACTTAAAAATGAGTACCTGGACCTACTCGTTTTTCTTTGAGTACAATTGCATCGTGAATGAACGATGACGTACTCAACTTTAAGTAATCGTACTTTCGCAAAAATGAGAAGTGTTATTTATTATTGCTAATCTCAGTTTCTGTTCAAGCCAGGTTAACAAAGGGACCCGGCACACTTAACATAGTTGTTCAGAAGATAATTTTTCACATTCTTTGATGTCGATTGCTGAAATGGAAACTGATTTATTAAAATTCAATTATCTTACTTCCCATTCTTTTGCCACGACTATTTAACATTACTTTTGTTTAAAATTTCTTCTCGTTGCTCTGGTAGTACAATGGAGAAGAACCTGGACTTTTACCCTATGCACTGTAAAAAAAGGTACTTAAAAATGAGTACCTGAACCTACTCGTTTTCTTTCATTACAATTGCATCATAAATGAATGATGACGTACTCAAATTTAAGCAACTGTACCTTCGCAAAAATGAGCAGTGTGATTATAATAATATTACTAATTTCAGCTTCTGTTCAGGCCATCTTAATAAAGTGACCTGACAAACTTAAAATAGTTGTTCAGAAGATTGATGTCGACTGATTAAATGAAAACTGAGTTATTACAACTCAATTATCTTACTTCCCATTCTTTTGGGACACCTTTTTAGGATTTCTTCTATTTATAACTTCTTCATCTCGCCCTGGTAGCACAATATATAAGGAACTGGACTGCGGTACCTTAGGATCTGGGTTCGATTCCTGGTAATTCTTTTTTTCTATTGTCGATATTTATTGAAATTGATTTATGAAAGCAGTCTATGTTTGCATACCTGCTCGTTTTATTAATTGTGCTTATTTGTGGGTACTTGTGTTTTTCAAAAATGAAAATTAGATATTCGTAGTAATGAAAATGTAATCAAAAATGAGTACATTTTACTTATTCTTGATTATCTATTTCTAACAGTGTATGACGGTGGACAAAGTTATTAAATTAAAATAGATATGACCGTTGTACACCTATATGTTACGAAATTAAAATAGATATGACCGTTGTACACCTATATGTTACGAAATTAAAATATATATGACGGTTGTACACCTATATGTTACGAAATTAAAATAGATATGACCGTTGTACTTGTTACGAAATTAAAATAGATATGCCCGTTGCACACCTATATGTTACGAAATTAAAATAGATATGACCGTTGCACACCTATATGTTACGAAATTAAAATAGATATGACCGTTGTACACCTATATGTTACGAAATTAAAATAGATATGACCGTTGTACACCTATATGTTACGAAATTAAAATAGATATGACCGTTGTACACCTATATGTTACGAAATTAAAATAGATATGACCGTTGTACACCTATATGTTACGAAATTAAAATATATATGACGGTTGTACACCTATATGTTACGAAATTAAAATAGATATGACCGTTGTACTTGTTACGAAATTAAAATAGATATGCCGGTTGCACACCTATATGTTACGAAATCAAAATAGATATGCCCGTTGCACATCTATATGTTACGAAATTAAAATTACTTCACTATTTATTACCTTCCCACCTCTAATCTACTTATCCTTGATAAGTTCCGTAACAAATGAAAGTAAGAACGCTAACCAGGTCACAGTTACAAAGTATCCAAGGAAGGCGTCCAGCAAAACCTACTTGTACCACAGTGGTACGGTGGTGTCAATCCTGTGGCATTAACCAGCCAAGCCAAGACGTCATTTTTCATGTATATCCCGGGCAAGACAGCTTTTTCTTTTGGACATGATAAGTCGTCCCTTTCACCTCTTTCTTTTGCTCATTTGGCGCTGTGTTTTTTCCAGGGGATTTTCTTTTATCATCCCTTGCTAACTTGGCACCCTTGGCGCGGTTCTGACAAATGACCGGGGCGGCTCGCGCTATGCGGCGGCTCCGTACGTGATCATGGTTGTCGAGGGTTGGACTCAGGGGAGGGACTCAGAGAACTGGGAAAGATTACGTTTGAAGTTGTTCCAAAGGGTGCGATTGGAGAATTGTAGAAACTGTAAAACCCCTTATCGTTGGGAGTTCTGAGCGTTACAGCATTATTTTTAAAGCGTGGTTCTAAAGTTTTTTTTAGCAATTGTACTTAAAAAATAGGAAGAATGTCCTCTCAAAATGTACACTGTATTAAAAAGGTACTTAAAAATGAGTACCTGAAAATACTCGTTTTCTTTCAGTACAATAGCATCGTCAATGAGGGATGACGTACTCAAATTTAAGCAACCGTGCTTTCACACAAATGGGCAGTGTGATTTAATATTGCTAATCTCTAGTGTGTTTTGTCCTCCCTACAATTGTATTTTTTTATATCCACTATGTTACCAAAGTTTTTTTATAGCGGAATTTTCTAACACATAGGGCTACTTTGGTAAATGATTACCTTTGTTATCACTAACTTCTTCAATAGTTGTCTAATGTATATGCACTGTAAAGAAAAGGTACTTAAAAATGAGTACCTGAAAATAATTGATTTTTTCGAGTAGAATTGCATCGTCAATGAGCGACGACGTACTCAAATTTAAGCAACCGTACTTTCACAAAAATGAGCAGTGTGATTTAATATTGCTAATCTCTAGTATGTATTGTCCTCCCTACAATTGTATTTTTTTTATATCCACTATGTTATAAAAGTTTTTTATAGCGGAATTTTTCTAACAAATTGCGCTACTTTTTTAAATGATTACCTTTGTTATCACTAACTTCTTCAATGGTTGCCTAATGTATATGCACTGTAAAGAAAAGGTACTTAAAAATGAGTACCTGAAAATACTCGTTTTTCTTCGAATAGAATTGCATCGTGAATGAGCGACAACGTACTCAAATTTAAGCAACCGTGCTTTCACAAAACTGAGCAGTGTGATTTAATATTTCTAATCGCAGCTTCTGTCCAAGCCATCTTAACAAAGCGACCTGATAAACTTAAAATAGAAGTTCAGAAGATGGTTTTCCACATTATTTGATGTCGATTACTTAAATGGAAACTGAGTAACAGAGGAATTGTTAAAACGGCGTGTCAAAAGACTGAGAAGTAAGACAATTAAATTGTAATAATTCAGTTTCCATTGAAGCAATCCACATAAAATAATATGGAAAACCATCTTCTGAACAACTATTTTAAGTTTGTCAGGTCGCTTTGTTAAGATGGCTGGAACAGAATATGAGATTAGAAATATTAAATCACATTGCTCATTTTTGCGAAAGTACGATTATTTAAATTTCAGTACGTCATCGCTCCTTTAAGACGCAATTGTACGTAGAAGAAAACGAGTACGTGTTCATGTTTTCATTTTTCAGCACCTGTTTTTTGAAAGTTTACAAAATGAATCGAATTATATTCGGACTTTATTACAACTATTAATAGTTTCTTTTTATATGCTCTTTTATGTTCATTTTATGTTCTGATATAAATATTGATTATTTACTTTAACTATATGTTAAAAAATACCAGTTATGTTTTGAATTAATATGCTCTTTTTTCTTTTTATGTTCTGATATACATATTGAAAATTTACATTAACTATATGTTAAAAAAATACCAGTTATGTTTTGAACTGATATGCTCTTTTATGTTTCTTTTTATGTGCTGATATAAATATTGATTATTTACTTTAACTATATGTTAAAAAAAATACCAGTTATGTTTTGAACTGATATGCTCTTTTATGTTTCTTTTTAAGTTCTGATATAAATATTGATTATTTATTTTAACTATATGTTAAAAAATACCAGTTATGTTTTGAAAAAATATGCTCTTTTATGTTTCTTTTTATGTTCTGATATAAATATTGATTATTTACTTTAACTAAATGCTAAAAAAAAATGCCAGTTATGTGTTGAACTAATATGCTCTTTTATGTTCTTTTTGTGTTCTGATATAAATATTGATTATTTACTTTAACTAAATGCTAAAAAAATACCAGTTATGTTTTGAACTAATATGCTCTTTTATGTTTCTTTTTATTTTCTTATATAAATATTAATTATTTACTTTAACTTTATGTTACAAAATACCAGTTATGTGTTGACCTAATATGCTCTTTTATGTTCTTTTTGTGTTCTGATATAAATATTGATTATTTACTTTAACTAAATGCTAAAAAAATACCAGTTATGTTTTAAACTAATATGCTCTTTTATGTTTCTTTTTATTTTCTGATATAAATATTAATTATTTACTTTAACTTTATGTTACAAAATACCAGTTATGTTTTGAACTAATATGCTCTTTTATGTTCTTTTTGTGTTCTGATATAAATATTGATTATTTACTTTAACTAAATGCTAAAAAAATACCAGTTATGTTTTGAACTAATATGCTCTTTTATGTTTATTTTTATTTTCTGATATAAATATTAATTATTTACTTTAACTTTATGTTACAAAATACCAGTTATGTTTTGAAATAATATGCTCTATTATGTTTCTTTTTGTGCTGTGATATAAATATTGATTATTTACTTTAACTTTATGTTAAAAAATACCAGTTATGTTTTGAACTAATATGCTCTTTTATGTTTCTTTTTATGTTTCTTTTTATGTTCTGATATAAATATTGATTATTTACTTTAACTGTATGTTAAAAAATACCAGTTATGTTTTGAAAAAATATGCTCTTTTATGTTTCTTTTTATGTTCTGATATAAATATTGATTATTTACTTTAACTAAATGCTAAAAAAAAATGCCAGTTATGTGTTGAACTAATATGCTCTTTTATGTTCTTTTTGTGTTCTGATATAAATATTAATTATTTACTTTAACTTTATGTTACAAAATACCAGTTATGTTTTGAAATAATATGCTCTTTTATGTTCTTTTTGTGTTCTGATATAAATATTGATTATTTACTTTAACTAAATGCTAAAAAAATACCAGTTATGTTTTGAACTAATATGCTCTTTTATGTTTCTTTTTATTTTCTGATATAAATATTAATTATTTACTTTAACTTTATGTTACAAAATACCAGTTATGTTTTGAAATAATATGCTCTATTATGTTTCTTTTTATGCTGTGATATAAATATTGATTATTTACTTTAACTTTATGTTAAAAAATACCAGTTATGTTTTGAACTAATATGCTCTTTTATGTTTCTTTTTATGTTCTGATATAAATATTGATTATTTACTTTAACTGTATGTTAAAAAAATATCAGTTATGTTTTGAACTAATATGCTCTTTTATGTTTATTTTTATGTTCTGATATAAATATTGATTATTTACTTTAACTGTATGTTAAAAAAATACCAGTTATGTTTTGAACTAATATGCTCTTTTATGTTTATTTTTATGTTCTGATATAAATATTGATTATTTACTTTAACTATATGTTAAAAAATACCAGTTATGTTTTGAACTAATATGCTCGTTTATGTTTCTTTTTATATTCTGATATAAATATTGATTATATACTTTAACTAAATGCTAAAAAAATACCAGTTATGTTTTGAACTAATATGCTCGTTTATGTTTCTTTTTATATTCTGATATAAATATTGATTATATACTTTAACTAAATGCTAAAAAAATACCAGTTATGTTTTGAACTAATATGCTCGTTTATGTTTCTTTTTATATTCTGATATAAATATTGATTATATACTTTAACTAAATGCTAAAAAAATACCAGTTATGTTTTGAACTAATATGCTCGTTTATGTTTCTTTTTATATTCTGATATAAATATTGATTATATACTTTAACTAAATGCTAAAAAAAATACCAGTTAAGTTTTGAACTAATATGCTCGTTTATGTTTATTTTTATGTTCTGATATAAATATTGATTATTTACTTTAACTAAATGCTAAAAAAATACCAGTTATGTTTTGAACTAATATGCTCGTTTATGTTTCTTTTTATATTCTGATATAAATATTGATTATATACTTTAACTAAATGCTAAAAAAATACCAGTTATGTTTTGAACTAATATGCTCGTTTATGTTTCTTTTTATATTCTGATATAAATATTGATTATATACTTTAACTAAATGCTAAAAAAATACCAGTTATGTTTTGAACTAATATGCTCGTTTATGTTTCTTTTTATGTTCTGATATAAATATTGATTATTTACTTTAACTATATGTTAAAAAATACCAGTTATGTTTTGAATTAATATGCTCTTTTTTCTTTTTATGTTCTGATATACATATTGAAAATTTACATTAAGTATATGTTAAAAAAATACCAGTTATGTTTTGAACTGATATGCTCTTTTATGTTTCTTTTTATGTGCTGATATAAATATTGATTATTTACTTTACCTATATGTTAAAAAAAATACCAGTTATGTTTTGAACTGA
The DNA here is from genome assembly GCA_963932185.1 of Troglohyphantes excavatus. Lineage (NCBI taxonomy): Eukaryota > Metazoa > Arthropoda > Arachnida > Araneae > Linyphiidae > Troglohyphantes > Troglohyphantes excavatus. The sequence continues at coordinate 26,351,609 of OZ010678.1, forward strand.
TATGCTCTTTTATGTTTCTTTTTAAGTTCTGATATAAATATTGATTATTTACTTTAACTATATGTTAAAAAAATACCAGTTATGTTTTGAACTAATATGCTCTTTTATGTTTCTTTTTATTTTCTTATATAAATATTAATTATTTACTTTAACTTTATGTTACAAAATACCAGTTATGTGTTGACCTAATATGCTCTTTTATGTTCTTTTTGTGTTCTGATATAAATATTGATTATTTACTTTAACTAAATGCTAAAAAAATACCAGTTATGTTTTAAACTAATATGCTCTTTTATGTTTCTTTTTATTTTCTGATATAAATATTAATTATTTACTTTAACTTTATGTTACAAAATACCAGTTATGTTTTGAACTAATATGCTCTTTTATGTTCTTTTTGTGTTCTGATATAAATATTGATTATTTACTTTAACTAAATGCTAAAAAAATACCAGTTATGTTTTGAACTAATATGCTCTTTTATGTTTATTTTTATTTTCTGTTATAAATATTAATTATTTACTTTAACTTTATGTTACAAAATACCAGTTATGTTTTGAAATAATATGCTCTATTATGTTTCTTTTTGTGCTGTGATATAAATATTGATTATTTACTTTAACTTTATGTTAAAAAATACCAGTTATGTTTTGAACTAATATGCTCTTTTATGTTTCTTTTTATGTTTCTTTTTATGTTCTGATATAAATATTGATTATTTACTTTAACTGTATGTTAAAAAATACCAGTTATGTTTTGAAAAAATATGCTCTTTTATGTTTCTTTTTATGTTCTGATATAAATATTGATTATTTACTTTAACTAAATGCTAAAAAAAAATGCCAGTTATGTGTTGAACTATTATGCTCTTTTATGTTCTTTTTGTGTTCTGATATAAATATTAATTATTTACTTTAACTTTATGTTACAAAATACCAGTTATGTTTTGAAATAATATGCTCTTTTATGTTCTTTTTGTGTTCTGATATAAATATTGATTATTTACTTTAACTAAATGCTAAAAAAATACCAGTTATGTTTTGAACTAATATGCTCTTTTATGTTTCTTTTTATGTTTCTTTTTATGTTCTGATATAAATATTGATTATTTACTTTAACTGTATGTTAAAAAATACCAGTTATGTTTTGAAAAAATATGCTCTTTTATGTTTCTTTTTATGTTCTGATATAAATATTGATTATTTACTTTAACTAAATGCTAAAAAAAAATGCCAGTTATGTGTTGAACTAATATGCTCTTTTATGTTCTTTTTGTGTTCTGATATAAATATTAATTATTTACTTTAACTTTATGTTACAAAATACCAGTTATGTTTTGAAATAATATGCTCTATTATGTTTCTTTTTATGCTGTGATATAAATATTGATTATTTACTTTAACTTTATGTTAAAAAATACCAGTTATGTTTTGAACTAATATGCTCTTTTATGTTTCTTTTTATGTTCTGATATAAATATTGATTATTTACTTTAACTGTATGTTAAAAAAATATCAGTTATGTTTTGAACTAATATGCTCTTTTATGTTTATTTTTATGTTCTGATATAAATATTGATTATTTACTTTAACTGTATGTTAAAAAAATACCAGTTATGTTTTGAACTAATATGCTCTTTTATGTTTATTTTTATGTTCTGATATAAATATTGATTATTTACTTTAACTATATGTTAAAAAATACCAGTTATGTTTTGAACTAATATGCTCGTTTATGTTTCTTTTTATATTCTGATATAAATATTGATTATATACTTTAACTAAATGCTAAAAAAATACCAGTTATGTTTTGAACTAATATGCTCGTTTATGTTTCTTTTTATATTCTGATATAAATATTGATTATATACTTTAACTAAATGCTAAAAAAATACCAGTTATGTTTTGAACTAATATGCTCGTTTATGTTTCTTTTTATATTCTGATATAAATATTGATTATATACTTTAACTAAATGCTAAAAAAATACCAGTTATGTTTTGAACTAATATGCTCGTTTATGTTTCTTTTTATATTCTGATATAAATATTGATTATATACTTTAACTAAATGCTAAAAAAATACCAGTTAAGTTTTGAACTAATATGCTCGTTTATGTTTATTTTTATGTTCTGATATAAATATTGATTATTTACTTTAACTAAATGCTAAAAAAATACCAGTTATGTTTTGAACTAATATGCTCGTTTATGTTTCTTTTTATATTCTGATATAAATATTGATTATATACTTTAACTAAATGCTAAAAAAATACCAGTTATGTTTTGAACTAATATGCTCGTTTATGTTTCTTTTTATATTCTGATATAAATATTGATTATATACTTTAACTAAATGCTAAAAAAATACCAGTTATGTTTTGAACTAATATGCTCGTTTATGTTTATTTTTATATTCTAATATAAATATTGATTATATACTTTAACTAAATGCTAAAAAAATACCAGTTATGTTTTGAACTAATATGCTCGTTTATGTTTCTTTTTATATTCTGATATAAATATTGATTATATACTTTAACTAAATGCTAAAAAAATACCAGTTATGTTTTGAACTAATATGCTCGTTTATGTTTATTTTTATATTCTAATATAAATATTGATTATATACTTTAACTAAATGCTAAAAAAATACCAGTTATGTTTTGAACTAATATGCTCTTTTATGTTTCTTTTTATGTTCTGATATAAATATCGATTATTTAATTTAACTATATGTTAAAAAAAATACCAGTAATGTTTTAACTAAAGCTGTTTAAATATGTATAATAGTTGTCAAAACATAAAACAGTCATTCTTTCAAGTGCCAAAGCTGCGCATTAATAATACAATATACCTTAAAACAAACACCGATATTTAAGAATAGTTTTGCAACCCACGAGTAAATATCCCATAGTGAACTTTTTAAATACATTCAAAATAAGAATTACTACTGCAGTTTGTTTAAATAAAGCAATGTTTGTCTTGTACAGTATTGTATCGTCGTTGAAGACTTAATTATTGCCATAAATAAGGAAAATATTACACTTAGTCTGTATCTGGCACAAAGGCTTGAACGCGTTTGGTATGAATATATTATTATGCCCATGTTATACCTATGAATATTCATTCAATTAGCGACTAGGTGTAAGAAACAATTGTTTAACTATAATTATAACGTATGCGAAGGAGGATAGAAATTTGGTGCTTTGAAAACAGTACATAAATATTAAATGCTGAAAATACTTAAATATTTAAAGGGAAATATGTTTACAGAAACATTCAGAATTTTCAGAATAATACTAATATTAAAACTGCTTTTTTAAATTATCGGCAGCTCTAATATGAGAAAGGATAAATTATTTTCGAATCTGTATATCTGGTTAAAGCACATTGAACATTGAAATGGTTATTTTAGCCTAGAAAATCGACTATATTAAAATTATAAAACATAAATATTAAATAAACACATAATTATTTAACACAAACACTTACATACATACATAAATACAAACGTACAAACATACATACATACATACTTTGGTTTAATCTATATTACAGTATCATTACAAAACTTTAGAATTGAAAAAAAAGCTAACTGGTAGAAATATAGTCCAGAATATTTTAGTTTAATCTATATCACAGTATCATTACAAAACTTTAGAATTGAAAAAAAAGCTAACTGGTAGAAATATAGTCCAGAATATTTTAGTTTAATCTATATCACAGTATCATTACAAAAATTTAGAATTAAAAAGAAAAGTTAACGGGTAGAAATATAGTCGAGAATATTTTAGTTTAATATATATATCACAGTATCATTACAAAACTTTAGAATTGAAAAAAAAGTTAACTGGTAGAAATAAAGTCCAAAATATTTCTATGAATGTAGATATTTCGTTTAAAAAAAATCTAACATTATTTCAAGAAAAGCAGATCATAAAACCCATATCTAATAAGGTTTTATAACCTATAAAATATACGTTTACATTATTATCTCAAGACAAAAAAAAAACTACTATACATGTACAATAATGACATCGTATTTCAAAATCATTGTAACTCCAAATGAACAATGGACAACATATAATAATAAAACTCAAAATATTTCTATATAAAGTTAGAATTTTTTTTTTATCCAAATGGTATATTTATCTCAGAAGAGTTAAACATAAAACTCGAATTCCTAATATTCAAAATCGGTTTCCATAATGCCATCAACAAAACCCCATACTTTCAGTTATAACACATGCATGTACCTGTCATCAGGAAGTTAAAAAATGCATCGTAAAGAGAACAAACACTAATATTAAAGATTACTTCTACATAAATGTATCTCTTTCGCATCTGAAGAGAACCTGTTATTTAACTAAGTACTACACATACACCAAAATACATTTTAATCCTCTTTATCTCGATTTAAGAATCTTAAAACTCCTTTCCTAAACTACCAGCGAATTCCTATTCACAAGCGTATTCCCTAAGAACCTTTCTAAAACGCATTACTTGAGAACAAGCGACAAAAATGGCCGAATCAAGTCTTGGATAGTTCTAAATAACGGCGCAACTTTGTCGTTTCCTTCCGTCGCCTTGAGGACATCGAATCGAGAAGTGTTATAACACTCCATTTGCGAGAATGGCCACGCTTAAAGGCTCGTGTAAGCCGCCTTGGAAGGTAATATCCCTTGTGTTAACTCTGAGTATTGATCGGGTCTCTAATGTGAACAGTAATAACCGTTGATAGGGAAGATCTGATGATTAGGTTTTGTCTTGGATATTTTTGGAATTGTAGATCAAGTGGTGTGGGTCGTGATTTTTATGATGATGTGTTCATTGTCTGTTAAACTTATATTTAATTAAATTCATATAATAAGTAATGAATTAAGTTATTTCAATTGTAATTTTCTCTACCATTAATCACAAATAAAAAAATATTAATTATAAAAATAAATATTATTTAAAGGTTTGTGTAAGCCGCCTTAAAAGGTATTATCCCTTGTGTTAACTCTGGAGTATTGATCGGGTCTCTAATGTGAACTGTAAGAACCGTTGATAAAGGAAGATCTGGTGATTGGGTTTTGTCTTGGATATTGATGGAATTGTAGATCAAGTGCTGTGGGTCGTGATTTTTATGATGATGTGTTCATTGTCTGTGTTAAACTTATATTTAATTAAATTCATGTAATAAGTAATGAAAAATTTTATTTATAAAAAATATATTTTTTTTTGGTATGGCCACGCTTAAAGGCTCGTGTAAGCCGCCTTAGAAGGTAATATCCCTTGTGTTAACTCTGGAGTATTGATCGGGTCTCTAATGTGAACAGTAATAACCGTTGATAGGGGAAGATCTGATGATTGGGTTTTGTCTTGGATATTTTTGGAATTGCAGATCAAGTGGTGTGGGTCGTGATTTTTATAATGATGTGTTCGTTGTTCATTGCATAATTACCATTATTGTGTTTGGGCAGATCTAAAATTTATATTTATTTATATTATTATTTTATTTCAGTTGTATAGCTAAATTTTAAAATATTACTACCAGTTGTAGTAAATGAAAATAATTATTTATAAAAAAATTTATTTGAAACCAGCCGTCCTGAATAACAAGCCTTTACAAACATTTATATAAATGAAATCGCAATCAAAGTATTGCATTTCAAAAAACATATTAACATTACATGGAATTGTTGGTTGGGTTTAGCGGCGCAAGAACAGCTAAGGCTATACTGCGCCACATTGCATTAATGGTCTTATTACAGTTAATTATCGATTAAAACATGAATAGGATCAATAATTCTCTAGCCAATAAAAATATGTTTTTTATGCCACTATTAAGTGTGTATATTTTTGTTTAAGGGGCGTGAGACGCACGCCGCCGTACAAGTGTATATATATATATAAGTATATGTATATACGCCCCACCCTCAGAGAAAAAGAACGGGAAATGGAAATATTATATATATGAATTTATGTTCCAAGAAAAATAGCTCAATTCACATGAATTTAGTCTCGTTCGATCAGGCTTTTTTTTTTTTTTCGTCTTATTTTTTAATTTTAATAAACATAATAAATCAATGCATATTGTTTACAATCTAATAAATTGTATATGGAAATTAAACGTAGCCGCATCTACCATTTGTAGTAGATTGTCAACTGCATGTGTAGTTAGGTAATTAAAAAACATACTGATTTGAAATTCTGACAAACTTATTAGTAAATAAAGTATTTAATTCAAACTTTTTAGTAAACCAAGTATTTAATTCAAACTTTTTAGTAAACCAAGTATTTAATTCAAACTTATTAGTAAATAAAGTATTTCATTCAAACTTTTTAGTAAACCAAGTATTTAATTCAAACTTATTAGTAAATAAAGTATTTCATTCAAACTTATTAGTAAATAAATTATGTCAATCAAAATAATGAATCTATGTAGTGGACTGATGCAGCTCCAATACTTGGTTCGCACAGGGCCACGGTTACTAAAATTCTGCCCTGTTTTCGCATATCTTTAATTTATTGTTGCAGATTACACTAAAATTATAATTAAATAAACACAGTTTACATTCAAATTAAGAACTATTTATGAAACACTGGGTGTAAAACAAAAAAAAACTATGAAATTGCCCATAATTAATGCGTTACTACAGTATTTCATGCTAATAATAAACACACTTTTTCAAAAAATAAATAAAACTGCCTATTGAACAATTAGGTATCAAATTTTAGAGCAAAAAAGATGCGTTCAGAATCCGATATCTAAAAAAAAATGCGTCAATATTTTGGCTTGTATTCACTGTACTACCTAGTTTATTTTTATATTTAAACTATTATAATTTATTAAACTGGTAGTAATTATTATTTGGTTGAACCCTAGCTCGACATTCGTAGTATGGGAGTCATAGTTGTACACATAACTGTTCGGTAAACACTAATAATACTGGGATATTGTTTGAACTGCTTAGCCGACAAAGCATCAGTTTCCAAAGTTAATATACGTTTGTTCGGATATGTGTTTATGTAAATTTGCCAATAACGAACCTATGAACACGTTTTGATACAATACATTAGCATTTCACTTGTACTTGTCGTGATCCTGTAAAATACAAAATGTCATTACCTCAAATTAACTTTTAGGCGTGTTAGATCCGATGGTAAGTAATTTAAATACGTTATCCATTTGTCCACATCCACTATCAATGCTGCGATGAAAAAAACACCATTTTCCACCATGTTATTTAAAATGAACGAGTACATCGTAATTTTGTGTTCAAGAGATCGGTTAGTTTGTTAAACGTCTTAGTTTGTTATCTTTTGTTAGTTTGTTATCTGAAAAACACCAAAATAAATGGTTGTTGATGTTAATTAGGAGCACCAACGATTTCCAGAAAAATAAAATAAATGGGACAATTGTTCTGCAAAAAGAACTTAATATCAAAGACGTTCTTATAGTAGAATCTATAATAATAAACGAAAGAGTCTTTTGGTCTGTGGTACGCAAAACACATACTTCCACTACACAAAAATACCTTAAATTTTAAAATCCTTTAAAAGTAATATTCTACCTCTAATTGTGCAGTAGAGGCCTCCGTGGCCGAGCGGTTAAGGCGTTCAGCTACTAATCCGGGGATTGGTGGTTCGAACCAGTGCGATGGACTTGACAAAGAAAAGTAAAAAAGTAGTGATCTTGTGATCGGAGGGTTGCCAACTTCGCTACAAAAATACTAGAAAAGTCGTCCAGAACATCCGCAAAAATTAACGGCGTGTATACGGGACTGGTGCACGATAAATCTGATCGGGGTCCTAAGTCCCGACGTCTATTGAAGGCGTTGGGTGCCAGTTCAGGTGTTTCCTCGTCATCTAACCATGGTTCTAAAATAACGAGGTGCATGTATGAATGTGTGTGTGAATGTGTATGTGTTCCCGGGTCTTTCCTTCGAGATAGACCCCGAACCGTCGCCAATAGCCCACTGTGCAGCTCTAGTGCGACGTTGATTAACCAAACCAAACCAAACTAATTGTGCATCTGAGAACCGGAATTTAAAAATTTTAGTTAGTTATTTTTTAATTCATATTTACAATTTCCATCCAATAAAAATCGTAGGGTAGTAGTGAGGGAGAACCGCGCATGCGTAATGTAGGGATCAAGAAAGGAATGAACTTGGGGGAAAAGTATCCAGCCAAGTATCAGAAGCTTAGTTGGTAGTGTTGGAACTCTGAACAAAAGGTCGATGGCTCAAAACCCGACGGGGGCAACTTTATTTTCTAATGTATATGCCCAACAACGCGGGAAGTTAGTATTTTAAATAAAATATTTTATATAAAAAAATAGATAGATAATATTTTTATTTAAATTAACAAAAATATGGATGAATTAATTCAAATATTTTACTAAAGTAAAATATAATCCGAGAAATAAAATTTCTTTTCATTTCTCGGATTATATTTTATTTTAGTAAAATATTTGAATTAATTCATCTATATTTTTATAATACTGAATTATATATTTCTCAACAGATTTTTAAACACAAAGTCTTCCTTTTCATCGTCATAAAAAAGGCAAACTTTCAAAGAATCTGTACATGACGAATTGAGTGTTTCTTAAATCATTTTAAAAGCTTTTAACAAATTACTTAATTATAAAATCCTTGACTGGTTGTTGAGTTTTACTTAAACCTTTTTATTTATCTGTATATATATTCAAAAAGAGGAATAAAAAACGAAATATGTCCATTAAATGCTACATAAATCCTCTTCAAGACTAAAAGGGTCCTCAAGCTAGCAACAAATTAAGTACTTGAACATTTTTACTCTGAGGAAAATTGCTTTAAAATTTTTATTTAAAGATACCTTTTTGCATTTGAGATGTTTGAATTTAAAACTGTCTTACTAATGTTATGCTGCTTCATTACTATTTATGTTGTATCTTAATTACTATTTGGTAAGTGCTACTATTTATAAAGTATTGCTATTTATTAGGTATTATTATTTATAAATGCTTCATTTATTGTTTTTTTTTGTATATTATTAGCTTTATTTATATAGATTTATGTTATTTAATGTAAATGCGATATATATATTTTTTAATTTACCTTAAAATTTCAATGTAGTGGCTTTGCTAAAAATGAAAATGTCTTAAACAATTCTGGATCAGTTGACATATTTTTTTAATTCGTTTACGTATAACGATACCTTTAGCACATACTTTTCGTATTATAAATTGTCTTCAAAGGGATTTTCCTTAACAAATATATTTAATAAAAAACTTTTATCTGCAAAAGTAAATAAAACACTATGTGACATTTTGGAAATGGTGTAGCACATTGGTCTCAAACTTCTTCAAATCACGGCGCCTTTTTTGAATTATGGTTTGCCCACGGCGCCCTACCCTAAGTAAAAGTATTACTAATCATAAGTAAGAGATAAAAATGAAAAACTCGTTAATTACAATATCACGTGCTGAGTTTATCTGCACTAGACTTCGACTATCCACTGACTGACCGAATCGATCCGGCAACGATTGCTTATGTATTCCGTCGGCAAGATCTTCCAGAACAATCGAAATCAGTCGCTGAGGGTCTACTGCGCATTTGATTATTAAGGGAATGGAACTAAAAGGAGGAGCTCTCTTAAGTTCAGCCTTTTTATTCCACTTCACAGAAAATCATCGCTCTTACGGCTATTGACGTCACATGAAGTTTCAACGAATCATCTGTCTTGGTATATGGAAATGTTATTATTAATACCAGATCCTTTTGCAAAGTCGACGGTTTACCGCATAGTTTTAGACAGCTTTCCTTTGGTGAGTTTTGGAACATTTTCCTTTACCTTTGGCGCATTTTGTAGTTTTTAACGCATGTTATGGCAGTTCGATTATTTTTAGAATTGGATTTATTTTTAAATTTAAACTTTGGGAATACTGATAGTCTAATAAATTACGATTTTTTTTTTATATTTCGCGGCGCCCCTGTATGTCTCAGCGCCCCGCCCCGTCCTTATACTTTGGGAAACACTTTGTAGCAGTTAAATTTAAATATGTACACATTATACGTAATTAGTGAAGAAATATCAAAGAAAAGCATTTGAAAAGTTACTTTTGAAAATGTCATCTAATTATAACGAGCAATTTTTAGTTATGTACGATATTTATTCTTACGTACCATAACATATACATTCAACAAAACACATTTTACACACACTAACAAGACTTAAACCATTAATTATTTGTTGAAATTTATTGAAACATATTTATGAAGGCAGTCTGTATGTAGGCCAGCATCTGCTCTTTTTAATCATTTTTACTCATTAAACACATTTTTGAGTAAATGTCTTTTTCAAAATTAAAACTTATGTATTCAGAGCCTTGATCAGCATCGAATATACTCACAAATGAGTACATTTTACTTATTTTTGAGTACGTATTTTTAACAGTGTACAAACCGTTAACAAGATTCAAAACAAGACTTAAACCATTAATTATTTGTTGATATTTATTAAAAGTGATTTATGAAGTCAGTCTATGTAGGCCAGCATATGCTCTTTTTAATCATTTTTACTCATTAAACACATTTTTGAGTAATTGTCTTTTTCAAAATTAAAACTTATGTATTCAGAGCCTTGATCAGCATCGAATATACTCACAAATGAGTACATTTTACTTATTTTTGAGTACGTATTTTTAACAGTGTACAAACCATTAACAAGATTCAAAACAAGACTTAAACCATTAATTATTTGTTGATATTTATTGAAACATATTTATGAAGGCAGTCTATATGTGGGCCAACATCTGCTCTTTTTAATCATTTTTACTCATTAAACACATTTTTGAGTAAATGTCTTTTTCAAAATTAAAACTTATGTATTCAGAGCCTTGATCAGCATCGAATATACTCACAAATGAGTACATTTTACTTATTTTTGAGTACGTATTTTTAACAGTGTACAAACCATTAACAAGACTCAAAACAAGACTTAAACCACTAATTATTTGACGATATTTATTGAAAGTGATATATGAAGGCAGCCTATGTAGGCTACAATCTGCTCTTTTTACTCATTGTACTCATTTTTGGGAACATGCAATTTTCAAAATAGAAACTTATGTATTTAAAGCCTTGATCAGCATCAAATGCGAGTTCATTTTACTTATTTTTGAGACCTATTTTTAACTGTGACAAGTAACATAAAATATACATTACACAATACACCTTTAACACTCACTACAAACCATTAACAAGACTCAAAACAAGACTTAAACCACTAATTATTTGACGATATTTATTGAAAGTGATATATGAAGGCAGCCTATGTAGGCTACAATCTGCTCTTTTTACTCATTGTACTCATTTTTGGGAACATGCAATTTTCAAAATAGAAACTTATGTATTTAAAGCCTTGATCAGCATCAAATGCGAGTTCATTTTACTTATTTTTGAGACCTATTTTTAACTGTGACAAGTAACATAAAATATACATTACACAATACACCTTTCACACTCACTACAAACCATTAACAAGACTCAAAACAAGACTTAAACCACTAATTATTTGTCGATATTTATTGAAAGTGATATATGAAGGCAGCCTATGTAGGCTACCATCTACTCTTTTTACTCATTGTACTCATTTTTGGGTACATGTCTTTTTCAAAATTGTAAATTATGTATTCAAAGCCTTGAAAAGCATCAAATATACTCACAACAGATTACATTTTAATTATTTGAGTACCTATTTTTAACAGTGTACAAACCATTAAAAAGACTCAAAACAAGACTTAAACCACTAATTATTTGTCGATATTTATTGAAAGTGATATATGAAGGCAGCCTATGTAGGCTACCATCTACTCTTTTTACTCATTGTACTCATTTTTGGGTACATGTCTTTTTCAAAATTGTAAATTATGTATTCAAAGCCTTTATCAGCATCAAATATACTCACAACAGATTACATTTTAATTATTTGAGTACCTATTTTTAACAGTGTACAAACCATTAAAAAGACTCAAAACAAGACTTAAACCACTAATTATTTGTCGATATTTATTGAAAGTAATTTATGAAGGCAGCCTATGTAGGCTACCATACGGGTACATGTCTTTTTTAAAATTGAAACTTATGAATTCAGAGTCTTGATCAGCATCGAATATACTCACAAATGAGTACATTTTACTTATTTTTGAGTACCTATTTCTAACAGAGCACAAACCATTAACAAGACTCAGAACAAGACTTAAAACACTAATTGTCGATATTTATTTAAAGTGATTTATGAAGGCAGCCTATGTAGGCTACCATGCATCTGCTCTTTTAACTCATTGTACTCAGTTTTGGGTTCATGTCTTTTTCAAAATTGAAACTTATGTATTCAGCATCGAATATACTCACAAATGGGTACATTTTACTTATTTTGGAGTACCTATTTCTAACAGTGTACAAACCATTAACAAGACTTAAACCACTACCGTCCTCACCCTCCTTCCCCCACCAGGGGGCGGTTAAAATAACTCTTAAAAACTGAAAACGCATATTTTACGGCACTATATCTCAAACCGAGACCATAAAATTAACGACGCCCGCGGTAATCTACCCCATAAAATTCATCCTGTAGAGTTTATGTTACTGCCCGTGTAATTTACATAGACGATGACGAGATTTTTTATGGGTGTCCTCAACTTCTGCGATAGGAATGAGTCCTGATGACAGGTGTGCATGCACAAAAGAGAATTGAAAGAGAGAATGTTTGGGGTGTTCCAGTTTGGGTCCCTAATGGTAATTTATAAGTACTTATGTTTTTTGGATGTTTGGGGATGTTAAGGGCCCTTATGGTGGTGAGAAGTGGATGGTATAAATGGATGTTGGTGTGGTATTAGGGATGTGAAGTTGTTATTTTTAATTTAAGGATGGTTTTATGAGTTGATTTTTATTCATTTTTTATTCATTTTCAGATTTTTGATGTTAGGTAAAAAACACGACATGTATGTTTTTTATAATTACGTTTCTAATTTTGGTAATAGAAACACTGGAATGCATTATAAATTTTCACTGCACTAAAAGTATTCCAAGTGGTTTTTTTGGTAGTTTTTACATATTGAAAATTTGTGGAAAGTGTTGTCATTTTATACATAAGTACTTTAAAAATGATACTCATCAAAACACAAATACCTCTTAAATTTATAACAGTAATAACAAAGCAGATGTCTGCAGCTATTAACAAATGATAAAACAATGAAAGTACCACTTAGCCAAATGTCCCTTAATCGGAAAAACATGTTTTACATTTTATCCTTAAAATTACAACCAAGACTTCTTGGAAATAAAACCCATATCCTCGGGGTCCGTAGTTCAAAAACTTATCCGTTAAATATCAGTGCGACTTGAAATAGTTATAAACAACATTTTTTAAAAAAAAAGTGTGCTAAAAGAATGGGAAGTAAGATAATTGAGCTATAAACTCAGTTACCATTTAAACAATCGGCATCAAATTACGTGAAAAACCATCTTCTGAACAACTATTTGTTTAAAAGTTTACGAGGTTACTTTGTTAAGATGGCTGGAACAAAAGCTGATATTAGCAATATTAAAAACGTACTGCTCATTTTTTGAAAAAGTACGGTTACTTAAATTTGAGTACGTCATCACACATTTACGACGACAATTGTACTCAAAGAAAAACGAGCAGGTTCAGGTACTCATTTTTAAGTACCTTTTTTTTATATTGTAGCAGCAACGCGAATACTCATTCGGGTTATTACCTTCAGTTTTGCCTTAATATAATTATTACCAATTTTAACTAATTTAATTAATAATTAACTAATTGTTACTAATTTAGTAAATAATCCTTTTCTTATAAAAATATTCAACATAGAACACATAATAAAGATAATCTACTATACATAAACTATATTGATTTTTAATGAGTTCTTTGAATAATTTGATATACTACCAGTAGAAAAGTATGTCAGCCACAATAAAATTCCAGATATTTTTCAAATTCTGACATCATGAAACGGGGGAATCGAAAAGAAGTGAAGTATTATCATTTTTCAAATAGACGCATTTCTAAAATACATGGACTTTATTTCAAACTTGTTTTTTGCAACTGCCCATTAAGTGAAAAATGATATTATAAATTTTGGTGCCTCTAGATGAGAGTCTGTTCTTTTTTAATTTTAAAACATTTAGATTTTATTTTGTTGTTTAAAATTAAATAAATTATCTTGATTAAAATCTTTAACGCACTTCCTGTGTTGTCCAAAGTTTAGAAACATGCACAATTTTTATGAAGTTCACTAAAATGTATACAAAACAAATATTTGTTATATAAGTTTTCTTTTCAAATGATGTTTTTTTAATATTTTGCAAATAATAAATATATAAATACTTTGGAATTGATTTTCATAACTAATTATATAAACTACTTATAGAGAACTATTTTAATTATTAATAATATCTTAAATACGAATTCAACGTAATAATACCCAATTAAATATATATTTTATATATTAAAATTTATAATAAACAAATAATTTATATATTTAAATATATATTAAACATATAATTTGTATATTAATGATATATAAAAAACATATAACTTATATATGAATAATATATAATAAATATATAATATACATATAATTTATATATAAATTATTTATGAATAATATATAATAAATATATAATAAACATATAATTTACATATAATTTATATATAAATTATATATATATATAATAAACATATAATTTATATATTAAAATATATAATAAAAGTATAATTTATATATTTAAATATATAATAAATATATAATTTATATATTTATATATATATAATAAATATATAATTTATATATTTAAATATATATTAAACCTATAATTTATATATTTAAATATATATACACCTATAATTTATATATTAATAATGTAATAAACATATAACTTATATATTAATAATTTATAATAAACATAATTTATATATATTAAAATATATAATAAACATAAAATTTATATATATTAAAATATATAATAAACATAAAATTTATATTTAAAAATATATAATAAACATAAAATTTATATTTAAAAATATATAATAAACATATAATTTATATATAAATAATATATAATAAACATAGAATTTATATATTATAATATATAATAAACATATAATTTATATATTAGTAAAATATATTAATTACGTACTTTTGCGTTGTATTTGTATTTAATATTCTAAACTTGAGATTTTATCTTGATAATAATAAAATTATGTTTTATAAATTACAATAGTATTATAATTGTACTGAAATTAGATATTCTTCTATTTTCTGAGATTCCTCAACAAAAACTTCATTCCTACTATATTCAAAGTGCAATAAAAAAAATTTCAATCACACTAAATTTAAATTGCCATTAACAAGTTCATATTATAAAAATTAATTACATGTCACATTTATTAATTACGGTGCATTATTTTACAATTAAAGCCCACATGTGTGTCTATCAAATCAAAAACGTTTCAAACTCTTTATATACGATTTATAATTTTTTTGCAACAAATCTATGTATCTAACTACCAACAAAATTATATATCTTTATAATTATATATAATTTGCTAGCAACGAAATAATTTTGAACCGTTAAGTCAAGTTTTCTTTTTTAATATCAATGAATAATAAATGAAGAACCAATTCCAAAAACCGTTGAATTGTTTATCAAACCCTTCAATAAAAATAAATACAATACCCCTACTTCTTTATAAAGTATTTGACCATACCGGTATGTTTTCCTTTATTTTATAGGAAACAAGTTTGATCAATTATCCAATATTTGTATTTAATTTACGAAAAAAAAACATTTAAACTATTTCCTTCATTCAAATGAATTTAAAATATTTAATTACATTTTAATTAGAAACGAGCTTTTAATAAATATTTTGCAATATATACATTTTTAAATTGCTTGCAAAAATATAAATAACAAGTGTAGTATATTTTTAAAATATAAAATTGTGTTTAATATAAAAAATAGTTACAATGTATTTATATAATCAGTTTATTTAACTAAAAAAGAAAATCATCTTAAATTATTTGCAGATTTATTACTCTATACCTCTACTTATATATTAAATACTACAATATAAATATTTAATGCAAATTTAAATTTAAAGAAAGTACCACATTTTATGTATATTTGGAAGTAATATATATTTTGAAAAATGCATGCTGAACACATTATGTAAATTATATATATATTCAAAAAATACATAAAATGTGGGAATTTCTTAATATATAATATATATTCATAAACCTACCACATTTTACGTGTTTTTTGAAGATATATGTATTTTACATAATGTTTATAATTTGCAAAATACATTTGTCAAAATAAATATTACTGCAAAAAATTATTATATATTTGTAAATTTAAATAAATAAAATGAATTGATGCGAATGCGTATATATAGTTCCAAAAATTTTCAATTCATTACCTGAACAAATAGTATCTATAGAAAATAAAAATAAATTTAAAAGAGAGATTAAGAAATATATTCTGAATATTGATGAAGAATCCTTATTTAAATTTGTAATATGTATACTGTCAAACAACTTTAAAAATTGGATATAATGTATTTGCTGAAATATGAAATGGATGTTTCTTGTCGTCTGTTTTTATTTTGAGTTTATCTGTACTTATGAAATATATATTTTATTATGCATGTAGTTTTTAAAATGTATGCATTTTATTGTGCATGTAGTTTTTAAAATGTATATATTTTATTGTGCATGTAGTTTTTAAAATGTATATATTTGTATTGTGCATGTAGTTTTTAAAATGTATATATTTTATTGTGCATGTAGTTTTTAAAATGTATATATTTTATTGTGCATGTAGTTTTTAAAATGTATATATTTTATTGTGCATGTAGTTTTTAAAATGTATATATTTTATTATGCATGTAGTTTTTAAAATGTATATATTTTATTGTGCATGTATTTTTTAAAATGTATATATTTTATTGTGCATGTAGTTTTTAAAATGTATATATTTTATTGTGCATGTAGTTTTTAAAATGTATATATTTTATTGTGCATGTATTTTTTAAAATGTATATATTTTATTGTGCATGTAGTTTTTAAAATGTATATATTTTATTGTGCATGTAGTTTTTAAAATGTATATATTTTATTGTGCATGTAGTTTTTAAAATGTTGTATTGTGTATGTTGTTGTATTGTATATGTAGTTTTATTGCGTTGTCTGGACGGGCCTTGGGGGCCCCTTGACAACATTGTGTGTCTAATAAATAATAATAATAATAATAATAATAATAATAAAAAGAATTGCATTAATCGATTATTCTCAAACAATATTTTGCAAAGAATAAACAATTTTTCATATTTAATATTTCCACTCATCCATAAAATCCAAGATGGACGGCTGCACTTCGAACGGATATAAAACTTTCCCAACAAAGGAATGATAAAAATCCCAGCTACTCACCGAAAATAATAACAATCCCTAGTCACTACCTAACAACCATCGATTCCAGTTTTTCAATATCCCGTAACCCCTTTCCTCCCGGATAAAATTATCTTTTCCCGAAAACTCGGCACCGTGCTGCTTTTTCCCGGAGAATAATAATAAATCTCTCTTCTTTCTCGTGTTTCGAATTCGAAATTGGAACGAATTACAACGGGCGGCAAACGCTTGGAACAATATGTCATCGCGGCTTTTGAAATACAAATATTGCTGTTGTTTTTTGTTGAGAGCAGGGGATTAAAGTTGCTGGTCATCTATCAATCTTTTGTCTAGAGGGTTGAGGTTGGCATTTTAGACAAGATTTTCTATAGGGATGTAATAGATGTTGTTTGGGATAATTGGAGCTTTTGCCAAAGGTTTAGGAATTTGTGTTTCGGCATATATGTTTTTTTTGGGTTGAATGTGTTTAAAAATTACTTGCGATTCATAAGTGAGGGTATAATCATTTTATGTTAAAGTAATAGACAAACTATGCAGGGCATATGCACAAATTATTGGGAATGGTCATTTGCGTGTCTGTATAACTACAGATACAAACTATTATTTATACTTTAATAACTATGTTTGTTGCTACTAAAGCTGTGGTTTGTTTAAAATATAAAGGCAGTATTTTTGTTTAAAATACTTACAATGCATAAGTGGGAGCATAATCATTTTATGTTCAAGTATTTTCCTAAAGTAATAGACAAACTATGCAGGGCATATGAGCAAATGGTTGGGAATGGTCATTGCGTGTCTGTATAACTAAACGTAACAAATTATTATTTATACTTCAATTACTTTGTTTGTTGCTACTAAAGCTGTGGTTTGTTTAAAATATAAAGGCAGCATTTGAGTTTAAATTACTTGCGATACATAAGTGCGGGTATAATCATTTTATTTTCAAGTATTTTCCAAAAGTAATAGACAAACTATGCAGGGCATATGTACAAATTATTGGGAATGGTCATTGCGTGTCTGCATAACTACACGTAACAAACTATTATTTATACTTTAATTACTATGTCTGTTACTACTAAAGCTGTGGTTTGCTTAAAATATAAAGGTTGTATTTGGGTTAAAATTACTTACAATGCATAAGTCGGCGCATAATCATTTTATGTTCAAGTATTTTCCTAAAGTAATAGACAAACTATGCAGGGCATATGAGCAAATGGTTGGGAATGGTCATTGCGTGTCTGTATAACTAAACGTAACAAACTATTATTTATATTTTAATTACTATGTTTGTTACTACTAAAGCTGTGGTTTGTTTAAAATATAAAGGCAGTATTTGGGTAAAAATTACTTACAATGCATAAGTGGGGGCATAATCATTTTATGTTAAAGTAGTTTCCTAAAGTAATAGACAAACAATGCAGGGAATATGAGCAAATTGTTGGTAATGGCCATTGTTTGTCTGTACACGTAAAAAACTATAATTTATATTTTAGTTGCTATGTTTGTCATTACTAAAGCTAAGCGACTTGTTTAAAATATAAATGAAATTCTTTGGTAAAAATTACTTACAATGTATAAGTAGGCTATAATCATTTTATGTTAAAGTAGTTTCCTAAGGTAATAGACAAACTATGCAGGGAATATGAGCAAATGGTTGGTAATGGCCATTGTTCGTCTTTACATGTAAAATGCTATTATTTATATTTTAATTACCATGTTTGTTATTACTAAAGCTAAGATACTTGTTTAAAATATAAATGAAATTGTTGGGTAAAAATTACTTACAATGTATAAGTAGGCTATAATCATTTTATGTTAAAGTAGTTTCCTAAGGTAATAGACAAACTATGCAGGGAATATGAGCAAATGGTTGGTAATGGCCATTGTTCGTCTTTACATGTAAAATGCTATTATTTATATTTTAATTACCATGTTTGTTATTACTAAAGCTAAAAGACTTGTTTAAAATATAAATGAAATTGTTGGGTAAAAATTACTTACAATGTATAAGTAGGCTATAATCATTTTATGTTAAAGTAGTTTCCTAAAGTAATAGACAAACTATGCAGGGAATATGAGCAAATGGTTGGTAATGGCCATTGTTCGTCTTTACATGTAAAATGCTATTATTTATATTTTAATTACCATGTTTGTTATTACTAAAGCTAAAAGACTTGTTTAAAATATAAATAAAATTGTTGGGTAAAAATTACTTACAATGTATAAGTAGGCTATAATCATTTTATGTTAAAGTTGTTTCTTATAGTAATAGACAAACTATGCAGGGCATATGCACAAATTGTTGGTCATGGTCATTGTTTGTCTGTATAACTACACGTAGCAAACTATTATTTATACATTAATATGTTTGTTGCTACTAAATCTAAGTGACTTGTTTAAAATATATAGGAAGTAGTTGGGTATAAATTACTAGCAATACATAATGGAGGGTAAATCTCATTTTATGCTAAAGTAAGTTCATAAAGTAATAGACAAACTATGCAGGGCATATGCACAAATTGTTGAGATTGGCAATTGTTTATCTGTATGTTTGTATAACAAACCATTCTTTTGTTATACTTTCATAACTATGTGTGTTGCTACTAAATCTAAGTGACTTGTTTAAAATATATAGGAAGTAGTTGGGTATAAATTACTAGCAATACATAATGGAGGGTAAAACTCATTTTATGCTAAAGTAAGTTCATAAAGTAATAGACAAACTATGCAGGGCATATGCACAAATTGTTGAGATTGGCAATTGTTTATCTGTATGTTTGTATAACAAACCATTCTTTTGTTATACTTTCATAACTGTGTGTGTTGCTACTAAATCTAAGTGACTTGTTTAAAATATATAGGAAGTAGTTGGGTATAAATTACTAGCAATACATAATGGAGGGTAAAACTCATTTTATGCTAAAGTAAGTTCATAAAGTAATAGACAAACTATGCAGGGCATATGCACAAATTGTTGAGATTGGCAATTGTTTATCTGTATGTTTGTATAACAAACCATTCTTTTGTTATACTTTCATAACTGTGTGTGTTGCTACTAAATCTAAGTGACTTGTTTAAAATATATAGGAAGTAGTTGGGTATAAATTACTAGCAATACATAATGGAGGGTAAAACTCATTTTATGCTAAAGTAAGTTCATAAAGTAATAGACAAACTATGCAGGGCATATGCACAAATTGTTGAGATTGGCAATTGTTTATCTGTATGTTTGTATAACAAACCATTCTTTTGTTATACTTTCATAACTGTGTGTGTTGCTACTAAATCTAAGTGACTTGTTTAAAATATATAGGAAGTAGTTGGGTATAAATTACTAGCAATACATAATGGAGGGTAAAACTCATTTTATGCTAAAGTAAGTTCATAAAGTAATAGACAAACTATGCAGGGCATATGCACAAATTGTTGAGATTGGCAATTGTTTATCTGTATGTTTGTATAACAAACCATTCTTTTGTTATACTTTCATAACTGTGTGTGTTGCTACTAAATCTAAGTGACTTGTTTAAAATATATAGGAAGTAGTTGGGTATAAATTACTAGCAATACATAATGGAGGGTAAAACTCATTTTATGCTAAAGTAAGTTCATAAAGTAATAGACAAACTATGCAGGGCATATGCACAAATTGTTGAGATTGGCAATTGTTTATCTGTATGTTTGTATAACAAACCATTCTTTTGTTATACTTTCATAACTGTGTGTGTTGCTACTAAATCTAAGTGACTTGTTTAAAATATATAGGAAGTAGTTGGGTATAAATTACTAGCAATACATAATGGAGGGTAAAACTCATTTTATGCTAAAGTAAGTTCATAAAGTAATAGACAAACTATGCAGGGCATATGCACAAATTGTTGAGATTGGCAATTGTTTATCTGTATGTTTGTATAACAAACCATTCTTTTGTTATACTTTCATAACTATGTGTGTTGCTACTAAATCTAAGTGACTTGTTTAAAATATATAGGAAGTAGTTGGGTATAAATTACTAGCAATACATAATGGAGGGTAAAACTCATTTTATGCTAAAGTAAGTTCATAAAGTAATAGACAAACTATGCAGGGCATATGCACAAATTGTTGAGATTGGCAATTGTTTATCTGTATGTTTGTATAACAAACCATTCTTTTGTTATACTTTCATAACTGTGTGTGTTGCTATTAAAGCTAAGTGACTTGTTTAAAATATAAGAGAAATAGGCATTCATCAATAAGTGTTTTGTTATGTCAACATAGCTAAATCTGATACAATCAAACAACGAACATTGCAATAAATTATTTTTAAACTTTTAACACGAGCTATAAAAGTCCAATGCTTGGCAATAGCAGTATGATTCAGTTTTCCCCCTCTTTTGCAAAGTTTCCTAGATGTGACTTAGATCGTCTGGCTCTGAGGTACATACATGTCTTCGATTTTCATTGTTTAACGGCAAATATAATCAAATTTCATTTAGCCCGAATTCAACTTTCTATTCAATAAGAATAGTCAAAACAAAAGAAATAAAACACGACTATTGGCTGCTTTATTTATCGTCCAATCCCTTTGTCACTGCAACCGTAATTTGGGTGTCACTTAACAGCAAAGGGAAATTCTACTAAAGTCACATAAGGGTAAAAGGTAGAACATGTTTTTCCGATTAGGGGGCATCTGGTTGAGTGGTGCTTTCATTGTTAGACTGCATTGTTCTTCTTGTTTTAAAGTATTCGATAATAGCTGCAGACATTTGCATTTTTATTAGGGTTCAGTTCTATAAATTTAATTTAAGTTTTATTTCAGAAATAATTAATATAAAAGGAACGAAATCTAAATGTTGGTATTCTTTCTATTTCAGTTTAAAAAAAGCAAAAATTATATTAAATGTGTGTTTTGATAAACGTAATTTTTATAATATACTTAGATAATTGTTAAATTAAAAATTATGTTTAAAATTTTTAACCACTGAGAATTCGATTTGAGTATGTTAATTAATAAATTACGAACAAAAGAAACTTTCGTATCTATAACTTCAGAAAAAAAAGTATCCTGAATAATATTTTTCGCCCTTGTTGGTATTAGTCTTCAAGCATGAATGGACTGTAGTAGAGCGAATATGACGTCACCATCGTGATGCAAACATTTCAGACCAGATGGCACCAGACACGTGACTTCCTTTAAAAATTTATGAATGAAAAAACGTTCGCGATTGACTTATGATTTGGAAATAATAGTAAATGTGTTACTTCATGAAGTACAGGATATTTTTATGAATGAACTAGAAAAAAATTATGAATTGCTGACGTAATAAATCACGTGTCTGAGGCTATACATGTTGGCCTCACTTTGATGTTAGCGAGATTATAACCTTATGATTTCTCTACTATGAGGGACTTTATTTAACAAATCGTCTCGCCAAGTTCTTAGAATGTAAAGAAAACTAGTCAGTGAGAAATTTCTCGCGGCTCAAATGTAAACATTTTGATTCAGGCGTAGAAGTTTGTAGTGTAGCTTCCCGAAACAAAATATAGGAGTATTCCTCGAACATGCCGCATACATGTGGCGTGCGTATGCCACGAGTATGCAATTAATATGCCAAAAATATGCTTTCGTATGCCCTGTGAGAATATCCCATATTACTATGGCATACGGAGGTGGTATGCCACATGTTTGCGGATCGCATATTATCCATTATGAAGGTTACTTGACGGCTTTTATCCACGATGATTAGATTGACTTTAGAAAATAATATCATTATTATTTTTATTTCACATTTGGTGGACAGTATAATGCTACTTTCTTTTTTTTTAAAACAGTAATTGCTTTAAATATAATTATTCTTACGAAATTTTGTGGCATGAAATGTAATAAGAAAAAATACCCCCTAAATAAAAGTTACTTACAAGATTTTAGAAAATATCTCAATGTATGATTTTATAATTTTATATGAATATAATTAGGAAATGTAGGATTAGGATTTTTAGTTTGAGACTTATTTTTCTTTTCCTTTAATTTAAAAATGATATTTCTTGAAAAGTATTTTTTTTAAGCTCAAACTTTTGCTTTATTGAATGTAAAACTATTCTATGTATATTCATATGAAATTATAAAATCATACATTGAGATTTTTTTTTTAAATCTTATAAGTAACTTTTATTTACTCAGGATGTTTTCTTATTACATTTCATGTCACAAAAACTTTTTTTGAGAACAATTATATTTAAAGTAATTACTGTTTCCAAAAAAAACAAAAAAAAGTAGCATTATACCGTCCACCAAATGTGAAATAAAAGTAATATTGAAATTTTTTTCAAAAGTAAATCTAAACATCCTGAAAAAAAGCCGTCATGTAATCTTCACACGATTTATTCTCCCCCCCTTTAAATTTGAAACCTGCTCTTGGGCTTAACATGAATAATAAATTTGTATTAGGAATATTTTTCGTAGTATAAATTAAAATGTTTATGTCAAGGAACTGATTTCTATTAATTGTAAAATAATGACTCCCAGAGAAAGTTTATTGATTCAGACATGAAAAACACTGCAAATAAATATATAAATATAAGTTGAATACATATTAAGATAAAAACTCGTCTTATAGAACATTGCGTTAAGAACATTGCCAAAGACCAAAAAACTAAAAACTATTACTGGTCTACTACTATTACTTTTTTAGGTCTTTGGCAACATTTTAGATTGCTTGGGTTTATTTATATTTCATTACACACAGACTTTGCATTTTCCGCTGATGAAGGGTGATGTATCTCCCGAAACATGTCCGGATTATTACGGACTTTTATTGCGTATTTTAACGTTGCATTTGTATTTTAATAATGAATACATATTAGTTAGTTAAATAAAAATCGTGGCCTCTAGGCCCGAGCCTAATAAGCCTATTGGTGACTCATACCTTGATTCTCCAGCACCTGAGGTTATATATATATATATATATATATATTCCTTTGTCTTTGACCATATAACCTACGCAGACGGCGGAATTGAAATGCTATTCGAAAAACCGTTGGCCACTCCGCCTCAACAAGTCAAGCCCGAGCCTAATGTGCCTATTGGTGACTCATACCTTGATTCTCCAGCACCTGAGGTTATATATATATATATATATATATATATATATATATATATATATATATATATATATATATATATATATATATATATATATATATATATATATATATATATATATATATATATATATATATATATATATATATATATATATATATATATATATATATATATATATATATATATATATATATATATTCCTTTGTCTTTGACCGTATAACCTACGCAGACGGCGGAATTGAAATGCTATTCGAAAAACCGTTGGCCACTCCGCCTCAACAAGTCAAGCCCGAGCCTAATGTGCCTATTGGTGACTCATACCTTGATTCTCCAGCACCTGAGGTTATATATATATATATATATATATATATATATATATATTCCTTTGTCTTTGACCGTATAACCTACGCAGACGGCGGAATTGAAATGCTATTCGAAAAACCGTTGGCCACTCCGCCTCAACAAGTCAAGCCCGAGCCTAATGTGCCTATTGGTGACTCATACCTTGATTCTCCAGCACCTGAGGTTATATATATATATATATATATATATATATATATATATATATATATATATATATATATATATATATATATATTCCTTTGTCTTCGACCGTATAACCTA
The DNA here is from genome assembly GCA_963932185.1 of Troglohyphantes excavatus. Taxonomy (NCBI): domain Eukaryota; kingdom Metazoa; phylum Arthropoda; class Arachnida; order Araneae; family Linyphiidae; genus Troglohyphantes; species Troglohyphantes excavatus. The sequence continues at coordinate 26,376,788 of OZ010678.1, forward strand.
CGCAGACGGCGGAATTGAAATGCTGTTCGAAAAACCGTTGGCCACTCCGCCTCAACAAGTCAAGTCTATAGAGTAATAATAAGATCGTAGGAATAAAAAAAAAAAAAAACGCTATAGTGTGCTTTCGTAATTCTCCTGACTCCACTCAACTCGTGGGCGCCTCCAAACAACCCATAAATCATGAAGTGGAAGCGAAGAAATTGTAAACATCCAATTAATGTTGCAATAAATCAGATCGAAATCGGAAGCGTATGATTAAATGGCATATGAGGCATATTGATATTTTTGTCTCTGGTTCTCAGCTCATACAACACCTTCGCCATCTGGCAATGATTTAAAATTTCGAGTCTGTGTTAAAAGCGCTTTCTTAACAGTTAAATCTTAAACCATATCCAATAACCCATTGTGTGGCGCTAGTGAGCTTTTCCTACGCAATAATAACACGGTCTCCAAACCGCGTTTTATTAAAAGTACAGTAATCGACGAATTCAATTTCAAAAATAAAAATGAATTTATCTATTTATTTTAAACTAAAAGTAATACTGGTAGTATAAAAATTAGATTATATATTTTTAAATAGTAATGATATTTCAAAGACCCGACCAATAATATACTTTTTTTATGAAAGGGAATAAGATTATTTTATAATTTATTCCCTTTATTATTTTAGGCTTAATTGCTTGATGCAGAATTTGGTACTGAATGGGAAAAATTAAATACCAATTACGAGATGCAACTTGACAGAAAACAATATTTTATTTTAATATAAATTGTAGAAAAAAAGTTTTAAAAAAAATTATCACTGTATTTGTTACACACGTCGCAACGATGGGTATTTTATTTAAATACACTAGTCGATGGCATCAAGTTACTAGCGCATGGCTTTGATAATGCGTTTGATTCTACAACATACACATTGTATTGATTTAGTGTGCCATTGCTACGTAATAATAACACAGTCTTTAAACTGCATTTAATAAAAGCATGATGTTTAGTTTTTGTAAACTTAAATATAAAAAAAATAATTATTGTAATTCTTTCACACTAAAAATAGTACTGGTAGAATTAAAATTAGGTTTTAATTCAAAATTTTGGTGCAATGATATACAGTAAAAACCGCTTATAGCGATGTTTAAGGGACCTTTATAATTTGATCGCTGTATCCGAAAATAGTTATATGCGGAATCGTTATACGTATTAACGTAGACTGCTATAGAAATCTAAACTTCTTTGCATTGTTATATTCGGCGTATCGTCATACCTGGAATCGTTATAAAGGGATTTTACTGTACTTTGGGTGTTTTCCTTTATGAGAGTATTATAATTTAAATTTGAAATGTAATCCTTTTATTACTTTAGGCTCAGTTGTATGATGTAGTATTTGGTTTTTAATGAAAAAAATTAAATATTAATTACCAGACGCAACTTGCAATATGAAAACTATATTTTATTTGAATTTAAATTGCAGACAAAACGTATACTGCAAAAAGAGGTAGTGTGTCTACCGCAGGCAAAAACTAGTTCCTAAAAGCGGGATGCCACTAGAGGGCGCTGGCGGTATCAGTGTCGGTTGTTTTACACTGTTTTCGTCTCTCTTCAGTCCTGATTACAATGCCGTCGTCGTTAAACACTATTTGAGAATGCGTTGATTTTCAGATAATTTAAACCAAACATAAAACAAAATTCAATAAATAAAAATAGTTAATTTATTGAATTTTGATTGATTAACTTTTCGGAAATAAAAAAAAATACATGTAATATAAAAATTGCAGTTCCTTATTATATATATATATATATATATATATATATATATATATATATATATATATATATATATATGAGAGATGGAATAAATTAAATCACAAAAAGTGATTGTTGGCATTGATTTGTTACACCCGTTACACTGATGGGTACTTTAACAAAACACTATGTCGATGGGACTTGACAAATAAAAGGAAAAATGTAGTGATCTTGCGATCAGAGGGCCGGCAACTAAAATACCGAGTCGTCCAAAAAATTCAACAAATTATAATGGCGTTGAATATATTGAATTAATTTTTTGTCATGTCTCTGGTATCAGCCGTATTCGGACTCGCTACCCCCTGGTTGCTAACCGACTTCGGTGGGAAAAGCCGAATTATTTTATTGGCTGGAGGACTGTTTCCTTAACGTCGAACTAGGGCTTACACAATGGGCTGCTGGCGTTGGTTTGGGATCCATTACTAAGGAAATATCCTGAAACACATCCTAGTAATTTTGGAACCATAAACTGATGACAAGGTCATCACCAGAGCTGGAAACTCACGTACCTGTGTAGGCAGGATCACGTTTGGACTACAACAGATTTAACATGCATCAGTCTATATATTTAAGTCTATATATACCCTATACATTTCGGCTGTTTTTTTTTTGTTTTTTTTTGTGGACCACAAAGAACGAAACTAGCAACCCTCTATTTACGAGCTAAATCTGCAATTTCAAAGGCAAGTTTCGAAACACAACCATCTGGTTATGAGTCCTTTACTCTAACCACTTGGCCATTACTAGGAGGAGATTGCTAGGAAAGGTTTGTTTAATTAACGTCCCACTAGCGCGGAACATTCGATTACTGGCAACGGTTCGGGGAATATCCCGAAAGAAAGAACCGGAAACAATGCTTCGTATTTTAGAACCATGGTCATATGACGAGGACAACACCTGAACTAGCACCCAACGCAACCTCAATATGCGTCAGGGCATTGGCCGATCAGATGTATCGTGCACCAGTCCCGTATACATGCCAGTGTAATTTGTTGGATATTCTGCACGACTTTCTGGTATTTTTGTAGCCAAGTTGGCAACCCTGTGATCGCAAGATCACTGCATTTTTATTCTTCTTTGCCTAGTCCACAACATGTACTCGAACTAGCAATCCTCTGATTACCAGCTGAAAACCTTTATCCACTGGGCAACTGGAGACCCGAGTGTTAATAAAAGCTGTACTAAATGAGTTTGACAAAACACACATAGGATTCCTTGCACCATTAATTTTAAACATCCAAACTCATTAGCACACATTACAATATTTCCATTACTAATTAACAATCCAGACAACGAATTGACCCAGACAAACCCATATCATTATACATCCCTAATTACACCAACGCACACAAAGTAGATATCAAATAACGATCCGGAGAATCTCGGGTCTAACTAGCAATCCTCTGATTTCCAGTTGAACGCCTTTATCCACTGTGCAACTGAAGGCCCGATTGCTAGTAAAAGCTATACTAAATAAGTTTGACAAAACACACATAGGATTCCTTGCATCATTAATTTTAAATATCCAAACTCATTAGCACACATTACAATATTGCCATTACTAATTAACAATCCAGACAACGAATTGACCCAGACAAACCCATATCACTATACATCCCTAATTACACCAACGCACACAAAGTAGATATCAAATAACGATCCGGAGAATCTCGGGTCTAACTAGCAATCCTCTGATTTCCAGTTGAACGCCTTTATCCACTGTGCAACTGAAGGCCCGATTGCTAGTAAAAGCTATACTAAATAAGTTTGACAAAACACACATAGGATTCCTTGCACCATTAATTTTAAATATCCAAACTCATTAGCACACATTACAATATTGCCATTACTAATTAACAATCCAGACAACGAATTGACCCAGACAAACCCATATCATTATACATCACAAATGACATTAAAACACACAAACTAGATTTCTAAAACGATCAAGTGAATCTCGGGTTTAACTAGCAATCCTCTGATAGCTAGTTAGCTCCAGCTAACAAACCTCCGATTTCCAGTTGAACGCTTTTATCCACTGTGCAACTGGAGGCCCGATTGCTAGTAAAAGCTATACTAAATAAGTTTGACAAAACACACATAGGATTCCTTGCACCATTAATTTTAAATATCCAAACTCATTAGCACACATTACAATATTGCCATTACTAATTAACAATCCAGACAACGAATTCACCCAGACAAACCCATATCATTATACATCACAAATGACATTAAAGCACACAAACTAGATTTCTAAAACGATCAAGTGAATCTCGGGTTTAACTAGCAATCCTCTGATAGCTAGTTAGCTCCAGCTAACAAACCTCCGATTTCCAGTTGAACGCTTTTATCCACTGTGCAACTGGAGGCCCGATTGCTAGTAAAAGCTATACTAAATAAGTTTGACAAAACACACATAGGATTCCTTGCACCATTAATTTTAAATATCCAAACTCATTAGCACACATTACAATATTGCCATTACTAATTAACAATCCAGACAACGAATTGACCCAGACAAACCCATATCATTATACATCACAAATGACATTAAAGCACACAAACTAGATTTCTAAAACGATCAAGTGAATCTCGGGTTTAACTAGCAATCCTCTGATAGCTAGTTAGCTCCAGCTAACAAACCTCCGATTTCCAGTTGAACGCTTTTATCCACTGTGCAACTGGAGGCCCGATTGCTAGTAAAAGCTATACTAAATAAGTTTGACAAAACACACATAGGATTCCTTGCACCATTAATTTTAAATATCCAAACTCATTAGCACACATTACAATATTGCCATTACTAATTAACAATCCAGACAACGAATTGACCCAGACAAACCCATATCATTATACATCACAAATGACATTAAAGCACACAAACTAGATTTCTAAAACGATCAAGTAAATCTCGGGTTTAACTAGCAATCCTCTGATAGCTAGTTAGCTCCAGCTAACAAACCTCCGATTTCCAGTTGAACGCTTTTATCCACTGTGCAACTGGAGGCCCGATTGCTAGTAAAAGCTATACTAAATAAGTTTGACAAAACACACATAGGATTCCTTGCACCATTAATTTTAAATATCCAAACTCATTAGCACACATTACAATATTGCCATTACTAATTAACAATCCAGACAACGAATTGACCCAGACAAACCCATATCATTATACATCACAAATGACATTAAAGCACACAAACTAGATTTCTAAAACGATCAAGTGAATCTCGGGTTTAACTAGCAATCCTCTGATAGCTAGTTAGCTCCAGCTAACAAACCTCCGATTTCCAGTTGAACGCTTTTATCCACTGTGCAACTGGAGGCCCGATTGCTAGTAAAAGCTATACTAAATAAGTTTGACAAAACACACATAGGATTCCTTGCACCATTAATTTTAAATATCCAAACTCATTAGCACACATTACAATATTGCCATTACTAATTAACAATCCAGACAACGAATTGACCCAGACAAACCCATATCATTATACATCACAAATGACATTAAAGCACACAAACTAGATTTCTAAAACGATCAAGTAAATCTCGGGTTTAACTAGCAATCCTCTGATAGCTAGTTAGCTCCAGCTAACAAACCTCCGATTTCCAGTTGAACGCTTTTATCCACTGTGCAACTGGAGGCCCGATTGCTAGTAAAAGCTATACTAAATAAGTTTGACAAAACACACATAGGATTCCTTGCACCATTAATTTTAAATATCCAAACTCATTAGCACACATTACAATATTGCCATTACTAATTAACAATCCAGACAACGAATTGACCCAGACAAACCCATATCATTATACATCACAAATGACATTAAAGCACACAAACTAGATTTCTAAAACGATCAAGTGAATCTCGGGTTTAACTAGCAATCCTCTGATAGCTAGTTAGCTCCAGCTAACAAACCTCCGATTTCCAGTTGAACGCTTTTATCCACTGTGCAACTGAAGGCCCGATTACTAGTAAAAGCTATACTAAATAAGTTTGACAAAACACACATAGGATTCCTTGCACCATTAATTTTAAATATCCAAACTCATTAGCACACATTACAATATTGCCATTACTAATTAACAATCCAGACAACGAATTGACCCAGACAAACCCATATCATTATACATCACAAATGACATTAAAGCACACAAACTAGATTTCTAAAACGATCAAGTGAATCTCGGGTTTAACTAGCAATCCTCTGATAGCTAGTTAGCTCCAGCTAACAAACCTCCGATTTCCAGTTGAACGCTTTTATCCACTGTGCAACTGGAGGCCCGATTGCTAGTAAAAGCTATACTAAATAAGTTTGACAAAACACACATAGGATTCCTTGCACCATTAATTTTAAATATCCAAACTCATTAGCACACATTACAATATTGCCATTACTAATTAACAATCCAGACAACGAATTGACCCAGACAAACCCATATCATTATACATCACAAATGACATTAAAGCACACAAACTAGATTTCTAAAACGATCAAGTAAATCTCGGGTTTAACTAGCAATCCTCTGATAGCTAGTTAGCTCCAGCTAACAAACCTCCGATTTCCAGTTGAACGCTTTTATCCACTGTGCAACTGGAGGCCCGATTGCTAGTAAAAGCTATACTAAATAAGTTTGACAAAACACACATAGGATTCCTTGCACCATTAATTTTAAATATCCAAACTCATTAGCACACATTACAATATTGCCATTACTAATTAACAATCCAGACAACGAATTGACCCAGACAAACCCATATCATTATACATCACAAATGACATTAAAGCACACAAACTAGATTTCTAAAACGATCAAGTGAATCTCGGGTTTAACTAGCAATCCTCTGATAGCTAGTTAGCTCCAGCTAACAAACCTCCGATTTCCAGTTGAACGCTTTTATCCACTGTGCAACTGAAGGCCCGATTACTAGTAAAAGCTATACTAAATAAGTTTGACAAAACACACATAGGATTCCTTGCACCATTAATTTTAAATATCCAAACTCATTAGCACACATTACAATATTGCCATTACTAATTAACAATCCAGACAACGAATTGACCCAGACAAACCCATATCATTATACATCACAAATGACATTAAAGCACACAAACTAGATTTCTAAAACGATCAAGTGAATCTCGGGTTTAACTAGCAATCCTCTGATAGCTAGTTAGCTCCAGCTAACAAACCTCCGATTTCCAGTTGAACGCTTTTATCCACTGTGCAACTGGAGGCCCGATTGCTAGTAAAAGCTATACTAAATAAGTTTGACAAAACACACATAGGATTCCTTGCACCATTAATTTTAAATATCCAAACTCATTAGCACACATTACAATATTGCCATTACTAATTAACAATCCAGACAACGAATTGACCCAGACAAACCCATATCATTATACATCACAAATGACATTAAAGCACACAAACTAGATTTCTAAAACGATCAAGTAAATCTCGGGTTTAACTAGCAATCCTCTGATAGCTAGTTAGCTCCAGCTAACAAACCTCCGATTTCCAGTTGAACGCTTTTATCCACTGTGCAACTGGAGGCCCGATTGCTAGTAAAAGCTATACTAAATAAGTTTGACAAAACACACATAGGATTCCTTGCACCATTAATTTTAAATATCCAAACTCATTAGCACACATTACAATATTGCCATTACTAATTAACAATCCAGACAACGAATTGACCCAGACAAACCCATATCATTATACATCACAAATGACATTAAAGCACACAAACTAGATTTCTAAAACGATCAAGTGAATCTCGGGTTTAACTAGCAATCCTCTGATAGCTAGTTAGCTCCAGCTAACAAACCTCCGATTTCCAGTTGAACGCTTTTATCCACTGTGCAACTGAAGGCCCGATTACTAGTAAAAGCTATACTAAATAAGTTTGACAAAACACACATAGGATTCCTTGCACCATTAATTTTAAATATCCAAACTCATTAGCACACATTACAATATTGCCATTACTAATTAACAATCCAGACAACGAATTGACCCAGACAAACCCATATCATTATACATCACAAATGACATTAAAGCACACAAACTAGATTTCTAAAACGATCAAGTGAATCTCGGGTTTAACTAGCAATCCTCTGATAGCTAGTTAGCTCCAGCTAACAAACCTCCGATTTCCAGTTGAACGCTTTTATCCACTGTGCAACTGGAGGCCCGATTGCTAGTAAAAGCTATACTAAACAAGTTTGACAAAACACACATAGGATTCCTTGCACCATTAATTTTAAATATCCAAACTCATTAGCACACATTACAATATTGCCATTACTAATTAACAATCCAGACAACGAATTGACCCAGACAAACCCATATCATTATACATCACAAATGACATTAAAGCACACAAACTAGATTTCTAAAACGATCAAGTGAATCTCGGGTTTAACTAGCAATCCTCTGATAGCTAGTTAGCTCCAGCTAACAAACCTCCGATTTCCAGTTGAACGCTTTTATCCACTGTGCAACTGGAGGCCCGATTGCTAGTAAAAGCTATACTAAATAAGTTTGACAAAACACACATAGGATTCCTTGCACCATTAATTTTAAATATCCAAACTCATTAGCACACATTACAATATTGCCATTACTAATTAACAATCCAGACAACGAATTGACCCAGACAAACCCATATCATTATACATCACAAATGACATTAAAGCACACAAACTAGATTTCTAAAACGATCAAGTAAATCTCGGGTTTAACTAGCAATCCTCTGATAGCTAGTTAGCTCCAGCTAACAAACCTCCGATTTCCAGTTGAACGCTTTTATCCACTGTGCAACTGGAGGCCCGATTGCTAGTAAAAGCTATACTAAATAAGTTTGACAAAACACACATAGGATTCCTTGCACCATTAATTTTAAATATCCAAACTCATTAGCACACATTACAATATTGCCATTACTAATTAACAATCCAGACAACGAATTGACCCAGACAAACCCATATCATTATACATCACAAATGACATTAAAGCACACAAACTAGATTTCTAAAACGATCAAGTGAATCTCGGGTTTAACTAGCAATCCTCTGATAGCTAGTTAGCTCCAGCTAACAAACCTCCGATTTCCAGTTGAACGCTTTTATCCACTGTGCAACTGAAGGCCCGATTACTAGTAAAAGCTATACTAAATAAGTTTGACAAAACACACATAGGATTCCTTGCACCATTAATTTTAAATATCCAAACTCATTAGCACACATTACAATATTGCCATTACTAATTAACAATCCAGACAACGAATTGACCCAGACAAACCCATATCATTATACATCACAAATGACATTAAAGCACACAAACTAGATTTCTAAAACGATCAAGTGAATCTCGGGTTTAACTAGCAATCCTCTGATAGCTAGTTAGCTCCAGCTAACAAACCTCCGATTTCCAGTTGAACGCTTTTATCCACTGTGCAACTGGAGGCCCGATTGCTAGTAAAAGCTATACTAAATAAGTTTGACAAAACACACATAGGATTCCTTGCACCATTAATTTTAAATATCCAAACTCATTAGCACACATTACAATATTGCCATTACTAATTAACAATCCAGACAACGAATTGACCCAGACAAACCCATATCATTATACATCACAAATGACATTAAAGCACACAAACTAGATTTCTAAAACGATCAAGTAAATCTCGGGTTTAACTAGCAATCCTCTGATAGCTAGTTAGCTCCAGCTAACAAACCTCCGATTTCCAGTTGAACGCTTTTATCCACTGTGCAACTGGAGGCCCGATTGCTAGTAAAAGCTATACTAAATAAGTTTGACAAAACACACATAGGATTCCTTGCACCATTAATTTTAAATATCCAAACTCATTAGCACACATTACAATATTGCCATTACTAATTAACAATCCAGACAACGAATTGACCCAGACAAACCCATATCATTATACATCACAAATGACATTAAAGCACACAAACTAGATTTCTAAAACGATCAAGTGAATCTCGGGTTTAACTAGCAATCCTCTGATAGCTAGTTAGCTCCAGCTAACAAACCTCCGATTTCCAGTTGAACGCTTTTATCCACTGTGCAACTGAAGGCCCGATTACTAGTAAAAGCTATACTAAATAAGTTTGACAAAACACACATAGGATTCCTTGCACCATTAATTTTAAATATCCAAACTCATTAGCACACATTACAATATTGCCATTACTAATTAACAATCCAGACAACGAATTGACCCAGACAAACCCATATCATTATACATCACAAATGACATTAAAGCACACAAACTAGATTTCTAAAACGATCAAGTGAATCTCGGGTTTAACTAGCAATCCTCTGATAGCTAGTTAGCTCCAGCTAACAAACCTCCGATTTCCAGTTGAACGCTTTTATCCACTGTGCAACTGGAGGCCCGATTGCTAGTAAAAGCTATACTAAACAAGTTTGACAAAACACACATAGGATTCCTTGCACCATTAATTTTAAATATCCAAACTCATTAGCACACATTACAATATTGCCATTACTAATTAACAATCCAGACAACGAATTGACCCAGACAAACCCATATCATTATACATCACAAATGACATTAAAGCACACAAACTAGATTTCTAAAACGATCAAGTGAATCTCGGGTTTAACTAGCAATCCTCTGATAGCTAGTTAGCTCGAGCTAACAAACCTCTGATTTCCACTTGAACGTCTTTATCCACTGTGCAACTGGAGGCCCGATTGCTAGTAAAAGCTATACGAAATAAGTTTGACAAAACACAGATAGGATTCCTTGCACCATTAATTTTAAACATCCAAACTCATTAGCACACATTACAATATTGCCATTACTAATTAACAATCCAGACAACGAATTGACCCAGACAAACCCATATCATTATACATCACAAATGACATTAAAGCACACAAACTAGATTTCTAAAACGATCAAGTGAATCTCGGGTTTAACTAGCAATCCTCTGATAGCTAGTTAGCTCCAGCTAACAAACCTCCGATTTCCAGTTGAACGCTTTTATCCACTGTGCAACTGGAGGCCCGATTGCTAGTAAAAGCTATACTAAATAAGTTTGACAAAACACACATAGGATTCCTTGCACCATTAATTTTAAATATCCAAACTCATTAGCACACATTACAATATTGCCATTACTAATTAACAATCCAGACAACGAATTGACCCAGACAAACCCATATCATTATACATCACAAATGACATTAAAGCACACAAACTAGATTTCTAAAACGATCAAGTAAATCTCGGGTTTAACTAGCAATCCTCTGATAGCTAGTTAGCTCCAGCTAACAAACCTCCGATTTCCAGTTGAACGCTTTTATCCACTGTGCAACTGGAGGCCCGATTGCTAGTAAAAGCTATACTAAATAAGTTTGACAAAACACACATAGGATTCCTTGCACCATTAATTTTAAATATCCAAACTCATTAGCACACATTACAATATTGCCATTACTAATTAACAATCCAGACAACGAATTGACCCAGACAAACCCATATCATTATACATCACAAATGACATTAAAGCACACAAACTAGATTTCTAAAACGATCAAGTGAATCTCGGGTTTAACTAGCAATCCTCTGATAGCTAGTTAGCTCCAGCTAACAAACCTCCGATTTCCAGTTGAACGCTTTTATCCACTGTGCAACTGAAGGCCCGATTACTAGTAAAAGCTATACTAAATAAGTTTGACAAAACACACATAGGATTCCTTGCACCATTAATTTTAAATATCCAAACTCATTAGCACACATTACAATATTGCCATTACTAATTAACAATCCAGACAACGAATTGACCCAGACAAACCCATATCATTATACATCACAAATGACATTAAAGCACACAAACTAGATTTCTAAAACGATCAAGTGAATCTCGGGTTTAACTAGCAATCCTCTGATAGCTAGTTAGCTCCAGCTAACAAACCTCCGATTTCCAGTTGAACGCTTTTATCCACTGTGCAACTGGAGGCCCGATTGCTAGTAAAAGCTATACTAAACAAGTTTGACAAAACACACATAGGATTCCTTGCACCATTAATTTTAAATATCCAAACTCATTAGCACACATTACAATATTGCCATTACTAATTAACAATCCAGACAACGAATTGACCCAGACAAACCCATATCATTATACATCACAAATGACATTAAAGCACACAAACTAGATTTCTAAAACGATCAAGTGAATCTCGGGTTTAACTAGCAATCCTCTGATAGCTAGTTAGCTCGAGCTAACAAACCTCTGATTTCCACTTGAACGTCTTTATCCACTGTGCAACTGGAGGCCCGATTGCTAGTAAAAGCTATACGAAATAAGTTTGACAAAACACAGATAGGATTCCTTGCACCATTAATTTTAAACATCCAAACTCATTAGCACACATTACAATATTGCCATTACTAATTAACAATCCAGACAACGAATTGACCCAGACAAACCCATATCATTATACATCCCTAATTACACCACAGCAGACATACTAGATATCAAATAACGATCCGGAGAATCTTTTAATATTCATAAAAGCCCCTGAATTTAGAGAATTAAAGAGCCTCGCACAAAAGGAAAGATCCCCTTCCCTTTGATTAAAAGTCCGATGAATCTGGGTTAGCATTAATTACCTTTTCTAGAAGGTCCTTTTGAGCTGGAGCCCGCTTTCGGAATGCATAATAGAAAAATTAATACGGTGTCACTGGGAGGGGTGAATGTAGTGCCTTTGGCTGTAGTGGCTGCTTTTGTGGAGTGATATGGTTCGTGGCTGTAGGGCAAAGGGGGCGTTAAATTGGGCTTGTGTGGGGATAATGTCTCAGGTGAGAGTGTGGAGAATTGTTATAGGGTTTAGTTGGCATTGTATAGGTGAACTTTATAGGTAAAAAATGTGGGGTTTGAGCGTGTGTTTTATTGTACCTTTAGTAATGGGCGGTGTTGTACGTCTTTGCTTATGAAATTTATAGGTTATTATTTATAAGTTATTGGGGATTGTTTGAACATGTATTATTTTTGTTTATTTTGGTTGGGGTTCAATTTGTATTTAAACTCAGATTTCATGTCTTAAAAATATTTTTTTTCCCTTGTCAGCATTTGGATATTTTTTGTCAAGTCACTTTTATATTTGAAAATAACTTATTTATTATAATATTTTATATTATTTTGTTTAATTTGTTTGGTTAACTAACGTCGCACTAGAGCTGCACAGTGGGTTATTGGCGACGGATCGGGGTCAATCTCGAAGGAACGACCCGGGAACACATACACATTCACACGCACATTCATACATGTACCTCGTTATTTTAGAACCATGGTCAGATGACGAGGACAACACCTGAACTGGCACCCAATGCCTTTAATAGACGTCGGGACTTTGGACCCCGATCAGATTTATCGTGCACCAGTCCCGTATACACGCCAGTATATGTTCGGATGTTCTGGACGACTTTTCTAGAATTTTGCAGCAAAGATGGCAACCCTCCGATCACAAGAACACTACTTTTTACTTTTCTTTGTCAAGTCCATTTTCCTGACATCGAACCAGGGTCGGACAGAACATAGACAAAACAGGACAGACAAGAAAACTTAAAGAAGCTTACAATAAGTAACAAAAAAGCACACATAACAACAATAGCACACATAACAGCTATATCACACATAACAACAATAACACACGGAATAACAACTTTCTACTAATTCAGATTGTCTCTATAGGATTTTTCTTTTTCTTCATGCTTAATTAATGCGATTTCTTTTTAGGAATATCGTATATTTATATTTCTACTGGTAGTTATTTATATTTTTCAAAATTTGTATATAATATCCTAAATATTGTAGTTCTTATTTTTCAAAAGTGAAATAGAACTTAATGTATTCCATGTACAGAATATAGGGTATATTTTTATAGAACTTCTTAATAAAAGACAAAAAAAAATCAATTTCGGAATTTGTCAATTGTATACTAAAATAAAATTCTATATGCTTAGAATTCAATTTTTTTATTTAAATATTTAATAAAAATAAACAATGTTAAAAAAAATATATAAAGTTAATTTTTTTTTACTATTATTTTGTCGCAGTTTTATTTGGACAGTGAAAGAAATGTCCGAACAGGGTAATGAAAAACAAATATTACTCATTTGACTAAGAAACTATGTAGCCGATTTCTAGTTGTTTTTCTGCATAAAAATAATATAGTTTCAAAATAATCATTGGACAAATGAATTCGCTCTGTCTGGTCGAAAAGCGATAGGGAACGCAAATTAATGAAATAATATTCCACAAAAAATTACTTCCTTACTAGGTTAACTTTAAAGTATTTTTAATCTAGTTAAAAGCCAACACCGGTAAAAAAAGATGTTTAAAATCTAATCAAAAGATCTAACTGGTCGAGGAAAAAAAATTCGACGAAAGAACAAATCTTTAATAACGGCTCCTCAATCGGATTAATGTCACATTCTATAAAGTGACAAGACACGTAAGAATGGCGCCAAAAAATTACGAGGAGTAAAAAGAATAAAGAAGTTTAATCTGAAGCTTATGTTCCTATGAAACCGCCTTGCCGTAAAATTGAATCATGGGCTATGGCACTGAACTCTAACTGTAACTGCTGGAAGGCTCAAACTTTGTTTCCTCTACGGGCGCGTTGAAACCAATTGAAAGCTGCCATACTGTGCCCCAACATTTTTTTAAAAATGATCTAGTGGTGTTTTTCATTACCAAAGCATTGTAGAAGTATTAAATATATATAAATATTATATTTTCTTCTTATAGAATTAATTTTTATATTGCCAAATAGATAGTTTTAGCTCTTGCTTTTTAACTACTTCTACTTTGACTTGCAAATGACTTCCTATTTTAATAGCAGATTACATTTAAAATGGGTTTAAAAATAAAATAAAAAAAACTTACATAAAAATAGTATATGTCGGCGTATTTTAACATGAAAAATATACGAAATATTGCGGTATCAAGAAAAGTGTGCCCCATCATGGCTGCCTCCATATCGGCTTCAAGTCAACAAAATGTCTTGCCCTATCCAGAAGTTACAGTTAGAGATCAGTGGGCTATGGTTTTAAAGTCACGCAAAAACATTTTACGGCGTGTTGAGCGTGTTAAATAATACTGAGAGCCGATGTGTTTGAAGTAGATTTTTTATGAGATGTAACTGATACATCTGATCGGGGTCCAAAGTCCCAAAGTCTATTGAAGGCGTTGAGTCCCAGTTCAGGTGTTTCCTCGTCATCTGACCATGGTTCTAAAATAACGAGGTGAAGGTATGAATGAATGTGCGTGTGAATGTGCATGTGTTCCCGGGTCTTTCCTTCGAGATAGACCCCGAACCGTCGCCAATAGCCCACTGTGCAGCTCTAGTGCGACGTTAATTAACCAAACCAAACCATTTATTTTTAGGTAGCAACTATCAATATAGTGAGATTTAGGTTTGGTTTGATTAATCAACGTTGCAGTGGAGCTGTACAGGTGGCTATTGGCGACGGTTCGTGGCCTATCACAAACGTTTGACCCGTGAATAATGCCGGGTAGATTTTTTATGAGATGTTAACGTGTTTTTTTTATCTTAAGAGATAATGATTTAAATTAGCAAATACACATTCTTTATTTTTAGGTGGCAAATATCAATATAGTGAAATTTAGGTTTGGTTCGTTTAAATAACGTCGCACTAGAGCTGCACAGTGGGCTATTGGCGACGGTTTGGGGTCAATCTCGAAGGAAAGACCCGGGAATACATACACATTCACACACACATTCATACATGCACCTCGTTATTTTAGAACCATTGTCAGACGACAAGGAAACACCTGAACTGGCACCCAACGCCTTTAATAGACGTCGGGACTTTGGACCCCGATCAGATGTATCGTGCACCAGTCCCGTATACACGCCAGTATAATTTGTTGGATGTTCTGGACGACTTTCTGGTATTTTTGTAGCGCATCTGGCAACCCTGCGATTGCAAGAACACTGATTTTTTTTTTGTTAAGTCAATCGCACGGATTCTATCGTCATCTGACCATGGTTCTAATTTAATAGCTCACTGTGCAACTTTAGTGCGACGATAATTAACAAATATCAAAAACCAACCAAACGCACGGATTCGAACCAGAAATCCTCTGATTACTAGCTGAACGCCTTTATCCACTGGACAACAGGAGCCAAGGCGTTATTTTCGTTATAATTTTTAAAGAAACAAACTCTTCATTGTAACAGCACATACTAACTTTAGTAATTCTGGGTCTTTCTTTTGTTAGATCGAGAAATATAAACAAAAGGCCATAGTATAGTTAATATGCAACGTTAATTCAACCACACACATAATTAAACATTTAAATTAACTAATTAATTTTTTCTTCATTCACAATAAATAGCAAAATTCAATTAAAAATTTAATCATTTAAAGTTACTACCAAAGTTTTATTTTGAAAATTATACTTATTAAATAATAATTTTGAAAAGAAAAAGGTAGTTCATTACATAGCAATGCTAACTTCAATATTTCTGGATCTTTTTTCAGTTATAGATCCGGAAATATTAACAAAAGTCCGCAGTTTAGTAAATATGCAACGTTAATACAACCACACACATAATTAAATATTTAAATTAACTAAAAATCATATACTACACTTTATCATCATCTCGCCCACAATAACCTAGAAAATTCCCAAGAAACTCCTAAAATCTCGCCATAGTTACTCGCAAACAATCTCCGTCCAGCCTATTTTACAACCACTTAATACACAAACCCTATAAAGATCCTTACAACCCTTTTTCTCTGAGAAACCAATTATCCTCGGCTTAGCGCGTCCGTTAAAAGTGAAGGGGTAGATACAATCTAACGGATAAGCACACCTCTTCTCCTTAAAACGGTGTATAATTATTTAGATTAGATCCCGACTATTATCCGTTTAGTGCAAGCGCCCTCTGGGGTGTATTTAGTCGCTGAGGGGTGGGCGGAGGTGGAGATACCACCTACGTAATTATGTTGAGGAATTTAGCGGAAAAGGTCTTGGGAAGGGAAGCTTAGTCTTTGTGGTTGTATTGAAATGTTTTATTAATAAGGAAACTTTATATTTTGTAGAAAGGTGTTTGTGAAAGGATGAACTAGTCTTTCGAATTTTAGTTAATTTTATATTTGTTTAAGATAAAATTTTACTAGCATGCTTGTGCGATGTTTATCGCATGAACAACTTCCCCTCCCGAATATTAACGAATATATTAAGACCATAATACAAAAAATGCCTAACTATTCTACTACTCGTAGATGGCAGCACTACCAACGGCTCGTTTAAAAACTGCCTGAAACTAATTATTTTAAACATAAACAATAAAGGTTGATAATCAAGGAAAAGTATGATTCGTCACTGCCCCAAGATATTCCTTTTATATATATATATATATATATATATATATATATATATATATATATATATATATATATATATATATATATATATATATATATATATATATATATATATATATATATATATATATATATATATATATATATATATATATATATATATATATATATATATATATATATATATATATATATATATATATATACCCACCAGCAAAAGGGATCTTTGCTACTGAAAGGGATTATATGTTTTTCAATTTGAAATGTGGTGATCAATTTTCAAAGGAAAAGTTGGTTGTGGAAAAACGTTGCACTTGAACTACACGATGGGATGTTGAGGAAGCAACCTGAATAGGTGTGTGAACATAGGACAACAACGGATTTAACGTTCACCAGTCTGCTATACGTGCGGTGGATATTTTTGGCAGGCGGTGAGGAAGGAAATTGGCAACCATCCAACCACAAGCTCGCTACACTATTTAAGAAGATATTCGAATTCACAAACTACTAATTATTAGACGAATATTTCACAGCTATATCACCTCTGGCCCTTTTTTTCTTCTTATTATTATTTGTAGTGGAAAGGTTGATTAAATTAATGTCACAGTAAAAAACAGCTTTATATTTGTTGTACAATAGGCTGTCGGTGACGATTCGGAATCTATCTAGAAAGGAAAGACCCGAGAACTTTGCCTTTTGATTTTCAACCACTAGCATGCCAGTGCGATAATTATCGCAACCCCCCCCCCCCCCATAAAACAAAACGCTTCGAAATAAAAGAAATTTGACCTTTCGGTGACGTCACGTGCGAGTCCCGCATAGGCAAGGATGAATATTTTCTCAACCTTTCTTCCGAATTGCATACATCCCCGCGCCACCGTAAAGTACATTGTCGCTCAAAGGGAGTCCTCGCTCCAGTGTTTATACTATTTTAGCTCATTAAAGTAAGTAAATAACCTTGAAGTGAAGCAAATGAACGTTTTTGATAATTTGCTCCAAGGATAGTGAAGACTATATATATATATATATATATATATATATATATATATATATATATATATATATATATATATATATATATATATATATATATATATATATATATAAGGTGTGCTCGTTGTCTGGCGGAAGGCGGGGAAGCAACTATTTGACGTCATAGTGACGCCTACCTTCGCCTTCTGTGGGCGTGTCTAATGCTCTCTTTTTTTACAGTCGTTTTAGGGTCTACAGAGCAAACTTAATTTAACAAGAATTCTTGTTTGTAACAAATCATGAATTTATATAAAAGAAAACAGTTAAAATTTGCTTCAAAAAACAATTTGAATCTATTTTCAGAGTAGTTTAGTTATTAAAATATCTCGATTTTAATTGCAGCCAATATGAACCAATGGTTCGTGGCGTGCTGCCATCTATTCGTTTTTTTTCTGAACTATTTAAAAATGCTATTCGCTATTTTAATTTAGAATTTGCTGAATTTTAAGAGTTTAAATTATATGTTAAGGATTGCATTTAGTATGTATAAATTGCAAAAGAGTTGCTTAATAAATTAAGCGTATTAAAATAATATTAGCTGCCACGAGAGCATTTCCATGATATTTGAAAGAGTAAAATGAGGTTAGGAACCATCAGGTCAATGCACTTGTATTGGGCATATTAAATGAGTTACAATTTCAATCAAGTAAAATACAGGGACATAACAAAACAAGGACGGATTAGTAGTGAAGCTACCTAAACACAATTATTTACAGATATTTACATTATTTTGCTAATTAAAAATTAAATCCCCAGTTGTTACCCAACAGGGGATCGAACCTAAGTAGCAATGCTTGAAACACACAGCCAATGAGAATGATCAAAAACCCATAGTAAAGCGGAGCAAAAAGGACGTCAAATAGTTGCTTTCCTTGCCCACTTTCAAAAAGCGGAAAACGAGCACACCTTCTATATATATAGTCTTCACTATCCTTGAATTTGCTCGTTGTTCCGACAAAGAAGATTGTGAACAAATATAAAATTCTTTGATAATGAGAATATAAGACATTTAATTTATTAAGACAAAGAATAGTTTGCCAATTCATTATCACAACTATTTACGACAGTTGCTATCTTTAAAACAACCGGATCGCTAATGACACTTCATTATATTCTATTGTCACATATCCTTATCCATACGCAAATCCGCATTACAATAGTAATATCTAGAAACGAAATATATTAATTAAACATGCAATAAACTCAAATACTTCGTTAGATTGTAATTAAAGAATTACTATTCCAACTGCAATCAGCATTGGTTTGAAAAATCTGCTAAGACTGCTGCCACTAACTCTTATTAAACTTAAGAAATTTCTATACTCGATGATATCACTTCACTCCAGTGTAAATACAATATTACGTTAAAAGAATAAAATTCCCTCGAATTTTTAATTCAACGTCGGTGATGTATTTCAATATAAAGATTTAATAGAAACTTCGAAGTAATCGAACCCGCTGTCTTGTTTTAGAATTTCATCGCCATCAGACGATTTCGACAGAAAAGGAAAAAGCGAATAATTTCTCCGCCAGTTCCGAATTCTAATTTCCATTTTTAATTAACTTTTCCAATCATTGGATGGCAACTCGTGGGGATTGACTGGCATCAGGGCAACGTGTATAGTTCCTAATTTTGGGAAAGTATTCTAAACTTATCGATGGAATAAAATGAATTTTAAATTTCATTTAGCACAGTTAGAAGATGCGGTATTATTATTTTGATGAAAGAAGAAAGTTTTTGAAATTAGATTGGGTGATTGAGGTTTCTGGAAATAAAAATCAATCGATATAAAACTTATTTAAATCGATATCGCGACATGTGGTGAAGTCAGGTACTCCAAATGTTTAAGAAATTTAAAATTTATAATAAATTGTGCAATTTGAAATCGTTTCTTATTTAGTTGTTTACTAGGTTAATTAAGGGTACAGTTAGAATATCAAAACTTTTTTTTTAGTTTCAACCTAACGTAAAAATTTTACCAGGTATTTATAATGCTTATTCATCACGGTGAATTTTTTTTGGTTTGAAAAAAAATAAAAAACTTTTAATTTAATTAAAAATATATTATAAGTCAAACTTATATATATATATATATATATATATATATATATATATATATATATATATATATATATATATATATATATATATATATATATATATATATCATGGTAAGAAAAATTTTAATTAAAAAAATTATACTACTATTACTATATAGAACTAAGTTTTGCCATCATAAATAAATAAACAAAAACTAAATATTTTTTTTAAATTATATATTTTTAGTTGTACATGAAAGAAAAACTAAACACTCTTATTTATCAAGTCCAACTAACAACATTACGATCGGAGGGTTGCCAGCTTCTCTACAAAAATACTAGAAAGTCGTCCAGAATATCCAACAAATTATACTGGCGTGTATACTATATATACTATATACTGGCAGTTCTAGTGCGACGTAAATTAACCAAGCCAACTAGTGTGACGCCAATTCAGCTTCGCTACAAAATACTAGAAAAGTCGTCCAGACCATCCCCAAAAATTAACGGCGTGTATACGGGACTGGTGCACGATAAATCTGATCGGGGTCCAAAGTCCCGACGTCTATTGAAGGCGTTGGGTGCCAGTTCAGGTGTTTCCTCGTCATCTGACCATGGTTCTAAAATAACGAGGTGCATGTATGAATGTGTGTGTGAATGTGTATGTGTTCCCGGGTCTTTCCTTCAAGATTGACCCCGAACCGTCGCCAATAGCCCATTGTGCAGCTCTAGTGCGACATTAATTAACAAAACCAAACCAAACCCAAACCAACTAACAACAAAAGTAAGCATTTAATAAGTTAAAACTTAAATTATTATTACATTGCCACCCCCCCCCCCCCGCCACCCTTTTTTTCTAAGTCAGCTTTCTTTGTATTTATACTGATTAAAATAAAAATTCATATAAGTATTTTTTCAGCTACCGATGCTTTGATATCGATACCAGTATGCGTATCGAATACCTGGTATCGATACTAGATAAAATATATGGTATCGAAAAAAGTATCGATATCATACTTATTTAGATATATATAGTTCACCTCTACTCATTGTTAAGAGGAGTATTACATTTTAAAAACCTCAAAATTGCATAAACATTAAACAATTTATGATAAACGATTAATAAGTAAGTAAACAGCATTTGCTGTCATAAAAGTAAAAAACATTGTCAGAATACAAAATAAATAACACTATAAATTCGATCCAAAGTTCAACTACTTAATATTTCCTATGGCTCTCAAAAAAAATCACAAAGGAAAAAGTCTAGAGTTAAACTTCCGACCGATAATCGTTTTAATATCGTCTCTCCTTCAAGTTAAACATAATTCGATATTAAACACTCAACCTCCTATAACACTTCATAAAAATTTACTGCAACTGAAAGGCATCGGAGGCAAAAATTTCACAACCTCCGGTGGCATCACTCGGAGGGAAGCAAAACACTTCAACTTTCACGCACACAAAAGCTTCGCTTCTTCAACACGAACCTAAACTTTTTTTATTCTTTGATTTTCCCCTCTATTCACTTCACTCCTATTTTTTTATTATTTATTTGCACATTTTTATCGCTTTTCGTTCCTTTTCCTCCCTACTTGAAACGCAACTTTTCTGCCTTGTTGACTGCTTAAAGAGGTGTTTCGTAGGGAATATGCACGGCTCTGGAGGGTCCTTTGTCCCCGGCCGGAATCGAGTTAAGGTAATTTTCCCTTGACATAAGTTGATGGAAAAAACATGGCGGCGGCCTTGGCTTCTCCCTTTGGTTGTAAAAATTGACTCTTCCATACAGTCTAACTACACAAGTACGGGGCATAAAATTATTTTTCATATGTGCAGTCATGGAGAATTATATATATATATATATATATATATATATATATATATATATATATATATATATATATATATATATATATATATATATATATATATACATATATATATATATATATATATATATATATATATATATATATATATATATATATATATATATATATATATATACATATATATATATATACATATATATATACATATATATATATATACATATATATACATATATATACATATATATACATATATATATATATATATATATATATATATATATATATATATATATATATATATATATATATATATATATATATATATATATATATATATATATATATATATATATTGGTTGGAGGGAAAGTTCTGTCGTATTTTAAAGAAAATATTTGAATATTTGAATTCATTTATAAAAATATGTGTTTAATATTAATCAATTATATATGCTCCGTTATTTGTTACAACCTGTTACCATCTTTCAGGTAACCTGTGAATTCCTGTTTTGTAGAAGTTCTCATCCTTGGAGTTAAAATAGTCAGCAACTGCCTTAGAAACACTTTCAAAAGACGTGAATTTTTTTTCCCGTTAGATAATTTTGCAGTAAGATTTTTTTCTCTTAATATTCTCGTAAAGAACCCACTTTTCATCTCCAGTAACCAGCCTGTCCAAAAACGATTCCACATTGTGTCTAATCAGATGTGATGAACACATTCTTACACGATCAGACAAATTCTTTTCCGTTAATTCATGTGGAACCCAAACACTTTGCTTTAACACAAACCCAACAGATTTAATGTGGTCTCCAACAGTTGTATGATGAATGCCAAACTCTTCTGCAATTCCTCGTCTTGTTAAATGTGGATTATTTTCCAACATGGATCGCAAAACATCATTATAGATCTTGGATGGTCGTCCAGATCGATCACTTTCTTTGAGGCGCAGATCCCCGGACGAAATTTGCTAAACCATCGTTGACAAGTACGAACATTTACAATATCTTTTCCAAATACCGCACATAAATTTTTACATGCAACCGATTAATTGCTTCCTTTTTGGAATTCATATAAAATGCAGTGTCGTAAATGCACGTTATCTACTGATGAACAGTAAATGATGAACAGTAAAAAAGGGCACCTTTTATATTATACAGCAGTCTAAAACAACAAAAAAAATCCGATTGACTCACTAGCAAGATGTTCTTTTTATTTACAAGAAAAATCACCTGCCTATTTAAAATACGACAGAACTTTCCCTCCAACCTAATATATATATATATATATATATATATATATATATATATATATATATATATATATATATATATATATATATATATATATATATATATATATATATATATATATATATATATATATATATATATATATATATATATATATATATATATATATATATATATATATATATATATATATATATATATATATATATATATATATATATATATATATATATATATATATATATATATATATATATATATATATATATATATATATATATATATATATATATATATATATATATATATATATATATATATATATATATATATATATATATATATATATATATATATATATATATATATATATATATATATATATATATATATATATATATATATATATATATATATATATATATATATATATATATATATATATATATATATATATATATATATATATATATATATATATATATATATATATATATATATATATATATATATATATATATATATATATATATATATATATATATATATATATATATATATATATATATATATATATATATATATATATATATATATATATATATATATTGAATGGATAAGGTTCAGGATTGGGTAAAATAAACACACTGAAATCCAGTGATTCAACATTTAATGAGGCTATAGAAAATTAATAGTAGGGGTAAAACAAATAAAATCTGTTTACCACTATTTATTATGTGACATTTTAAAAGGTTCAGGATACGGGTAAAATAAACACACTGAAATCCAGTTATTGAACATTTAATGAGGCTATAGAAAATTAATTGTTAGGATGAAACAAATAAAATCTGATTACCACTATTTATTTTGTGACATTTTAAAAGGTTCAGGATAGGGTAAAATAAACACACTGAAATCCAGTTATTGAACATTTAATGAGGCTATAGAAAATTAATTGTGAGGGTAAAACAAATAACATCTGATTACCACTATTTACTACGTGACATTTTCTATTTATAGTTTA
This sequence comes from Troglohyphantes excavatus, assembly GCA_963932185.1. Taxonomy (NCBI): domain Eukaryota; kingdom Metazoa; phylum Arthropoda; class Arachnida; order Araneae; family Linyphiidae; genus Troglohyphantes; species Troglohyphantes excavatus. Next base: position 26,401,196 of record OZ010678.1, read on the forward strand.
TGTTTGTCAACATTTTTAAACTTTTAGGTCATTTACTGTAATTTTAATTAAAGCTAGCCTTCAACACCTTAACTGTAACTGACAAATTAGATATTTTGTAACTCGGCATTTTCGGATTGAGAATTAATATAAAATGACCAAACTGCATATTTGTTTACCTAATTATTTCTGTATTACAAAAAATAGCTAGAAAATTACTTTTTAATTTAATTTTGTATTACCCTCTACGCAACATAAGAGAGCTTAACTTTTAGAAGAGTTATAATTTGAGCAGTAAAAATTATACTCTTATAATATTAGGCCTACGCTTTAATTTTTTCAGCCAGGCTTGACTTCAGGCCATTGACTGTTGTTTTGAAAATAACCCTTCTGAACAAAAGGCTAATAAAATGTTTTCGTATCATGCCATTCAACTGTAGGGTCAGAGCAGAGAATAATCAATTGCCGGAAACTATAAAAATGGCATTGTTGTTTTCGGAAAAATTGTCGTTTTGTATTACGCGTTCATTGTTGTGATAAGGGAATAAATGTAACTGGTTGGGTTTGTTATAGGAATCTGGATAGCTCTGCTTTCAAGTTAGGCCTACTGAGTTAAATAAAAACTGAAGAAAAGACTAAGCGTGCGCGCACTGTTAAAAATACGTACTTAAAAATAAGTAAATTGTACTCACTTTTGATTACATTATATGCTTATCATAGCTCCGAATACATAAGTTTCATTTTTAAAAAAGACATGTTCTCAAAAAATAGTAAAATTAATAAAAAATAGCTGTTGATTGCCTACGTAGGATGCCTTCATAAATCACTTTCCATAATTTTCAAAATTACAAACAGGACATACCGGGAACCGAACCCAATCCGCCTACTTGATGTCGTCCGCACCGAAGTCCAGGGCCTTATCCGTTGTACTACGACTGTTACGTGAAGAAGTTTTAAGCACAAGTAACGTTAAAAAGGCGTGGCAAAATAATGGGAAGTAAGATAATTGAGTCGTATTATCTCAATTTCCATTTAAGCAATCGACATCAAATAATGTGAAAAACTATCTTCTAAAGAAATATTTTAAGTTTGTCAGGTCGTTAAGTTTGTTAGGATGGCTTGAACAGAAACTGTTATCAATTTTAAACCTAATGCGCAGTTTTACGAAAGTACAATTACTTAAATTTGAGTACGTCATCGATCATTTACGATACAATTGTACTCAAATAAAAACGTCCATGCACTAATTTTTAAGGGGGTCCGATACCTTCGACATTTTTTTCTTTATTTTTATACTTGTACAATCCAATTTTTTTTCTCTTTATAAATATGCATAAAAAACCATTTTAAGACGCTCAATTTTTTTTTTAAATTGCACATTTATTTTTAAATTAAAATTTTAGTACATTTTTTAACAATTTTAAAATTCCTACTCCTTTTTTGTTTTTCAATATTTTGAAGCAATTTTTTTTATTTAAGATCTTGAATAATATGTAAATAGATGTATGCATTCAAATTTTGATTCAGATACATCACTTTAAAAAAATAAAATATATTAGAAATTTTGGAAAAAAAATTGACGAAAAAAAATAAAATTCCATTTTAAGTGGTTTTAAAAAAACAAATTATGGTAAAAATAGGAAATCTGAATGCATACATCTATTTAAAATATATTTATCTTGCTATACACACAAAAATTATGATTTTAAGTATAATAGTAAAAAAGCCTTAGCATTTTTAGTGTTCATTAAATTTCAAAACCACGAACAGAGATATTTGCTTCTAAAGTTTACATATGATACAACTATGTTATAGGAACACATCATTAAAACATTCATAACTAAAAAAGTAATAGGAATTTTTTGAAGCAGTTTTTTGTGAGTTATTAAGATAAGTTTGAATATTATTTTTTAAATATAAAAAAAAAATGACTTTTTTTGCGAATTTTGGGTATCGGACCCCCTTAAGCACATTTTTTTTTACAGTGCAATCGCACCCTTTTGGGACAAGGTAGGAAAATATCGCCGTTTCGCTTGGTAAGAGGGTTAAATCTAGAATAAAATGCAAATATTCTAAATCTGAAATAAAATACAAATATTCTAAATCTAGAATAAAATGCAAATATTCTAGATGCAAATATTCTAAATCTAGAATAAAATACAAATATTCTAGATACAAATATTCTAAATCTAAACTAAAATGCAAATATTCTAAATCTAGAATAAATGCAGATATTGTAAATCTAGAATAAAATGCAAATATTCTAAATCTAGAATATATGCAAATATTGTAAATCTAGAATAAAATGCAAATATTCTAAATCTAGAATAAAATGCAAATATTCTAAATCTAGAATAAAATGCAAATATTCTAAATCTAGAATAAAATGCAAATATTCTAAATCTAAATAAAATGCAAATATTCTAGATGAAAATATTCTAAATCTAAATAAAATGCAAATATTCTAGATGCAAATATTCTAAATCTAGAATAAAATACAAATATTCTATGTCTAGAATAAAATACAAATATTCTAAGTCTAGAATAAAATACAAATATTCTAAATCTAGAATAAAATGTAAATATTCTGAATCTAGAATAAAATACAAATATTCTAAATCTAGAATAAAATGTAAATATTCTGAATCTAGAATAAAATGCAAATATTCTATATACAAATATTCTAAATCTGGAAAAAATGCAAATATTCTAAATCTAGAATAAAATACAAATACTCTAAATCTAGAATAAAATGCAAATATTCTAAATCTAAATAAATGCAAATATTCTAGATGCAAATATTCTAAATCTAGAATAAAATGCAAATATTCTAGATGCAAATATTCTAGATGCAAATATTCTAAATCTAGAATAAAATGCAAATATTCTAGATGCAAATATTCTAAATCTAGAATAAAATGCAAATATTGTAAATCTAGAATAAATTCAAATATTGTAAATCTAAATAAATACAAATATTGTAAATCTAGAATAAAATGCAAATATTCTAAATCTAGAATAAAATGCAAATATTGTAAATCTAGAATAAAATGCAAATATTTTAAATCTAGAATAAAACGCAAATATTCTAAATCTAGAATAAAATGCAAATATTGTAAATCTAGAATAAAATACAAATATTCTATGTCTAGAATAAAATGCAAATATTCTAAGTCTAGAATAAAATACAAATATTCTAAATCTAGAATAAAATGTAAATATTCTGAATCTAGAATAAAATACAAATATTCTAAATCTAGAATAAAATGTAAATATTCTGAATCTGGAATAAAATGCAAATATTCTAAATCTAGAATAAAATGCAAATATTCTAAATCTAGAATAAAATGCAAATATTTTAAATCTAGAATAAAACGCAAATATTCTAAATCTAGAATAAAATGCAAATATTGTAAATCTAGAATAAAATACAAATATTCTATGTCTAGAATAAAATGCAAATATTCTAAGTCTAGAATAAAATACAAATATTCTAAATCTAGAATAAAATGCAAATATTCTAAATATAGAATAAAATGCAAATATTTTAAATCTAGAATAAAACGCAAATATTGTAAATCTAGAATAAAATGCAAATATTGTAAATCTAGAATAAAATACAAATATTCTATGTCTAGAATAAAATGCAAATATTCTAAGTCTAGAATAAAATACAAATATTCTAAATCTAGAATAAAATATAAATATTCTGAATCTAGAATAAAATACAAATATTCTAAATCTAGAATAAAATGTAAATATTCTGAATCTAGAATAAAATGCAAATATTCTATATACAAATATTCTAAATCTGGAAAAAATGCAAATATTTTAAATCTAGAATAAAATACAAATATTCTAAATCTAGAATAAAATGCAAATATTCTAAATCTAAAATAAAATGCAAATATTCTAGATTTACCCTCTGATGCTCATGGTAGTGATATCACATCTAGAGTTTTCCAATTTTTCCCTCAATCCACTCAATTTTTAAATTCATGAACGTATTCCGTTTTTCAATCTTTTTGTAAATCTAAATTTTCGAAGTACGCTTTGAAAGCTATCTCATTACAAATTACAATACTATCTCATAAAAAATATGTTAGAAAAAGTAAGTACACGCTTAAGAAAAAATATTTAAACCTTCAAGCAGTGAAAACAACATTACAATTGCGAAAATCTTGTGAGCATCACTGGGTTTTAAAACCACGAAGTTTTCAAAAAGACATTGTTACATTTTTAATGTCTTGCCATACTTGTTTTTACAACAAAAACAAAAAATTATTTCATAAAATATTCATCACTGAAGGCGAAACGAATAACAGTGCAAAAGTCATGGTAGAATATTTTTTCTACTTTGTCTACAGAAAAGTATTCTTCCGCGCGCCTCTTTAAAGTACATTTTCACTCCAGTTCCTATTTAGCTCAGTGGTTAGGCCTAATGATTTATATGTATTTGATTACTCATTTTATCCAGAACGTATAAAGTTCTTTTATACACAGAATTTTTTTATAATTAACTTTGCATGGTTGCATGGGATTCTATGAAATTCTATTAAAATCAAAGCATCATGAAATTACATTTTTAAATAAGTTTATCGTCTGCCAAAAGTAAAACCACGTATATTTAAACCAAAGATTTACAATCGGTTAGTTGGCGACGTAATCCAAGTTCAATGTTTGTACCTCTCTGGAATCCAGCACTAAGGGTTTCCATTCACATTCAGAAGTTTATCGCTGTTATTTGGCCCCCAACTGCGGCTGGTAAATAGTTGGTAAAAAAGGCTTATAAGTAAAACCACGTATAATTAAATACGTGGTTTTACTTATAAGCCTTTTTTTGTTAAAATGGATCCAAAGAGTATAATGTTTAAAAAGTGGTCGGGTATTTCGTGTATAAAGTATGATAATAAATTAATGTATCTTATTAAAAAAATTAATTTATCTTATTATTAAAAAATTAATTTATCTTATTATTAAATAAATAATTAATATTATTATTAAAAAATTTATTTATCTTATAATCAAAAAAATAATTAATATTATTATTAAAAAAATAATTTATCTTATTATTAAAAAAATAATTAATATTATTATTAAAAATTTAATTTATCTTATTATTAAAAAAATAATTATTATTATTATTAAAAAATTAATTTATCTTTATTAATAATCTTATTATTAAAAAAAATATTTATCTTATAATTTAAAAATTAATTTACCTTTATTAATAATCTTATTATTAAAAAAATTAATTTATCTTTATTAATAATCTTATTAAAAAATTAATTTATCTTTATTAATAATCTTATTATTAAAAAAATAATTTATCTTTATTAATAATCTTATTATTAAAAAAATAATTTATCTTTATTAATAATCTTATTATTAAAAAAATAATTTATCTTTATTAATAATCTTATTATTAAAAAATTAATTTATCTTTATTAATAGTCTTATTATTAAAAAAATAATTTATAATATTATTAAAAGATTCACATTTTTGGGACCTTCTGAAGATTTATATTTTAATATCCATTAAGCTAGATTTCGAATAAAATTAAACGCGAGATTTATTTAAAAAATTTCCGGATTATTTACAGTTGTGGTAAAATTATAGAATATTTTCCATATAATTATTTCAATTACAAAAATACAATGACTGCGATTCGCAATCTAGCTCGAAGTAATAATCCTGGAAATTATTAGTCACAGTTTACCGATTTTCTAATTTAGTCATTTAATATTTTTTTACTATAAAGCTATTTTACTATAAATTATTTGTTGAAACAAAGAATTTTTCAAAAAATAAAAATTTAATTTAATTCAAAACTACCAACTATTTTTATTTAATGTATATTATATAAATTTAATTAATTACATTTTGATATTGAAATGTTTTTAAAATCTGAAATTAAAAACGGTTAACTTTCATTGCTAGCTATTATATAAAATAAAATTTATTTGCTTGCATGTTAGGCTCACAGACTGAATATGCTGATTCAGGTAAAAAATAAACCACAACGCTTTCTGAATGGTAGTTGATGCAGCTATGTTACAAATTTAGCATTGTGGAAGAACCTGAAAAACCACAACTCGATATGGTTGATTTTTATGTATGGTTGATGTAAAGTATTACTGAAAAAGTGTAGTTTTTTTATTAATTAACGTAAGCTGCACAGTGCGCTATTGGCGACGGCTCAAGGACAAGACTCGGGAACAACGCCTCTTATTTTTGAACTATACTCAAGATGACGAGGACACCACCAGAGCTGGCACCCACGCCTTTAATAAGCGTTGGTCTTTGGACACCGATCAGATTGATCGTGCCCACGTCCCGTATACACGCTGGTATAATTTAACGGATGTTCTGGACGACTTTCCAGTATTTTTATTGCGAAGCTGGCAACCCTACGATCACTACTTTTTTTTTTACTTTTCTTTGTCAAGTTCATTTCACGGGCTCGAACTAGCAATCCTCTGATTACTAGCTTAACGCCTTTATCCACTGGGCCGCCGGCCCCGGAAAAAGTATGGAATGCATACATTTTTTTTGTTTGCATAACATAATGTAAATGCGACGTTACATATTTGTTTTTCTAATCATATGCGCTATATTTCAATTCACAAAAATTGCGAGGTATTATTTTTTGGGGGGGATTGATATTGTATATAACCTGCATAAACTGTATACAACTCTACACAACTGTAAGTGTAAACTTTAGATAGCTAAAAGTATACTGTTAAAAATTTCAGTTCAACGATGTACCATATTTTGGTGAAAAACAAAGATCTGCAGCAAATTACACGATATTATGGTGAAATCTGGTTTGAACCAAAAATCTTTTATCGGAAAAAAGCGGAGGTTTCACCGATTATTGGTTTAACCTCTTTAACTACAACCGAATTTTCGCTGTCGCTACACCAACAAGCTGAGGAATCACCACCAAGAAAGACAACGACGAATAAGGTCCTCCGTGGCCCAGTGGATAAATGTGAGGAGCTATGAAGCAGAGGATTCTTAGTTCGAGCCCGATGGGTGGACTTGACAAAGAAAAGTAAAAAAAGTTGTGATCTTGCGATCGGAGGGTTGCCAGCTTCGCTTCAAAAATACTACTACTAAAATACTAAAGAAAACTCGAATTTTGAGTTTTGATGCAACGTTTCACCACGAAATGGTATTCGTGGTAGCACCGTAAAATGGTGAAACTAAGCACCAAATGTTGGTTGCAGCTAAATGGATACGAAATTTTGGTGCAAGGTCGTAATAATTTTTAGCAAGTTTAGACGTTATTTTTTGTCTGAAACATCTGTCAAGATTAGATTATCCTTCAATTTGATATGGTTATGGTAAAAAATATTTTAATTTTATTTTTTATATAATATTAATATAATTTAAATAAAAATATTTAAAAAAATTATGGTATATCATTTACTTTTATATCAGAGGCCTCCATGGCCGAGTGGTTAAGGCGTTCAGCTACTAATCCGAGGATTGGAAGGTTCGAACCCGTGCGATGAACTTGACAAAGAAAAGTAAAAAAAGTAGTGATCTTGTGATCGGAGGGTTGCCAGCTTCGCTTCAAAATACTAGAAAAGTCGTCCAGAACATCCACAAAAAATTAACGGCGTGTATACGGGACTGGTACACGATAAATCTGATCGCGGTCCAAAGTCCCGACGTCTATTGAAGGCGTTGGGTGCCAGTTCAGGTTTTTCCTCGTCATCTGACCATGGTTCTAAAATAACGAGGTGCATGTATGAATGTGAATGTGTTCCCGGGTCTTTTCTTCGAGATAGACCCCGAACCGTCGCAAACAGCCCATTGTGCAGGTCTAGTGCGACGTTAATTAACCAAAACAAACCAAAACCAAACCTTTTAATATTAGGCCTGAACTATAATTTTTCAGCCAGAGCTCTTTCTTGTTCTTTTGAAAAGAATCCTTCTGAACAAAAGGCTAATAAAATGTTTTCGTATCTTGCCATTCAACTGTTGGGTCAGGACATAGAATAATCAATTGCCGGAAACTATAAAAATGTCATTGTTGTTCTCGGAAGGATTGTCGTTTTGTGTTACGCGTCCATTGTTGTGATAAGGGAATAAATGTAACTGGTTGGGTTTATTATAGGAATCTGGATAGCTCTGCTTTCAAGTTAGGCCTACTGAGCTAAATAAAAACTGGAGAAAAGACAAAGCGGGCGCGCATTGTTAAAAATATCTACTTAAAAATAGGTAAAATGTACTCACTTTTGATTACATTCAATGCTTATCATAGCTCCGAATACATAAGTTTCATTTTTGAAAAAGACATGTTCTAAAAAAATAGTAAAATTAATAAAAATAGCAGTTGATTGCCTACGTAGGATACCTTCATAAATCCCTTTCGATAATTTTCAAATATATTCTATTCTAGATTATCTAGATATTCTAGATGCAAATATTCTAAGGCATGACTGAAGGCAAAACGAATAGCTGATAAAGGTATATAACCTGCATGGACTGGTTAAACCTCTATATAATTGCCAATCTAAACTGTACGTTGCTAAAAGTAGACGTTAAAATATTTGTCTGAAACATCTGTCAAGATTAGATTATCCTTAGATTTGATAAGGTTATGGTAAAAAATCAATATGGTATATCACTTACTTTTATATGATCTATAATTTCATGAACTGTAAAGACAACTACATAATTAACTGTTTAGAACTTTAGCCAATGCGATATTTTGTGTTTTTCGGTTGAAACATCGACCAACCTTCCGGAAACGGTTCCATCAACAGTTTAATGATATCTGTCAATCCGAATCATCCATTCTACAACCAACCGCACACCCCAAAACACAGGGGATTACACACGTTTCCCCCGTAAACACAAACAGGAAAAAAGAAATGGTGCCAAAACAGGAGAAACAGGAACATCATCCCTAACGATCTGTGAAATTACGTGTCTTTCCCAAGAGGGGTCCTGTCAAAACAGAAGGAAATCCCGCACTCAGACGTCGAATCTCGGATTTCTTTTGAGGGTCCTTCTGAACAAAAGGACCACTAGCATGGCTTCGGCATTCAACTGTTGGATGTCCGAAAAGGAAATCTCCCGTTGCCGAAAAGCATTAAAATTGTATTGTTATTGCTGAGGAGGATTGTCATTTTGTGGTACGCGTCTTTTGTTGTGACACTGGAATAAATGTAACTGGTTGGGTTTGTTACAGGAATCTGGATAGCTCTGCTTTCAAGTTAGGCTTACTGTGCTAAATAATAACTGGAGACGAGACTAAACGTGAGCGATCGAACCATTTTGAGACAAGGTAGAATAATATAGCCATTTAGCTTCGGCGTTTAGCATAGGAAAAAATGTGAATATTCTAGATGCAAATATTCTAAATCTAGAATAAAATGCAAATATTCTAGATACAAATATTCACAATCCAGAATAAAATGCAAATATGTTGGATGCAAATAGTCTAAATATAGATAAAATGCAAATATTCTAGATACAAAAATTCTAAAATAGAATAAAATGCAAATATTCTAGATACAAATATTCTAAATATAGAACAAAATGCAAATATTCTAGATGCAAATATTCTAAATCTAGAATGAAATGCAAATATTCTTGATGCAAATATTCTAAATATAGAATGAAATGCAAATATTCTAGATGCAAATATTCTAAATCTAGAATGAAATGCAAATATTCTAGATGCAAATATTCTAAATCTACAATAAAATGCAAATATTCTAGATGCAAATATTCTAAATCTACAATAAAATGCAAATATTTTAGATGCAAATATTAAAAATCTAGAATAAAATTTAAATATTCTAGAGGCTATTTTTCTAAATATAGAATAAAATGCAAATATTCTAAATACGGAATAAATGCAAATATTCTAGATGCAAATATTCTAAATCTCGAATAATCTTTCGCTTGGTGTTTAGCATAGGGGGAAGGAGCCGGATAGGATATCTCGATGATCCAGCATGCTCAAAGGTTCACTATGTCACTTTATACAACATATTTTTTTCTTGAAAGTTTGCGAGAACTTTCAAAATTTTAATTTCAACTCTAAATTATGTGCAAATCGTTTATTTTGACAAAAATAATTTGTTTGTAAACTAAACAATCTGGCGTTGAGGTTAAATTAATAGTATAAAAATACCAGTTATCCAATTTAACTTTTAAATTTAAAGTTATAAAAAAACATTTATATTTTTCGTATTAAGGTTCGATATTTTCTTTTATCCTGTAGGGCATATTCCCTAAGGAGTTCAATGAAAAATAAAGCTTTCAAAATGTAATCTTATTATAAAACTGATAAAGTTGAAGATCTTACCGAAATTAAGAAGAGCCAAAACAATTCTTAAAAATTCAGCATAAAAAATCATATCTTATGAAAGATCCTCTATATAAAAAAAATAATAAAAGCTGGGATATTTAAAAAAATGCATAATGAAATCAACTATAAAAAATGATTCACACGAAAAGCGAAAATAAAATAAAAAAGATAAATAAATATACTTTTTAAGATAAGATACGAATATAAGAACGATAAAAACAAATATTTAAAAAGAACAAAAAAAAATTCAGTGCAAATGAATCGTGTAAATGTATATAAAAAAATCAAAAAGTAAAACAGTACGAGATTAAAAAAAAAAATGGCGAAAAAAAATGGCGTCGAACAAAAAGAGCAAGGTAAGAGTGGAGTTGAGAAAAAACAGTCCTGACAGATCTGAAAAGTAGCTAATGAACAAACGAAACGAAAGCAGACTAACGGAGCATAAGACAAATAAAAGAATTATAATAAAAGAAAATTTCTGAGAATTTTGATAAAAAAAGAGAAGGCATTAACGCCGAAATTCGAAATAAAAGAGAAGATTTATAAGTCGATTAAATAAATACAATGGGTTTCAGTTTTGGTTTTTAAGATTCAGAAAGAACTTTCGAATTATGCGAGAAAGTGCTGTTCTAAATATGGATCATATTTTTTGTATAGATTTAAAATGAGTTTCGTTTTTTATGTCTTTTAAAAATGTTCTGTGATATATTATTTCAGCAAGTTCAAACGATTACCAGTTCAAGAATGATTACCAGTTATTTTTTTTATGTTTATATGTAACATAAGATTAAAAATCGGCATTGATATTTTGAAATACTGATTGATGTATATTGATAGCTTAGTACAGAAATGTAGTATGTAATAATTCACTAACTTTTCAGAACGACTATCTAAAAATGTATAGATCGGAATGAATAGTTAAATTACGTCGCACTAGAGCTACACAATGTGCTATTGGCGATGGTTCGGAGTGAACCTCGAAAGAAAGACCCGGGATCACTACATCGTCAGATAACGAGTATAACTTCTGAGCTGGAACCCCACACAACTTGATTTTTCAACTTTGATCAAATTTTAATTGATATAAATTCAGATCTATTTGATGAAATTTCTCCAAATTTGCTACTGTATATTTGCAGACTATATTACTTTAATTAGTCTTTAGGGATTAATAATATATAGCTTTAATTTTTTTTAAATATACGTAAAATAGTTCAACGTATAAAATTAGTAATTTGTTTTCAATTATGTTTTTAAAAAATTGTTTAGCACATAACACAAATCTGCAAAGACAGTTTGTTAACCACATTCTTTAGTTTATAAAAATACAAATTATAGTTTTTCAGAAAATATTTTCTTAAATTATAAAAAAAAAAAAATAAGAAAAGTCACCCTTTTTTATTGCTATTTTTATTTAAAAAAAAAAATGTTTGAACATGTGATTATATTAGTTTGCTTTGCACACATATGTGAAAAAAAAATTGTAATGAATTTTGAAAAATTAAAAAATATATTTATGTCTCTTAAACTCTATGCGTTTAGAATTAAATTAAAGCGATACCAAAATGAAACAAAGTAAAAATATTCTAAACAATAAATGACACATAATAATATTCATTCAAAAAATAAACAAATGCACTTGTTTAATAATTCTGAAATGTTATCAAATCGTCCTCAATTGTATTTATCTAATATTTTAAAAGCAATCCCTTGATGCACAAATAAAAATCGAAGTACAAACAAATATGGAATGAAGCAAAAAGCAAACGACCATGATATCAAATGTTCCATAAAAATGTTCCAAAAGTGAAATTGGAAAACGCATTACTGGATTGAAGAAAACAATGATACAGCCACAACTTATTTTATATATCAATCTATTTATATATAAAGTTTTATCGTGTAAGAATGCTGCTCGATTTCATGGTCTGTGAACATGTATGTTACTTTATCGTTGTTTGAGTATGTGAGAATACGGTTAATATATGTATCTGGTTGCAATATCCTTCATTTAATTATCCCTGTTTGAGAATATGTTTGATAAATAAATTGAATGTATCATTTTTGTATTAATATTTAAATAAAAAATGCTCGCTCAATGTAAATAATAATAAAATACCCTCGAAATGATAAAATTTATTTATCAAGTTATTGAAGGCATTTTAAGTCAAGGATAGTGAAGACTATATATAGAAGGTGCGCTCGTTTTTCGCTTTTTGAAAGTGGGCAAGGAAAGCACATTTTTGACGTCATTTTTGCTCCGCCTTACTATCGCTTTTTGATCATTCTCATTGGCTGTGTGTTTCAAGCATTGCTACTTAGGTTCGATCCCCGGTTGGGTAACAACTTGTGATTTAATTTTTAATTAGCAAAATAATGTAAATACATGTAAATAATTGTGTTGAGGTAGCTTCACTACTAATCCATCGTTGTTTTGTTATGTCCCTATATTTTACTTGATTGAAATTGTAACTCATTTAATATGTCCAATACAAATGCATTGACCTGATGTTTCCTAACCCCATTTTACTCTTTCAAAATTCAAGTAAATGCTCTCGTGGCAGCTAATATTATTTTAATACGCTTAATTTATTATGCAAATCTTTTGCAATTTTTCCATACTAAATGCAATCCTTAAAATATAATTTAAACTCTTAAAATTCAGCATATTCTAAATTAAAATACCGAATATCATTTTTAAATAGTTCAGAAAAAAACGAATAGATGGCAGCACCTCACAAACGAGAGCATTAGACACGCCTACAGAGAGCGCGAGGTAGGCGTCATTATGACGTCAAAAATGTGCTTTCCCCGCCTTCCGTCAGACAGCGCGAGAACGAGTACACCTTATATAAATATATATATTCTTCACTATCCTTGATTTGAAGTTATATTTTTTAATTATAGCTATTTATTTTATGAGTACACGAAAAAAAAAGATTAGGTAAAGTAAACTGATATTGGTAAATGCTCACTCATCACAGATCGTATTTCAAATAAATATTATTTTTATAAAATTTTACACTAATATTTTTTGTGTGCAAAATTTAAATTAATTTTAGATATTTACAAGAATAACAAAAACAAATATTAAAAAAATATCGTTAGGTGCATGGGTTCACTTCACTTGACCCGTTAAAGAAACATTAGCAACAACTTAAATTTCAGCCCTCTAGTTTCAAAACCAGATCTCATGAATTATTATTGCCCCCACCACACACAAGATATTAGTGCCAATTTTTTATGACCAAAAAAATGAAACAGTTTAACGGTCTGCTGATATATGGCAATATTATCAACGGCTTGTTTAAGAAAACCCGTTAAAAAGAAATATTTAAAAGCATTAAAAAAAACACGTTGATATTTCTCAGATGAAAGCACGATTCGTCACTGATTCATGAAATTATCTTTCTTTTGATATCTCATGTGTTTATATTCGTTGCGCCTAATGGGCGTAAATATTATATTTATTACATAAATAATAAATATGATAATGATTTAGCAAAGTTCCGTTTATTTTAAAACAACTATTGAAATATATTTGGCAAAATGATAAAATGATAAGTCAGTAGATTTTAGATTGTTTAGGATTCATCCAATCAAGTGTAACTTTTCCCTGCCTGTGACTCTCTCGTCCCCGACGGTGCCATTTTAAGTCTATCTCAGTGTTCACCCTCACTCTAAGAATGTACTGGATTTAGAAGTTTTGATTTTTTGTTCTATGTGTGTGTTGTCACGTGTTTTGTCCTCTTACCTTATGTTCTTCAAATCATGCACTATTTATGTATCAGATATATTTGTAGGAAGGGTTAAAGAAGCTTCGCTTCTAGGTACCTAGACAAATAAATTCAGTCTAAATTCAGTCAGTAGATTGATCTAAATTTACATGATCAATTCGTGGGTTCATTAAAAACGATAACAATGTAGTTCTTCAATGTACTGAAAGTATTGTAAAATGATAAAAAGATTATTGATTTTCGAAAACACATATCAAGCGTTTAAAATTAATGTTAATTTAATTGGTACCAGTTTTTACTTTTAAAATCTAAAGTTTTTAATTACACAAAATATACTGGTACTTCTTCACCATTTCATTTAATCTAATATTCATGCTCTATTTTAAACCATCATGCCATATCGGAGTTATGTAGTTTGTTCTATGGACTTCTTAAAATATGTACAAACGAGATGAATAAATTTCGAAAACACAAACTACCAAAATTTAAAATTAATGCCAATTTATTTGGTACCATTTTTTTACTTTTAAAATCTAAAGTTTTTAATTACACAAAATCAATGTACTGAAAGTATTATAAAATGGTAAAAACGAGTATTGATTTTCGAAAACGCAAAATACCAAGCCTATAAAGTTAATGTCAATTTAATTGGTACCATATTTTACTTTTAAAATCTAAACTTTTCAATTACACAAAATATAAAATAGTTAAAGGATTGTGTACTATAATTTATAGTGTTGAACAATTAAATATATTTAAAGAGTTTTTTTTTTAATATAACATTATACATGAACATTTTTCAACCGTCTTAGTCTTAATTATTCCGTCATACAATTTACAAAAGTTTCGGTTTTACTTTCCCAAGACAAACAATTTGAACTAACAAACCTATTTTTTATCTAATTTAACAGGATTAAAAACCTCAGATAATTTATTCACAATTGTACCGACTGACAAGTCTATTAACTTGTTAAATAATGAATCCGTTATCAAACTTCCACAACACAAAATCTTCCATTTTTTAAAAAAATAAATAATCTGCGGTATCCTTCTAAAATTCCTTTTAAAAACTATTCATCACCTAATCTAAGATATTTTTCACTGTAAACTATTTCTTTCTAAGACAAGGACTAAGTCTTAAGTAAAATTACTTAAGACTTTGTTGATACTTCTCATTAAGTCGTTGCTTGAAGCTTCGGCCTTTGTTTGCTTTTCCATGGATCTATTATGAAAAGCCGCTGTTTCTTCCTGTTCGGCTTTTCAAAGATTTAAATGATTTCCGATGTTTATCTCCAGTGTTGCGCTTTATTTATATTAATGAACTCTTTTTTGGTGCATTAATGATATTCCTTTGTGTAAATTAATGAGGTTTTTCGATGTAGCGACATTCTTTATAATAGCTTGCGTAAAATTGCGGATTCGATTTGAAGCGGATATTCTTAATGTACCTTTAGATTGATTAATGTAACATACCAGCGTCTTTATCAAATCTACAATTTTTTTTCTTCTTCAAATTATTGATTTTTAGAAAGTTATTTGCAAAATAAAATAATCGCCTATTAATAATTGTAAAGTAGCGACATTATTTATAATAGTTTGCGTACATCGCGGATTCGATTTGAAGTGGATACTCTTAATGTACCTTTAGATTGATTAATGTCTAAGACAACCAGCGTCTTTATCAATTCTACCATTTTTTTTTCTTCTTCAAATTATTGATTTTTAGAAAGTTATTTGCAAAATAATTGTATTAAATTTAAATAATCGCATATTAATAATTGTAAAATAACGAAATTCTTTATAATAGCTTGCGTAAATCGCGGATTCGATTTGAAGTGGATATTCTTAATTTACCTTTAAATTGATTAATGTAACATACCAGCGTCTTTATCAATTCTACCATTTTTTTTTCTTCTTCAAATTATTTATTTTCAGAAAGTTATTTGCAAAATAATTGTATCAAATTTAAATAATCGCATATTAATAATTGTAAAATAACGACATTCTTTATAATAGCTTGCGTAAATCGCGGATTCGATTTGAAGTGGATATTCTTAATTTACCTTTAAATTGATTAATGTAACATACCAGCGTCTTTATCAATTCTACCATTTTTTTTTCTTCTTCAAATTATTTATTTTCAGAAAGTTATTTGCAAAATAATTGTATCAAATTTAAATAATCGCATATTAATAATTGTAAAATAACGACATTCTTTATAATAGCTTGCGTAAATCGCGGATTCGATTTGAAGTGGATATTCTTAATGTACCTTTAAATTGATTAATGTAACATACCAGCGTCTTTATCAATTCTACCATGTTTTTTCTTCTTCAAATTATTGATTTTTAGAAAGTTATTTGCAAAATAATTGTATCAAATTTAAATAATCGCATATTAAGAATTGTAAAATAGCGACATTCTTTATAATAGTTTTGCGTAAAATTGCGGATTCGATTT
This sequence comes from Troglohyphantes excavatus, assembly GCA_963932185.1. NCBI lineage: Eukaryota > Metazoa > Arthropoda > Arachnida > Araneae > Linyphiidae > Troglohyphantes > Troglohyphantes excavatus. The sequence continues at coordinate 26,417,709 of OZ010678.1, forward strand.
GAAGTGGATATTCTTAATTTACCTTTAAATTGATTAATGTAACATACCAGCGTCTTTATCAATTCTACCATTTTTTTTTCTTCTTCAAATTATTTATTTTCAGAAAGTTATTTGCAAAATAATTGTATCAAATTTAAATAATCGCATATTAATAATTGTAAAATAACGACATTCTTTATAATAGCTTGCGTAAATCGCGGATTCGATTTGAAGTGGATATTCTTAATGTACCTTATTAGATTGATTAATGTAACATACCAGCGTCTTTATCAATTCTACCATGTTTTTTCTTCTTCAAATTATTGATTTTTAGAAAGTTATTTGCAAAATAATTGTATCAAATTTAAATAATCGCATATTAAGAATTGTAAAATAGCGACATTCTTTATAATAGTTTTGCGTAAAATTGCGGATTCGATTTGAAGTGGATATTCTTAATGTACCTTTAGATTGATTAATGTAATATATTAGCGTCTTTATAAATTCTACCATTTTTGTTTCTTCAACTTATTGATTTTTAGAAAGTTATTGTATTAAATTGAAATAATTGCATATTAATAATTGTAAAATATCGACATTCTTTATAATAGTTTGCTTAAATTGCGGATACAATTTCAAGTGGATATTCTTAATGTACCTTTAGATTGATTAATGTAATATACCAGTGTCTTTATCAATTCTACCATTTTTTCCCCTTCAAATTATTGATTTTTAGAAAGTTATATGCAAAATAATTGTATTAAATTGAAATAATTGCATATTAATAATTGTAAAATATCGACATTTTTTATAATAGTTTGCTTAAATTGTGGATACAATTTCAAGTGGATATTCTTAATGTACCTTTAGATTGATTAATGTAATATACCAGCGCCTTTATTAATTCTACCATTTTTGTTTCTTCAAATTATCGATTTTTAGAAAGTTATTTGCAAAATAATTGTATTACATTTAAATAATTTTAAAATAGCGACATTCGTTTTAATAGTTTGCTTAAAATGGCCGACTCGATTTGATGAGAGTATTCTTAATGTACCTTTAGATTGATTAATGTAATGAACCAGCGTCTATATCAATTCTACCACTTTTTTTTGCAAACTATTGATTTTTAGAAAGTTATATGCAAATAATTGTATTAAAATGAAATAATTGTAAAATAGCGACATTCTTTATAATAATTTTGCGTAAAATTGCGGATTCGATTTGAAGTGGATATTCTTAATGTACCTTTAGATTGATTAATGCAATATACCAGCGTCTTTATCAATTCTATCATTTTGTTTCTTCACATTATTGATTTTTAGAAAGTTATTTGCAAAATAATTGTATTAAATTGAAATAATCGCATATTAATAATTGTAAAATAGCGACATTCTTTGTAATAGTTTACTTAAATTGCGGATACAATTTGAAGTGGATATTCTTAATGTACTTTTAGATTGATTAATGTAACATACCAGCGTCTTTATCAATTCTAACATTTTTTTCTTCTTCAAATTATTGATTTTTAGAAAGTTATTTGCAAAATAATTGTATTAAATTTAAATAATTGCGTATTAATAATTGTAAAATAGAGACATTCTGTATAATAGTTTGCGTAAATTGCGGATTCGGTTTGAAGTGGATATTCTTAATGTACCTTATTAGATTGATTAATGTAATATACCAGCGACTTTATCAATTCTACCATTTTTTTCATCTTCGAATTATTGATTTTTAGAAGGTTATTTGCAAAATAATTGTATTAAATTTAAATAATCGCATATTAATAATTGTAAAATAACGACATTTTTTATAATAGTTTGCGTAAATCGCGGATACAATTTGAAGTGGATATTCTTAATGTACCTTTAGATTGATTAATGTAATATACCAGCGTCTTTATCAATTCTACCATTTTTGTTTCTTCAAATTATTGATTTTTAGAAAGTTATTTGCAAAATAATTGTATTAAATTGAAATAATTGCATATTAATAATTGTAAAATATCGACATTCTCTATAATAGTTTACGTAAATTGCGCATTCGATTTGAAGTGGATATTCTTAATGTACCTTTAGATTGATTAACGTAATATACCAGCGTCTTTATCAATTTTACCATTTTTTTTTACAAATTATTGATTTTTAGAAAGTTATTTGCAAAATAATTGTATTAAATTTAAATAATTTTAAAATAGCGACATTCGTTATAATTGTTTGCATAAAATTGCGGATTCGATTTGATAGGAGTATTCTTAATGTACCTTTAGATTGGTAAATGTAATATACCAGCGTCTTTATCAATTCTACCACTTTTTTTACAAACTATTAATTTTTAGAAAGTTATTTGCAAAGTAATTGTATTAAAATTAAATTATTGTAAAATAGCGACATTCTTTAAAATAGTTTGCGTAAAATTGCGGATTCGATTTGATGATTGATTTGATTGTATTCTCAATGTACCTTTAAATTGATTAATGTAATATACCAGCGTTTTTATCAATTAAAAACCATTTTTCTTACAAATTATTGATTTTTAGAAAGTTATTTGCCAAATAATTGTATTAAATTGAAATAATTGCATATAAATAATTGTAAAATAGCGACATTCTTTATAATAGTTTGCGTAAATTGAGGATTCAATTTTAAATGGATATTTTAAATGTACCTTTAGATTGATTAATGTTGTATACCAGCTTCTTAATCAATTCTAACATTTTTTTTTACAAATTATTGCATTTTAGAAAGTTAATTACAAAATAATTGCAATTAATTATAAAATAATTGTAAAATATAGACATTCTTTAACATAACAGTCGAATCGATAACATTTCACCTTTTGGCGTGCTTTGGCTGTTTTGGTTGGCGAGCAGTTGGTTAAAAAATAATTAATACCCTTAACGGCAACTGATACAAGTTTGAACCAATCGTCTCCTCTCATCACGTTGATTACAAATACTAAATGATACTAAAACTGCTAAAACATTTAAGTTAACAGACCGTAAAGTGAAACTATAAGATTTTATTTTAAAAATGTAGCTTTGTTGTATCATGTAGGTTTTACTAAATCCATTAATATCTATTTTCTATCTACTTTTTGGTTGAAATGAACAGCATATTATAATTGACACAGACAAAATATTTATCACATGTGCCCAAAGCGTATAAAATCCATACGACTTTAAAAGCGACGACTGAAACTCGAATCGAAAGTTCACGGATTCCGATAAGTTCGCCGAAATTGGAACTGCAAAAGTCGCTTTTCTCCCCTTTCGCGTCAATAGTATACAGAAATAGATTTGGATTACATTTGCTCGGAAGACTTTGAAGAAGATAGAGTTGAAAATGTGAATATGACGTGAATAAATGACTTTTATACTCTGTGTAGACGTCAAAGGACTGGAAATTTGTTGTGGAATTTAAATATGTCTGTTAGTGATATTTGATAGAATATTTGAATGAGATTCTTTATTTTTATATTGGGTATTAAATCTATTAGATAGATATAGGAAACCTGTTTCCAGAGTAATAAGTATGCTAATAGTAGTAAACTCTGTAGAATTATATTTCAATCCAAGGATAGTGAAGACTATATATAGAAGGTGCGCTCGTTTTTCGCTTTTTGAAAGTGGGCAAGGAAAGGCAACTATTTGACGTCATTTTAGCTCCGCCTTACTTTTGACATCATTTTAGCTCCGCCTTACTATCGGTTTTTTAATCATTCTCATTGGTTGTGTGTTTCAAGCATTGCTACTTAGGTTCGATCCCGGTCGGGTAACAACTGGTAATTTAATTTTTAATTAGCAAAATAATGTAAATATCTGTAAATAATTGTGTTCATGTAACTTCACTACTAATCCGTCCTTGTTTTGTTATGTCCCCGTATTTTACTTGATTGAAATTGTAACTCATTTAATATGTCCAATACAAATGCATTGACCGGATAGTTCCGATCACTATTTTACTCTTTCAAAATTCATGGGCATGCTCTTGTGGCAGCTAATATTATTTTAATACACTTAATTTATTAAGCAACTCTTTTGAAATTTTTCCATACTAAATGCAATCCTTAAAATATAATTTAAACTCATAAAATGCAGTAAAAGTAACTAAATAAAGTTAGCTTATCACTTTTTAATAGTTCACAAAAAAACGAATAGATGGCAGCACCATCAACAAACGCGCTCGCATCTAGTTTAGCCTTGACATCGGTTCAAACGGGAGCATTAGACACGCCCTAAGTAGGCGAAGAAAGGCGTCACTATGACGTCAAATAGTTGCTATCTCCGCCTTTCGTCAGGCAGCGGGAGTACGAGCACACCTTATATATATATATATGGTCTTCACTATCCTTGATTTCAATCTATAAATATCTATTCTGAAAAGTATGAATATGTCAGCCAATTTGGCGAGGTTCTAATATTGCATTCAATTTAAAAGAGCAGATTTATTTACAGTAACAACTAATCTTGTTAAAATATTCTTATATATGATAAAATAATACTTAAAAAAAATGGAAAACCGACTTTAAAAAAATGCGATAAAAGTAAAAAATAATATTTAATTTTACGAATGAGTAGAAAATATTGAATTTTTACTTATATTTTATACTTATTAAAACTTTGTGAATTCGGCTCCAAAATTTATGTATGATTTTTGTAAATTGAAACCCACTTTTGTAAAAGTAAAAAATTGATATTAAATAATTCAATTTTTTCAACTCGTTCGTAACATTTTGCATTTTATCTCAACAATACATATTGTAAAACAATCCCTATTCATGCCAATAAATTCTGTGTAAACGAAATGTCATTGTTGTACAACTTTTGTCAAACAATGAAAACAATATAAAATTAGAGATACTGCTAAAAAAGCTATTTTAATCGATATTTCAGAATAGCCGGATAACGGATTATTTTTTGCAGTTTTTTCTAAGTGGATTTTCCTTTATACAACAAAAAAGATTTTTAAAATCGAACAGTATATTTTTAAAATTGTCCGGTTTATTGAGAATTCCGGATATTTTAATGCCGGATAACCAGATATTTTTTTCAGTTGGTTCCCAAGTGAAATATCTCCTATCCAACAAAAAAGAATTTGTCCAAATATCTTAATTAGAACAGAAATCTACACAAACATACATATTTTCCTTTCAGCGCGCTTTGGCGGTTTTAATTTAAAGTTTTTGGCGGTTTTATTTTAAAGTCTTGATTGGCTAACTTTTCGGTCAGTTGCACATCTAATTATCTGTAAGGAAGAGATGAGAATACCACAAATGTAGATCATGTTATATATTCCTTTAACTATAAATATAATTTAACATAAAAATTAAATTGTATGGTACTTATACAAAGCAAGTTATAAATTGATTTTAGAACATTTTTATGACAGTAATTGGGACTTATAATTGCGTTCATCATTCATTTTAACTATATTTCATAAGAATATAATTATGCGAAAGAAATAATAAGATTTATCTACAAACACTAAAATACCCAAGAATATTTTTCGAATTTCTTCTTTGAAATCCTAACAATTTATTTACCCAATTTTTTTTAAATACATAACAGTCGAATTAATAACCTCTCCTTTCGGTGCGCTTTGGCGGTTTTAATTTAAAGTTTTTGGCGGTTTTATTTTATTGTTTTGATTGGCTAACTTTTCAGTCAGTTGCACATCTAATTATCTGTAACGAAGAGATGATAATACCACAAATGTAGATCATGTTATATATTACTTAAATTATAATTATAATTTAACATGTAAATTAAATTGTATGATACAAAGCAAGTTATAAATTGATTTTAGAACATTTTTATGCCAGTAATAGGGGTTTATAATTGCGTTCATCATTCATTTTAACTATATTTCGTAAGAATATAATTACACGAAAGAAATAATAAGATTTATCTACAAACACTAAAATACCCAAGAATATTTTTCGAATTTCTTCTTTGAAATCCTAACAATTTATTCACCCAATTAGAAGAATACTAGAACATGGATAATTAGAGCAAAAATTACGTTCCAAATAATGCACCCAAGACACTAGAAGCCGTACAACTTAAAACCAACCGTTCCGAAACAGAACACATAATCAGCCAATTTGGCGGAATTCTACGAGATAAAGGAAGAATCAAGGTTGTTTACGATTGACTTTGTACTCTTATATTTATTTTCTCGTCAACCTTTTCTTCTGCACAATGGGCTAATTATCCGAGACCCCAAGTAGACCGTGGCTTCATTTCAGTTTCTGTTGAAAGTAAATACCAAGAAATCCCTCTAACTGCTCGTCCGACCTTGTTGGCTAATGAATCGGAAAAAAAGAGGGTCTTTCAACAAAGGGCTTGTTAAGGGTAGAACATTAAAGGAAGATTTCAGGCAGTAGTTATGAAAGATGCGGTTTGGGAAGTGTATGGAATTGTCATTGTGATTTTGAGTGGAAAATAGTGGTAGGTATTATTTGATGTTTTTGACGTAGTTTGGATTTATTAAAAACTCTGAAGTATTTTCATAATAAGGAAATTTATTATAAGTACGGAATTTTTGTTAGATAAGTATGTCGAATGTTTTTTTACCTACTCATTACATGTAATTATAATCTAGATTTCCGATAAAATCTTTCGAAAATGTTGTATTAATAAAGGAAAATAGTTCTAATTTTTTCAAATGAATATCAATTTGTAAGCTTTGTTAAAAATGGACTTGTTATTAAATGTCGATGCTATTTTTCTTTTAAAAGTATTACTGGGATAATGAACTTGATCTGAATGAATATCAATGGTTAGATAATTCACTTCTAGATAGGGTTTTATTATATAATGGAGTAATTAAATACATTTATTTTATGGAGAATGGAGACTAAAATAATAGAAAGGTATGCCGTCTCCAACACTTTATGACGGAGGGCGGTGCTATGAACATTTTTGACGTCATACTAATTTAGCCCCGCCTTACTCTGTGGGTTTTCTGACCATTCTCATTGGCTGTCTGTTTCGATGAACTCTGTTATTTATTGGTCCTCCGTGGCCGAGCGGTTAATGGCGTCAGCTGAGATTCCAGGTTCGATCCTAGGCGATGGACTTGACAAAGAACAGTAAAAAAAGTAGTGATCTTGTGATCGGAGGATTGCCAGATTCGCTACAAAATACTAGAAAAGTCGTCCAGAACATCGGGGACTGGTGCACGATACATCTGATCGAAATCCAAAGTCCCGACGTCTATTGAAGGCGTTGGGTGCCAGTTCAGGTGTTTCCTCGTCATTTGACCGTGGTTCTAAAATAACGAGGTGAATGTATGAATGTGTGTGTGAATGTGTATGTGTTCCCGGGTCTTTCCTTCGAGATAGACCCCGAACCGTCGTCAATAGCCCACTGATCTCTAGTGCGACGTTAATTAACCAAACCGAACCGTTATTAATTTTTTTAGGTTAATAAGGTTAATAATCTAAGAACTAATGATAATCTTATAAAAGCCTTGCACGACCGAAAATGCATGGTCAACCAGGAAAAGGTTTCGAAATGTAACAAAATCCCACAAGAAACCACAAAGATATTGAAAAAGTGTACGTCAGTATGACGTCAAAAATGTAATGCCCCGCCCTCTGTCAGAAAGTGCTGAAGACGGCATACCTATATAGTATATTACTATATAGTCTAAAAATGGTATACAGTGAAATAAATAATAGAGTGAGTCAAAATTGGCATACACATTGTTAAAAATAGGTACTTAAAAAGAAGTCAAATCTACTTATTTTTGATTACATTCAATGCTTATCATAGCCCTGAGTACATAAGTTTCATTTTTAAAGAAGACATGTACTCAAAAATGAGTACAATATGTAAAAATAAATAAAAATAGTAGTAGCTTGCCTGCATAGGCTTTCTTCATAAATCACTTTTAATAAATATCGATAATTACAACCAAGAGTAACCGGGAATCGAACCCAGATCCCCAGGCACCGCAGTCCAGTGGCGATGTGAAGAAGTTATAAACAGAATAAACGTTAGAAAGGTGTGGTAAAAGAATGGGAAGTAAGATAATTGAGTCGTAATAACTCAGTTTCCATTTAAGCAATCGACATCAAATAATGTGGACAACCATCTGCTGAGCAAGTGTTTTAAGGTCGCTTTGTCCAGATGCTTTACCAGAATCTGATATTAACAATATTAAACCATACTACTCATTTTTTCGAAAGTACGATGACTTAAATTTGAGTACGTCATCGCTCATTTACGATGCAATTGTACTTAAAGAAAACGAGTACGTCCATGTACTCATTTTTAAGCACATTTTTTATAATGAATCCCTATTACTTAAACTGTCCCAAATATACAAATGATAAATATATTTACTATATCAAAAACGAACAGTTTCCATACGAGTAAAATTTAATTAATATACAGTTATTCAAAACAAAAATATTATTGAATTCCTAATTTTAATTTACATTTTTCCACAAATAATACGAATACATAAAGCAGAAGAAAATTCGAAATTAATGTGCAAAGGAGAAAAAAAAGATATGATTCAATTTTAAATAATATCAATCGTTAAAACGATATGTCTTCTTATTTGTGTGAACAAACCCATATCAAACAAGTCCAAATGCAATCATTGGTATTTTTAAAATATTTTTTTCTAAGGAAAAATAATACATAAATTCAGTATTTTTTAAATCAATGGCAAAAATATTAAAACTAATCGAACTGCATAAACCATTTATCTAAAAATAAAGGTAATGGGGGAATTTTCTTAGTTTTAGTATTTTTTTATTCGAAAATAATAAAATATTCCAAAGACATCATAAAAAAATATATATTCTTCGAGTTCAGATCCTTATTTTTGCCATCTGTCGGCTTGTCCCGCCTTTTCATGCCATTCCATTTCTTTCCGTTCGATTTCTCTCAAAAGCGGTTATTTTTCTTTCATTAGAAAAACAGCAACTTAACCGCAACTCTTAATTCTCAAATCCACCATTTTTGCCCGCGTTGGATCGACAAAAAAAATATTCCGACGCATTTCGTTAGTCGCAGATGGCAACAAAATGGCCGCTGTTTTCCATTTAGAAGGAAAAATCGCAGATGATTTTTGTTGTGTTTGCTTTTTCTACCTTCTTTCGATGACTGTTTTCTGAAAAAAATATTCTTTTTAAGATCATTTTTATACTTCCCAAGTTTTTGCTTTCATATTTTGTTCTTTTAGATGCGTCGTGTTCGGTTTTCTTATATATACATTGTTCCATTGAATAAATGTAGAAGTAAAAAATGACGCCATTTCTGTGCCATTTGGGCGATGAGGAAAAAACATAAAAACTAATCGTGCTAACTCAGAAAACTCGAAATCGACAACCAAATAGGGGAAAAAATACGCAAAAACTCATCTTTTTATATATTGTCCTATTAAACCCTATGTTGGCTAATACAGCCGATTTTGAAATCATACACTGTTCAAATAAGCACTAAAAAGTAAGTAAAATGCACTAAATTTTGAGTACATTCGATGCTTATAATTGCTCCGAATACATAAGTTTCAATTTTAAAAAAGACATGTACTCAAAAATGAGTACTTCAATGATTAAAAATGAATAAAAATAGAAGATTCTTCCCTACATAGGCTGCCTTCATAAATCACTTTCAATACAAATCAACCAAGGCTTACAGGAAACGAACCCAGTTCTTGCACTGTTAAAAATAGGTACTCAAAAATAAGTAAGTTGTACGCATTTTTGATGGCATTCGATTCTTATCATGGCTGCGAATACATAAGTTTTAATTTTAAAAAAGACATGTACTCAAAAATGAGTACTTCAATGATTAAAAATGAATAAAAATAGAAGATTTTTCCCTACATAGGCTGCCTTCATAAATCACTTTCAAAACAAATCAACCAAGGCTTACAGGAAACGAACCCTGTTCTTGCACTGTTAAAAATAGGTACTCAAAAATAAGTAAGTTGTACGCATTTTTGATGGCATTCGATTCTTATCATGGCTGCGAATACATAAGTTTCAATTTGGAAAAATACATGTACTTAAAAATGAGTACAACGAGGAAACTTGAATAAAAGACCAGATCGTAGGCTGCTTTGATAAATCAATTCCAATTGATATAAACAATTGCAATCAAGACTTACCGGGAATCGAACCCAGATCCTCAGACACCGCAGCCCAGAGCTTTATACGTTAAACTACCAGGGAGACTTAGAGAGCTTATAAACATAAGAAATGTTAAAATGGTGTGTCAAAATAATGGGAAGTAATATAATTAAGTTGTAATAATTCAGATATCTTTTAAGCAATCGATATCAAATAATGAGTAAAACCATCTTCTGAACAACTATTTTAAAATTGTCAGGTCGCTTTGTTAACATAGTTTTAACAGAGGCTGAGGTTAGCAATATTAAATGACACTGCTTATTTTTGAGAAAGTATGGTTAGTTAAATTTGAGTACGTCATCGCTCATTTCCGATGCAATTGTACTCAAAGAAATACGATTAATTCGTTCAGGTATTCATTTTTAAGTACTGTTTTTTTACAGTGTATGAAAAAATTATTATAAATTGAAGAACTTCAAAATTATAGCTGTAATAATGAAAACAAAATTCTTCAACTTTTCGATTAATCTGGTTTTTAGTGAATAAATGCACATTAAAAAGAAAATTACGTTACTTCACTGTAAAAAAAAGTCTTAAAAAATCAGTACATGAATGTACTCGTTTTTCTTTGAGTACAATTACATCGTAAATGAGCGATGGCGTACTCAAATTTAAGTAATCGTACTTTCTCAAAAATGAGTAGTGTGATTTAATATTGTTAACCTCATCTTCTGTTCAAGCCATCTTAACAAAGCGACCTGACAAACCTAATATATTTGTTCAGAAGATGGTTTTCCACATTATTTGATGTCGATTGCTTAAATGGAAACAGAGTTATTACAACTCAATTATCTTTCTTCCCATTCTTGTGGCACACCTTTTTAACATTACTTCTGTTTATAATTTTTCACGTCGCCCTGATAGCTCTGGATCGCGGTTAATGCAGATCTGGGTTTGATTCCCGGTAAGGCGTAATTGTAATTCTCGATATTTATTGAAAGTTATTTATGAAGGCAGCCTATATAGGCTAGCACAGGGGTCGGCAACCTGCGGCTCGCGAGCCGCATGCGGCTCTTTTGATGTAAAGTTGAGGCTCTCCAGTTCCATACGAAAATGTTAATAATTTATTATCAAAACCTTTAAAAAATAAGAAAATATATTTTTAAGTACCTAATTTCTCAATAGCTTCTATTTTCATAATCGTTAATTACAAATCGCCACAATTAGTTTCATTGTGGTATCGGTAGATCGGTAGTACTCTCGCGTTCATAGTAAATCCTCTCATCACAAATACAAATGAGATCAACATTGAACCATTTGGAATTGATGCTGGATCGCTCCAAATGCGATTGCTAAATTTGAAAACCAAAGACTGTGGAGCGGCAAGTTCACAGAACTCAAGAGCAAGTTGGAGATCCAGAAATGCATGCACATAGCGCAGCACAAGTGGACAGCTCTAAAAGAAATTCCGCGAGTTGAGGCCCTCATATTCGGCGCATGGAATAGTCTTTTAGAATGCTACAGTGAGGTGAAGAAGTGGGCATATGGAGTGCTGACGATCTTCAGGTCGACATATTCGTGCGAGCAAGCGTTCTCTTGCATGAATATAATAAAAAGTAAAGTTAGAAGTCAACTAAGAAATAAAAATCTAGAGTCGTGCTCGAAACTTAAAACAACAAGTTATAAGCCAGATTTAATCAAACTTTCAAAAGGCATGCAAAGCCCATGCTCCCATTGATGTAACTATCTATATTTGTGTATTTATATGAATAAATATTTTTTAGTATTTAAAACCGTTTATTTTAAATAAAAAATCAAATCTATATAAGCAAATACTATAATATTGAAACGAAAATTTTTAGTGGCTCTTTAAAAATTGAGAAATTTTGTAAATTGTAACTTTTGGCTCTTCTGTTTCAATAGGTTGCCGACCCCTGGGCTAGCATATGCTCTTTTTATTCATTTTTACCCATTGTACTCATTTTTAAGTACATGTCTTTTTTCAAAATAAATTGAAACCTATGTATTTGAAGCCATAATAAGCATCGAATTTATGCAAAAATGTGTATATTTGACTTATTTCTTGAATATATCTTTTTAACATTGTTCTGTTTAGCTTTGTAAGCGAAACAAAATGTTCTTGCTAACTCAGAAATTCGAAACCGTTAACCAAAATAAAATAAAACATAAAATTCAATTTATTTTATTATATTGTTCTAATACAGCATACAGTTCGTGCTAACTCAGAAAAATACGTAACGGCAACCTAAAGAAAATAAAACATAAAATCGAACAACATTTTTTACATATTATAACATTGTAATATTTATTTTTTATTAAAACATATATAATATGATTAGAACTAAAATCGCTACAAAAAAAAATTCTATCTTCAATAACCCAATATTTTCAAAATGTAACTCTTTAAATTGAAAATATTTCTTGCAAAATAAGCAATACTGCTCTTCTCAAAGAAATATCGGGATAGCACTTAGAGACGTAGCATCTCTCAACATCGAATTCAGAGCTATTTTCTCTATATATTCTTTTGTCTTTTAAAAATCTTTTGATATCGTAATGAAATGAGGAAACATAACACGATTTTCTTATCTAAAAGGTTCAAAGTTTCAAAAGGCCTTTGAGTAAGTGTCTTTTTAGATAATATTTTCGAATTATTATTTTTAGTTTCACATATTTGTTATTAAAAATATGTTTATTATGTTCACACATATCTATAATGATGGGAAGATAACTAATAAAGAGTTTTATACGATAACACTTAATAATATCTGTTAAATATGTTACTTTTTGCATTCTTTTTTACATAACCATGTGCGTAGGCGTAAACTTGTATAGGACGAATAGGCTCGAGTCCCTCCAATATTCTTAAGAACTAATTCAGCACAATCCTGCTATAGGAAGGATAGGAAGGATCCCCCCCCATCAACTAGAATTTCATGTCAAATTTCAACCAATAACTCTAATAAAATAATATACACAAAACATTCAAGTAAGCTATGCTTATTCCAACTTTAAACAATAAAAAAAATTCTTAATACTTGTATTAATTAATGAGGTAATTATCAAAATATTGTTATTTAACACTACTGTACGCCCCCCCCCCCACTCCTTAATATTTTTAAATTGAAAAGTTTTTTTTAAAAAAATAGGCTATTTTTCAATTTTTTCATTCTAATCTCAAATCCTTATAGATTTTAAACTTTTCAATTATATAATATCCGCTTACTATTGATCGTTCCTATAATTTGTCATTACAACTTTGAATAATCTGGGGATTAAGAACCGGATCAGAATTGATGTTGTTCGTAATGATCTGGTAATTAATTTCTTATAAGTATATTGGTAACATCCGAAAAACTGTGCTCATACTGTGGTTAAATTGTAGTAGAAAATAGAAACGCAATGACACAAAGCTTCAGTGAGCAAGTTAAATAATTATAAAGCTTATTTGCTTTATATTATTTAAACTGTTAATTTTGAAGTGAAATGCTGCTTTTTATTGCTGTATTATTTATAAAAGAATATTATTTGTTCTTATACTAACACAGTATTTATAAAAGAATATTGGTTGTTGTCATACTAACGCAGTATTTATAAAATAATATTGGTTATTCTTATACTAACACTGTATTTATAAAAGAATATTGGTTGTTCACATACTAACACAGTATTTATAAAAGAATATTGGTTATTCTCATATTAACACAGTATTTGTAAAAGAATATTTGTTGTTCTCATACTAACACAGTATTTATAAAAGAATATTGGTTGTTCTTATACTAACACATTATTTATAAAAAAATATTGGTTGTTCTCATACTAACACAGTATTTGTAAAAGAATATTGGTTTTTCTCATACTAACACAGTATATATAAAAGAATATTGGTTGTTCTTATACTAACACATTATTTATAAAAAAATATTGGTTGTTCTCATACTAACACAGTATTTGTAAAAGAATATTGGTTTTTCTCATACTAACACAGTATATATAAAAGAATATTGGTTGTTCTTATACTAACACATTATTTATAAAAAAATATTGGTTGTTCTCATACTAACACAGTATTTGTAAAAGAATATTGGTTGTTCTCATACTAACACAGTATTTATAAAAGAATATTGGTTGTTCTTATACTAACACATTATTTATAAAAAAATATTGGTTGTTCTCATACTAACACAGTATTTGTAAAAGAATATTGGTTTTTCTCATACTAACACAGTATATATAAAAGAATATTGGTTGTTCTCATACTAACACCGTATTTATAAAAGAATATTGGTTGTTCTTATACCAACACAGTATATATTAAAGAATATTGGTTGTTCTCATACTAACACAATATTTATAAAAGAATATTGGTTGTTCTTATACTAACACATTATTTATAAAAGAATATTGGTTGTTCTTATACTAAACTAACACAGTCTGTACAAACCTTTAAATAAACCTTTTGTTAAAAAATATTCCGGGGTATTTAACATGTATTGTTGGACTAAAGAAGTGTTATTAAAGACACAATTTTTATTGGAAAACACGTGCTTATTATGCTTGCCCTATATATTTCATTATTACGGAAAATTAAATTTAATATAGTTCAGTTAATTTAATGGTGTATTTTTAAACTATTAATAATTTCTGTGTTTTTTATAGGCCTGATTGTCCGGGGCCTTCCAATATTTTCAAAAAACATTACGACTTTGATTACGCTGAAATTTGTGTCATTCAAAGATATTCACATGTTTTTAAGCTTACTCATTACTCCCAAATCGATGATTTTTTTATTATTTAGATTTTTTTTTTTATTATTATTATTTAGAAAAAGCCTTTGTAAACTAGAAAATTCACATCATTGGATCACATAAATAAAAACAATATATCAGAAACTATCACTAAAGGATATCAAAATAAGGCTACGTTGGGTCAAATCCGTAGGTAAACAATGTAGGTAACGAAGAAGCAGACGAGATTGCAAAGACGGCAACAACCTTATCCACCATCGATTGCTCAGTTCAGCTCACGTGGCTACAAATTTCAAACATGATAAAAACAGAAGGAATAAATGTCTGGCAACGTCTTTGGAAGAACTCTATCAACGGGCGGCATACATTCAACCTATTTCCAAAAGTCTCCACCCACAGATGTCACTCCTACTTTTATTCAAACCAATTCCTTTCAAGCAATGGAGTCTTCCCATCACATAAATCCAGATTGTTTAAAAGAGACCAGAAATGCCCCTTTGACGACGAAGAGGGAACTATCCAACACTATGTGTACGAATGCGGAGAATTCGAACATCTTAGATTCTTTTTTCTACGCATCAACTTCCCTGTGCTGCCACTTGGGAAACTGCTTATAAATAAGGCACACGACCCTTTTTTACAATCAATTGTAAAGCCATCATGGAAAAAAAAACTTGTAAATCTTCAAATATCGGACACTAACTGCTACGAACTGTTGCTTGTGCAACATATGTGCCAGCATTAACGGTTTACGGTGCCTCAGACACTATCGGTGATCCAGTCACCTCTTTACGCACCTAGTGTTTAACACATATACACTGTGAACATTGGTGTATCGTCGGTATTAGACTAATACTTATGAACTCTCAGACAGACAATACCCCAATACGTGAACATTGATCTAAATGATGAACAGCCTCATGCTCACACTGACAAGTTTGATTAGTTTTTAAGTTTAATTTCTTTAAGTTTTTTTATGTACATTTACAGATGGTTGGGGAAACCACCCTACATAGTGTTCTTGATATAATGCACACATATTTCATGTTGTAATTCATTGAGCGAGAAGCTCAAAATCATACTATTCGTTGGAAGTATAGTGATCATCATGTACAATATTTCTAATCTATGTCATTGCAACTGATACCCGTATATCTCAAGGGAGAGGTCAGGTTAAATAAATATATTATTATTTAAAAAAACTTTTAATTGGTCTTCAACATATTGACTGACAATGGAACGCATAGATTCTCAGACAAAATAACGCGTTCGTAAATTTTGTGATTTTATCAAAATAAATATATTATTTTATGATATATAAGAGTAATTCCAACGTTACACTTTTATTAATTAGTCCAATTAAATTTAAAAATACCCAAATTAATATGAAAAAGCCGAAACTATCAACTCAAACAGCAAACCAAAGCTGATAGTTTGACTGTAATCATTTTTTTAACAAACATTTGACATCAATACGCAACTTTTCCCACCACAGCAGTGTTTGATTGAAACAAAACATATTTAAAATCGACTCGCTCTAGTTTATATTGTTGCAAATTACCGTATATACTCGCGTATAAGCCGAGAAATTTAAGTCAAAATCTTCATCAAAAAGTAGGGGGGTCGGCTTATACGCGGGTCAGTAAAATTTATAAAATAATTTGCCTAAAATGGGAAAAGAAGAGAAGTTGAAATTAGCGGATTCTTGAAGAAACGCTCCGACATATTTCCCCGATTCGATATCGAAAATGTGCGTCACATGTGCTGACTGAAGACCGTTCTGCGCATCGCGGCGTAATCGTAACCCAAAATTGCACTTGGATAAATAATCAGTTTAACTGAATAAAAAGTATATATTTTGATAAGTATTTAATTGGTTTGTAGTATCTATGAAGCTAGTATACGTTACTTTAATAAGATTTTGGATGGAAGACTAAGAAGTTGACATCGTGCGTAGCGAATGACACCCCTTAAAAGTCGATGTCTATCTTACTCAATTGCAATAATTAAACAACATTTATTTCGCCAATACATATTGTATTACTTGATAATATTATGTAAACGAATTAATAGTTGTCTTATTAGAATTTTGGATGGAATTGACTTTAAAGCGGTGAAAACGGGACGTTGCTAATCCGCGAATTCAAGCTCTACTTTTAAGTAATTTATTCCGTAATAAAAACTAAATATTTTAATAAGAAGTATACATTTATCCATAATATACTAGTATTTCCTTCCGAGGTGGATAAAAAAAAATATCATCCGTATTTAATCGCGACAGTAGTCGCGATGTTGACCGAAAATAGCTGGCGTTTTCTAAGTTTTAAATCTTTACAAAACGATGTTAAGAATTAGAAATTGCACATTTTGGTATTTAAGTTTATGGTTTAAATTATTTCACTATGAATTTTTCATGTACGAAAATACAACTCGGCTTATACGCAGAGTTTTCAATTTTGGACAAAAAATCGTCATAAAATTAGGGGGTCGGTTTATACGCGAGTATATACGGTATTTAGAAATGTAAGAGTTACTGAGAAAATATGATAGAACAGCAACGGCAAACTTTTGGCATATTCAATTTAAGTTTTTAAACTAATTCTAAGTTTTGGGAAAAACAAATAAAACCGTAACGCTCCTCTCACAATGTATGCACAATAATTACGCAAACGACTAATTCGTTTTTGTAATCACTGACAGACTTTTAAAAACAATTTACTCAAATTAATTTTAATTTTTTTAATATATATTTTATAGAACTAATATTTAATAAAGGTAGTAATATTTAATAGTTAATAATTTCTTTACAAAAAATTAACATAAAAATAAGGAATAAAAATATATGGAATAAAAAATCTGATATGGTTAGATTACAATATAAATAGTATATGAATGAGAAAATATTAAAAACAATTCTTTTTAAAATGACAATATTTAAGAATTAGTGTTTTTTAAGAAAATATATCTCGGTTTTCACCTATTATTTTTTTCTCCTTAACTAAAAAAATTATACAAAATCCGATTCCTAAGGTTATTAAGCATAAATCAATACTGCTTACAAAAATAATTCAATAAGAAAATGAAAAGTCGAACCTTTTTAAAAAATTTCTTAATACTATAAAAATAATATTTCGCTAAACTTCAATTTTTGAAAAAGTTTAAAAAAACTGACCATTTCATGGTAAGTTTTCATTGGTAAATAGATCAACTAAAAACTGTATTCAGAAATTTTAATACTAATAACAAAATTCTGATATGTGGATTATTTTTAAACAATGTATATGCAATTAAATAATATAATTTAAATATTATAAAACCCTTGTTAAGCTAAAATAAAGTCACCCTAAAGAATTTAGAAGGTAAAAAAAACTTTATTTTTTTGATCTAAATAATTTAAGGGACGCCCAGCAACCCTAGGTCACTCAAATCTTCTTAAAATAAGATGTTAAAAAGTTTAAAGTAACGAAATTAAGGATTCTCAACGAAGAGTATTTTATTCATTAGTTTTCTTTTTGTATCTAAGATACGAGAGTTGAATACGCATTGAAGAAGAAAAAGATGTATTCGTGGGCATCAAAGATTCAACAGCATTCCAGAATTTTAATTTATTTGTTGTCTAGTCTTACTAGTCTAGTTTTACTACCATTTTTTTTATTTCAAAATTACCTTTTTATAATTCTTTTCTCAGAAAAAATAATTAAATGAGGGGAAAAAAAGCCTTTTAGTCTGTTGAGTAGTGAATTTTAAGTAACCGATTGACTAGAGAATGTCTTTGTAAATGTATATTTAATTTTTTTTTTAAATGCTCATACGTGTTTTTATTTTCAACGATTTTTATTTTTAAAACTAGTAAAAAGCACTTTTAATTAAGCTTTCAATCTAAGATGGAACCGTTTTAATCAACTGTCACCTCTCAGTTAACAAAATAACGATTTGTTATTTTCTCTCTAAGTTCTAAAATTGAGTCGTCGATTTCCAAAACGTATCTTTTCCATTTTGGCGAATAAATCCATCACATTTTTAAATCCCACCAATTTTTTACGTATTAATTTTTATTTCTGCATCTACCCATATTATAGAAACAAAATATACTACAAAAAAATATTTACAACGACATAATTAATATTTGTATGGCATATGTGTTGCGTTTTTGTGTATGCAGTAGACCTGTTAAAATTGTATAGTTGTTTATATTTTAACATAATATCCATTTGAATTGAAACTATAATTTTTTAAAAAATATTTAGAAATATATGTAGCTTCAATGTAATTAAACAAAAAAATTAGACAAACACTTATTTAAGATATAGATGCCCTTTATTTATAACGACCGCTACTTTAAGTGAATATTTTTTTTAACTCACTACAACTCGTAAGGGGTCGCTATATCGAGAATCTATTTATAACCAATTTTGAGTATAGTTATACAGGGAGGCCCGAAAGTCTGGACACCCTTTTAAAATGCAATATAAAATCAAGTAATTAGCATAAGATACTGCGGTTTCGATTAAAATGCTCATGATGTTATGAAAGTTTTTTTTTAAGGAAAGACAAAAAATAGTTAAAAATATCGCTATATGAAAACATAAAAATCAATAAAAACTCCCAACAGGTTATCTCTCTCTCTCTGTCTCTGTCTCTGTCTCTCTGTATATATATATATATATATATATATATATATATATATATATATATATATATATATATATATATATATATATATATATATATATATATATATATATATATATATATATATATATATATATATATATATTATATATATATATATATATATATATATATATATATATATATATATATATATATATATATATATATATATATATATATATATATATATATATATATATATATAATTTCGAAAAATCCTAAATATTAGTATGTTTGTTCTTAAATTTTTTAACTGAATTTATTGCCTTTTAACATTTATTAATACGATCTCAATTCTCCCCCCCCCCCCCCCCCCCCCCAACAAACAAACCTCAATCAGATTGAGGGCTATTTTTAGCAATGGCAAGCTTAGAAGTACTGTAATTAAGTTAATAATAATGTACCTACCTACACTGTAAAAAAAAGTGGTTAAAATTGAGTACATGGACGTACTCATTTTCATTGAGTACAATTGCATCATAAATGAGCGATGACGTACTCAAATTTAAGTCATCGTACTTTCGAAAAACTGAGCAGTATGATTTAATATTGCTAATATCAGCTTCTGCTCAAGCCATCTGAACAAAGTGACCTGGCAAACTTAAAATACTTGTTCATAAGATAGTTTTCCACATTTTTTTAATGTCGATTGCTTCAATGGAAACTGAGTTATAACAATGCAATTAATTTACTTCCCATTTTTTTCGCACACATTTTCAGCATCAATTCTGTTTATTACTTCGTTGCGTCGCCTTGATAGTTTAACGGATAAGACTGCGGACAACGGTGTTGCAGACCTGGGTTCGATTCCCAGTAAGTTTAACTTGAAATTCTTGATATTTATTGAAAGTGATTTATGAAAGCAGCCTATGTAGATACTGCTCTTTTTATTTATTTTTACTCAATTTTGAGTACATGTCTTTTTCAAAAATGAAACTTTTATATTCGGGGCTATGACCCTTCGAGCATGGATCCTTCAATGTAGAGAAAACATATCTTTGTAATCTCGCTACCATCAAAGTGAGGCCAACATGTGTGGCCTCAGACACGTGGTTAACTACGTCATTCCATTCATAAATTTTCACTCATTTCTCAATCCATCAGGAAATTGCAAGTATTTTTTAAATCATAATTTTGAAAAGAAGTCACGTGTCTGAGGCCATTCGGTCTGAGATATTGGTTTCACGATTCTGACGTCATATTCGCTCTACTACAGTCCATTCATGCTCGAAGCTATGACCAGTATCGAATGTAATAAAAATGAGTACATTTTATTTATTTTTGAATACCTATTTTTAACATACCTATATGGTTAAGTTTAAACAATCTTTCTCTTAAAAGAAAATAATTCAATCGTTGTACTGTTGATATTTGGCTCTGTTGACCAATCATTTTGCCGCCCACTGCTCTAAAATAAATATAATCCTTCCCGCACACATAAAAAAGGAGATAATTGTTCATGCTGTGCTGTACAATAAAGTGTTTAATTAAGATTAGAATATTATTGAGTTTCATCCAAGGGAATATGATAGTTTTCCTGTCCGTAGTAAATACTTCAATCCCTCTGGCAAATTGTCAAAAACGCTCCATTCCACTAAAAGATATAAATCACTAAACTTCAATTTCACTTCCATCATAAATTCATTCCTACCACATAATCCATTTATCATTTCAAATAAGAAAACCATTCCAATTACGGCAATAATTCAGCCAAACTACAGCCAAATAAGCAACTACTTTTCCCCATTCCACCAAACAACAATTCCAACTGTCATCAACCAATCATGGAAATGCTATTGGATAACCCAAACAAAAACTTCGTTGGCGACTAAAACTTATCCACGAAAAATGACTCAGATGATGAATTACTTGTTTGGGGAGTGTAATATTTATGCAAAGCAACTTGGCCACAATTACGCCGTCGCCATTTTGATAATTTGATTACCGTTGACGCCAAATTACTTTCGTTGGCGAGAAATATTTTCGGCGGGAGCGTTCTGATTATTAGTAATTGCATTAATGCTGATGATACTTTGAACATTTCTGAGGGGGAGTATTGGATCTTGGCTGTGTTGGCAATCAAGTCTGTTGACGTTTGTAGGGGATGTGATTATTTAATGTGTGGTTGGGATGATGTATGGATAGTTATCGTTGAGGAAATATGTTAGGAAAGAATGGTTATTGAATGTTTAATGGATACGTGTTGGAAAAGTAGAAATATGTTAGGAAAGAATGGTTATTGAATGTTTAATGGATACATGTTGGAAAAGTAGATATATGTTAGGAAAGAATGGTTATTGAATGTTTAATGGATACATGTTGGAAAAGTAGATATATGTTAGGAAAAAATGGTTATTGAATGTTTAATGGATTCATGTTGGAAAAGTAGATATATGTTAGGATAGAATGGCTATTGAATGTTTAATAGATACGTGTTGGAAAAGTAGAAATATTTTAGGAAAAAATGGTTATTGAATGTTTAATGTATACATGTTGGAAAAGTAGATATATGTTAAGAAATAATGATTATTGAATGTTTAATGGATACGTGTTGGAAAAGTAGATATATGTTAGGAAAGAATGGTTATTGAATGTTTAATGGATACATGTTGGAAAAGTAGATATATGTTAGGAAAGAATGGTTATTGAATGTTTAATGGATTCATGTTGGAAAAGTAGATATATGTTAGGATAGAATGGCTATTGAATGTTTAATAGATACGTGTTGGAAAAGTAGAAATATTTTAGGAAAAAATGGTTATTGAATGTTTAATGTATACATGTTGGAAAAGTAGATATATGTTAAGAAAGAATGGTTATTGAATGTTTAATGGATACGTGTTGGAAAAGTAGATATATGTTAGGAAAGAATGGTTATTGAATCTTTAATGGATTCATGTTGGAAAAGTAGATATATGTTAGGATAGAATGGCTATTGAATGCTTAATGGATTCATGTTGGAAAAGTAGATATATGTTAGGAAAGAATGGTTATTGAATTTTTAATGGATACATGGAAAAGTATAAATATGTTAAGAAATAATGATTATTGAATGTTTAATGGATGCATGTAAGTAGAATGAACAGTTGCATGAAAATATTACACATTGAAATTAGGGAATTGAAGGATTTGATTTTATATATGCCGAAATCCATAATGTATGATTTTATTAAATACACTGTTGTAGGTTTTTAAATATACGTGGAATATGATTAAATAAAAGTGAGATCTAAAAAAAAGGGAATTTTCTGGAGCAGTGACGGATCGTAATTTTGTCTATTGGATATTAACGTTTTTTTTTTAATGAGTTTATAAATAATAAGTTTCCAAGCATTTTTTAAACAATCCGTTGGTAGTGCTGCCATCTATGAGAAGAACTGGTTTTTTTTATGGGATGTGGTTTTTCAGGTCGTAATTATCGCACTGGCATGCTAGTGATACTTATTTGCCTTCTACTGATTGTGATCGATAACGAGTTTTGCTCTTGATATGATTATGTGATGTAAAATTTGACTTTTAAATACTGTATACTCCAAAAATATTTTATTATATTAAAAGTACAGGGTGTTTAAGAATTATCTTTAGATATTTAACATAAAATACAACCTAAAAGAAATAAGATAGCTAAGGTATGTTGTTTGTTCATGTAATGGCAACATATGAAGGTTTATTTGCGCGCAACTGCAAAAGCACTATTTAAAAAAAAATCAAATATTATTTTTTGCTTATAAGTAAAGTTTTATGTACTTATGTTTCATGTATAAGCAACATAACTTTGATATATTATTAATTTTAGAATTTATTGCGTGTTAAAGTTTAAAGATAATTCTTAAACACCCTGTAAATATTATTCAATCTTAAGTTGTATGTAATGGAAAAATGCTGGTGAAAATCACCAATTAGTTTGCGGATATTCGATTGGTTGGGAGGAACGTCGCACTAGAGCTACACAACGATATATTGGATTGGGTTCGTGTATGTTTCAAAGGAAAGACCCATGAAGACTATATCGTAATTTTGAAGAATGGTCATATGACGAGGGCAACATCTGGGCTGCCAATATATGCAGCCTGACATGTGCATTAATAAGTCCCTTATCATGGGTGTTAGATATTTAACTTGCACCAGCTGCTTTCACGCGAATTATTTTTAGTGGGTGAAAGAAACGTATCTGACAACCATCCGATTACCAGATCGCTAATGACCTGCTACGAATCGAACCCGCATGCATTGAATCAAATTCAAAAACCAACAAGTCACATCAGTTCCAATGTAGAATCAATTTTATTGATAATCCTTGACCATTTATACCTATAAATAGCTACGAGAGCTCAAGTTTAGCTACGAGATATACCGAGATAACTTTTAAAATGCTTGAGTCTTTATAGTTTACGAAGGTCGTGGCTCCAGAAGAGCCTTCGCCTCCAGTATAACAATTAATTTAACATAACATTAGCTCTAGGCTACATAAATGAAGTTTACAATTTCAATCTCGTTTGTGCATTGTTCATGAAGTGCATCCAATCAAGGACATTACTCCGATATGTACTTGGCATGAGATGAAAAATGGGAATACCAAATGTTTCTTATTATATATATAATACAATTTTGTTACTAAAAAAGTGGTATATGAAATTAAATATATAAAGTTTTAATTATTATTAAACCCTGAAATATTTTTAACTCGTTTTATTAAATCGAATTCAAGAACTAACATGCCACATCGGTTCCGTTGTAATTTTATTTTTGTTGACAAACCATAACCATGAACTGGTCAAGGTTTAGTTACGATAATTACACAGAAAATTAATTTAAATTAGGCATATTTGTTATTTTTTATAATAAAATTTTGTTAATAAAAAAAGTGGTATTATAAAATTAAAAAATAAAATTTTATCTATTACTATAAACTTAAATATTTTAAACTGGTTTTATTATATTACAATGGCACAAACAAAAATTAAGTTTTTGTTGAGCTTATATGTTATTTGATTGAATATAAACTAATACCAACATATATGTAAATTTGGCCCATTGGTCCGAACGCCCTCAATAAATTGAAAAACTGGATCTAAATATTTCCTAAAAGTTTATGCTTTTTACTAAAAATTAGAACCATGAGCAACCCCCCACCACAGTTATTTTGAAAACTTTACGAATAATAATTTTTAATATCAACATGTTATAGATAGAAGTACTAGATCTGCCTACATAATCTAGTACTTCTCGCCTTCGGATTAACGGTTCGCTACACACCAGTGGCAAATCGAACCCGCGCCCGCACTGTTGTTAAATTGAATTCAAGAACTAACAAGCCACATCGGTTCCGATGTAATTTTATTTTTGTTGATAATCCTTAACCAACTGGTCAAAGTTTAGCTACGAGATTTACCGTAAACAGTTCCTACAAATTACGATAATTCTTATTTTATATAACACAATTTTGTTATTAAAAAGGTGGTATATTAAATTAAAAAATAAAATTTTACTTAATACTAAAAACAGAAATATTTTAAACTCGTTCTATTAACATTACAAAGGCACTATTAAAAAAAAAGAAGTTTTCGTTGAGCATATATATTCTTTGATTGAATATGAACTAATACCAAGATAAACGTAAATTTGTATTGGACCCGAAATCCTTCAATAAATTGAAAAACTGGATCTAATTCCTTAAAGTTTATGCTTTTTACTAAAAATTAGAGTTTGAGTACCTTTTCCCCTTATAATTTAAAAAACGTTTCGCCTCTGAATACTAACTTGTTATAGATAGAAGTTCTAGATCTCTAGTCCTAGATCTTACAAATTATGCCATTAGCGACGGTTTGGGATCTATCTCGATATAAAGCTCTTCGAACGCCATTTCGCGAAAGTTATTTCGTAAACAGCTACATGTTATTTCGATTCCTATTAAGATGTTGAGGACAACACATAAACTGGCACCGACTGTCCATATTTTTACACCACGAACAACTTCATGACATTTGGACTCCGACGATTTAACGGACATAACCCCTCTCTAAAAAACGATAGTCGATTAACGAGATCTTCCATGTGAGCTTGAAATATAATCTAGTGAGGAACACATTCAAATATAAGAATATTTTCTAATATCTTTTGAAGTAGGGTTGAGCGATATTAGAATAACAGTTAAAAATATCGTTATTTCAATTTACGATAGTAAATATTTTTTTTTTTAAATAACCGTTCTTTATTTCCTCAAAAAAGTAATATTTCAAAATCTAATCTAATATATATATATATATATATATATATATATATATATATATATATATATATATATATATATATATATATATATATATATATATATATATATATATATATATATATATATATATATATATATATATATATATATATATATATATATATATATATATATATATATATTGAATAAAGTAAGTTATTCAAACAATTAATAGATGCGCCGTTTAATTTGATCAGATATGCAGAAACCGTCAAAAGAGAGCAAGTTAAAAAAAAATATTAACATGTTACTAAAAAGGAACAGGAACACTTATATTTTACCCCGCCCCTCCCCTTCTCTCCGAAAAAATATACCTAATAACAGTTAAAAGTAACAGTTATTTGTCATTAATATCGTAATAACTACTGTTCTGTTAGAGTAACTGTTAAGCTTATCCATATTTTGAATCCATATTATGCTTTCCTTATAAATGTATCTCGCCAATTTATTCAATTCATGTTCAATGCCATACCGGAGTAATGTTATTAAATTAATGCACTCCGTTAGAACTGTACAAACGATGAAATACATTATGCTTTTGAATAAAAAGCTTAAAGCTTTTGAATCCATATACTGATAATGGATATTCCAAAATGGAGACGAATTCACTAGTTGTGTTTAATATGCTGTCCATTGCAATCAGACATAAAACCATTTCATATCTTCTTCCCCCCGAAACGGATCGGAATACATTTAACTCTTATATTCCGCGACATTAGTCTTCCTGTCCGTAAATAATCATTAGCAAAGACAACGAGAATCAGCACAGATCAGCAAAGACTCAGACATATTTTATTCAAACCATACACACACGAGGAAAAGAAGCATATATTTCTTTTACCACTAAGCGATCCGGTCACCTATGCAAGGCATCTTCAACAAAGAACGGCATGATGAGCATATGAAGATGTATAGGTCCCTAAAACGCTGCAGGCTATTTCGAGAATTAACGTTGCCAGAACCCGGTGTGTCGTCGATCGTTTGTATCAATGACTGTCGCTGCTGTTCAGCCTTCATTTATCTTCGACGAGGAAGATGACGTCATTTTTTTTTCTTCCCTTCTTGAGGGATAAAATGGAACATGGGGAAGAAATGAGGGAAATCGGATCTGATGGAAGGGAGTCTGTTGGGTGTGGGTGGATCGGGTTTGGTGGTGGGTGCATAATGTATTTTTATTTGAATTTAACGTGTTTTTGTGACAGAAAGGAATTTAAAATGAGTAAGGTCTGTTAAATGTTGGAGAGGATTGTTTGATGCGATTTTTGAAGAGAGTAGTATGTCATAGATGTGGTGTGTAATTTGCATTGAATATCTAATTCGCATTGGATATCTAATTCAAAGAATACCATTCGTTAATGGTACAGAGGAACATCAAAACTTAATTTGTTGTTTTTAATATATATATATATATATATATATATATATATATATATATATATATATATATATATTTATATATATTTTTTTATATATTTTTTAAGTTTATATTTATTATGAAGATCAGCAAAATTAAAAAATATATAATAATATTTATTACAAATATTTATATTAATTATTAATATTCATATTTAATTATAAATTTTAAGCAAAAATTATACACATTTAAAAATGCTACGGTTGTTTCAGCTTTTGAAAATTAAAGTCATTTTTGCATTTCTACATACATACTATAATTTTATTTTATTGTAAATAAATTGGAAATTATTCTTCATAAAGTTTAATAAATGAAAATACGTTTTATGCATTTTTTTAAGGTTTACTATAATTTGATATTTTACAACAAAACAAATATGAATTATTATTTTAGAATTCTTTGAAAAAAAAGTGTTTATATATGCAATATTATAGTACAGTTTAAAATAAACCAAATTAATAAAAATGCGTCTGGAACATGTAAAAGTGTAAACTACGATGAACTTAAAGTAACATATGATATTCTGTTAAAAAAAAAAGGATATTTAAAGTTACTAAGAAGCAGATATAAACAACAGAATATATATTTTGATGAAAATATACATGGATATCAGAAGTTGTAAACTGTATTATTTGCCCAAACATTAAAAGTTCCATCTTTTGGTAATTTTGGGGTGTTTTGAAAGTATATTACCATACATATCTGAAGATTAAAATTAATGGATGGAATAAGCAAAGGAATTATTAAATAAATTAGCAGGTTATGAATATTCATTTAACCTCAAACCCACCATTTTGATATTATATTATTAATTAATTAATCTAGGGACAGAAAAGATTTTGACAAAGTAACGAAAAATAGGAATTAATAATCTGGTAAAAGAACGGACATATCAACTATGAAATTTTTATAAGAAATAAAGTTGTTTTATATTTTCAACAAACCTTCGAAGAAGCATTTACTGTGTATAGCTTTTGACATAAATTAATACTGGGTTGTTCAGAAAAAATTGAATGTTAATAATGTCGGAATATGATTGTAATTACATTGAATAACTGGCTAACATTTAACAAAAAGGCAGCAAATAATTCGAAGACAGGAAATTTGGCTTTTGCAAATTACCAAACTTATTTACTGTTTTTAAAATCATGGTATGACTTTTAAAAAATTAATTTTCAGAAAATACGCTTCCGTAGTATTTATAATGATATATATATTTTTTAACATATCATCATTTTCAATATATCATCAATCATGCTAAGCATACATCATTAAGAAAATTTAAAATTTGCTCTTAAAGTGTGCATTTCTCCTCTTTAATATAAGTTAAATTAATTTCTTTATCGACAGTCATACAATCTGCAGATCAACTTTACCAAATTTAGACAGTTACGCTATTTTCCAAGTTTAAACAATATGTGTTTCATAACTATTACAATAAACTTTTGAGTATGTTTTTATGATACACATTAACAATGTTCTTTAGTATATAATTCGAATTAAAGAGTTAATCCGCCAGGCGGCGCTTTCATGCATTAAATATATCTTTGATGTGCGAACATAATCAGTGTTTTTCGATAGTAAGGAAAAGTAGGAAAGAATATTAATACCAATAAGAAAAAATACATTGAATCATTTTGACAACGGTATCGGGAATCCAAATGAGATCGATTCACAAATACTTTAAAGCGAGGATTTTTTTAGCAAGCGTATATTTCCACAACAGACAAAATTCAGGTTTACATTATCTACATTAGTATACTGGTAAATTACAATCACTAACTTATTTTTATTTGAAATCAATTCTATATAAGTTAGTTTTGAAAACGGTTGTTCGTTATTATATTAATATTTAGATTAACTATATAATTATTACTATAACCATACGTATGATATAGAAATAAATCACTCTTAAATATTTAGATTAGCGCTGTCTAACGGCTCAGTCAAAAGAAAAATGCCAATAGTATATGAAAAATATAAATATCATAAAATCACCAATAAAAGTAAAGAATAATGTGATATTCCGCCAAATCAATTTTTATTCACATCTTTGACATGGACGGCCTAGAATTTTCATTCTCAACTCCTATATCGATGCCACGTAAATAAGTGGGTTGAGGTACTTGATGTATTTTAAACCAATGGGATATACGGAATGAAAATATCAACTGACGTCACTTCGACCGTGGTTTAAAACTTATACGAAACAATTACTAAAAATACGAAGAAATTAATAAGTAGTTGCGAAATAACGAATGGTAAAATAGCTCAGAAACTAATCACAAAATTGCAATTGAAAAATTAAAAATCTTATGATTTCGATTCGAATTTGCGCATGCTTGTAAAATATATTAAGCAAGTAATGCCAATTTGTACTGAAATCATATTTGGCGACGTCAATTTTGGCGCCTTAAAGGGTTGCTTTCATATTCTTTACCTTAACCAAATATTGTCCGAGAGAAGAACCAACTCCAGAACATATTCTCAACTGTCCTGGGATACTGGCATGGAGGAATTCCCTTATCAGGGATAACTAAATAATGAAAAGATAGTGGATTTGGCTAGGACAGTGATATAAACACATGGTTCAATTCGGCTCTTATATGGATACGACGCCAACCAACCAACTAACCTTAACCAAATCCCATGATTTATCCTAAAAGTATTGCCAAATTGTACTGAAAAACTAACTCCAGAACATATTCTCAACTGTCCTGGGATACTGGCATGGAGGAATTCCCTTATCAGGGATAACTTAATAATGAAAAGATAGTGGATTTGGCTAGGACAGTGATATCAACACATGGTTCAATTCGGCTCTTTTATGGATACGACGCCAACCAACCAACTAACCTTAACCAAATCCCATGATTTATCCTAAAAGTATTGCCAAATTGTACTGAAAAACTAACTCCAGAACATATTCTCAATTGTCCTGGGATACTGGCATGGAGGAATTCCCTTATCAGGGATAACTTAATAATGAAAAGATAGTGGATTTGGCTAGGACAGTGATATCAACACATGGTTCAATTCGGCTCTTATATGGATACGACGCCAACCAACCAACTAACCTTAACCAAATCCCATGATTTATCCTAAAAGTATTGCCAAGTGGTACTGAAAAACTAACTCCAGAACATATTCTCAACTGTCCTGGGATACTGGCATGGAGGAATTCCCTTATCAGGGAGAACTTTATAATGAAAAGATTGTGGATTTGGCTACGGCAGTGATATCAGCACATGGTTCAATTTGGCTCTTTTATGGATACGACGCCGACCAACCAACTAACCTTAACCAAATCCCACGATTTATCCTAAAAGTATTGCCAAATTGTACTGAAATCATATTTGGCGACGTCAATTTTAACGCCTTAAAGGATTGCCTTCATATTCTTTACCTTAACCAAACGTTGTCCGAGGGAAGAACTAACCCCAGAACATATTCTCAACTGTCCTGGGATACTGGCATGGAGGAATTCCCTTATCAGGGATAAATTTATAATGAAAAATTGTGGATTTGGCTAGGGCAGTGGTCGGCAAACTCATTAGTCAACAGAGCCAAACATTAAAAGAACAACGATTGAAATTTCTTTTGAGGGCCACATTTTTTTAATACTTAAACAATATAGGTAGATACATTGTTATTAACTTAATTAGGGTACTCCTAAGTTGGCCTATACTAAATTCGTCCTCAATCTGCTTAAAGTGCATTTGTTAAGATCAACCCCTTCCAACTCTTTCATCCACACTCGTCTTGTTCTTCGCCAATCTCCTTTAATCCATCCTTTATTATATGTCCAAACTATCTTAACATACCTTACACAATCATAATAATAACTCACAGACACTAATGTGAACAATTGCCTTGCATCTCCTTGGAAAGTTTGAGTAAGTCAAGTTTGTATGTTGTTTTGAATTTTTGCCACGAAGTTGCAACGCGCCCGCCCGCACGTGGTAATTTGTGAAAGAGCCACACTCAACAGACCAAAGAGCCGCATGTGGCTCGCCAGCCGCGGTTTGCCGACCACTGGGCTAGGGCAATGAAATCAGCACATGGTTCAATTTGACTCTTTTATGGACACGACACCAACCAACTAACCTTAACCAAATCCCATGATTTATCCGAAAAGACTAAAACTAAAACACAAATATCAATATCTAATAACTTCATATGGCATTAAAATCTATGTGTTACTGAATTAAATACTTTACTCACCGGCAAGTCCCCCCGTTCTGGCACTCCGTTTCAGCTCCCGGCTCACATCCCGGATTGTACTGGCACTCCGTCCCATAGTAGTCAGCAAAGCAGTGGCACACATACCCAGTGAAAGCACCCGACGCGTAGCACGACCCAGTGAAAGAGCAGTGATGGTAAATACAAGCGTCCTTCCTCATCGACTCATTCCTTCCGACGATTTCATACGTAATATTGAATCCGAAAACATCCAAGAGGTACTCCCTCACCCTCATATGTATGTTACCGGACTCCCTCACCAGGAAATCCAGAACCAGAACCGGCTTGTTGCTCACCAAGAACGTCGGTTCTCTTTCAGAACTGACCATCCCAAACTCCTTCTTGCCCATGTAGAGCGTCTCAGAGAAGAAAGCGTATTCGGTGACTGTGAGACCCTCTCGCATGTAGAACTGGGTGAAGTAGATGGCTATGACTTTGTCTGCGGGTGCTTCGATGACCCATCTGCAGTTGATGGGTACTGGGTATGGGTTGGGGAAGTTTGGAGTTGAAATGACCCCCTTGGAGTCTTTGAGGACCTCGCCGCACTGGGAGAACATTGCTTCGCGTTCTCTGAAGGCGCTGGCTGATATCAGTTTGGTTTCTTGTGCAGATAACATGCATGCACATAGGCTTAGGGTTATAATGCATATTGCTTTGATAAGAGGCATGGTGCTTAGCTTTAAATGTTGGTTTTTAATTGAGAAATAGGAGATTATAACCAACTCTTTTTCCAGTAGCTTTGGAACGAATCTGTATTGAAGAATCGTATATATAACTTGTACAATTATGTACTATTTTTTGTTTAATTTTTGCTGCTTGAAAGTGGGTTATATAATTGTCAATGAAATCCCCTTTCAAGCACAGTATATAGAGTTATTTATAACAATAATGTATTTTAATTAATTTATATTAGCTTTACAATGCGGGTATAGTTCTTAAACGTAATAATTCAATAGATTGAGCAACTTTGTTTTACGAATTTATCTTACAAGCTTAACAGGAATATTTTTTCTCATGGACGTTTTAAAGTGAGTTTATATATTGCTATTCAATGTCCATTGAATTGAAATATCTCACAAAACGGCTTTTAAACAAAAATTTACAATAATATAAAGTTTATTTTTAAATTGTAGTTCTCTTCTAAGTTTTGAGCAAGCATTTTATACTTATAATCCAAAGATTTAAGTCATTGAAACTCTA
This sequence comes from Troglohyphantes excavatus, assembly GCA_963932185.1. NCBI lineage: Eukaryota > Metazoa > Arthropoda > Arachnida > Araneae > Linyphiidae > Troglohyphantes > Troglohyphantes excavatus. The sequence goes on from OZ010678.1 coordinate 26,450,356, forward strand.
ACTGAATATTTATTTTCATATCAGTTTAAAGTAATCTTAATCTCTCACTTTTGACCCTAAATTATCCATTATTCTTTTTTAAATCATCCTTTGTGTATGTTTAGAGAGCTATAGTTTTCCTTCATTTTTGAATCGCCGTTTATCATCATGACCTTCTTTCGAAATCTTTAACGCAGAATCCTTGTAAAACTCTTAGATGTAACCTCAGTTTCCTAGAGAAATAGAAATATCAAATTAAAATGCAGAATATATAAAAATTACAAGTTTAAAACGAAATATTTATAAACACATATTGTCGCACATTTATTAAAGTTTTATTGAAAAATATATACAGTTTAAGATTTAAAGAATATCGGCTTCAATGTTAGGAACCGCTGATATAGAGGGACTCATTTGAAACACGACATATATAACTTACCCCTGCTCCCTCTACAGTTTGAATATACACCTAATAAATATTGTAGAACTATACATTTTAAAAAAAACCACATTACAATTTATATTTTGTAAAATAATTCGACAATAAAAAATAATGATTTTTACACTTCATAAATAATGAAAAAAATAATGAATATACACTTCATAAATTTTGTTGAACTATATTTTTTTTAAAAACCGCATTGCAATTTATATTTTGTAAAATAATTCGACAATAAAAAAATAATGATTTTTTAAAAAAATAATGTCAACAAAAATCAGCAATATAAAACTAGTTTCCCACTTATCTAAACTTCAAAACTAACTTCACAATGGTGGACGTAAGCCGGTTTCATACATGAAATAGTTCCATTTTTATTTAATCGAATGATAGCTTTCATGCGAAGATCATGACCCTAAGCTGTTTGGTTGCTTTTATTTAGTATTTATCCATCTTCTGTGTATAACATTCAAGATTTTAAAGATATAGTGGAAACAGTAATGCTTGGAAATCGATAAATCCCTAATCGGCATCAAAAAAGAAGAACGTTCTATTTCGTAACAATAAACAAATATCGTAAGCGAAAACAGAAGATTTGTAAATCGATGTACCCGATCCAAAACCTATTATCCAGTACATAATCAAAAGAATAGTCGCTGTGATTGCACTAGTTTAAACAACAAAATAAACAGGCTTCCGCTGAAAGAAATCCAAGTTCTCGGCTTACAAAGACGGATTACGGTGAATGGTAGTTTTATAAACGAAAGGTTGTTTCACAGTGGGGTTTAAAGTGTCGGATTGTTTGTTTGTAAATTTGAAGTAATCTTATAGAGCTGGTTTTATTGAAGGAAAATAATAAGTTTTTGAAAATATTTATCTATGCTTGAATTGTGAAGATAATATTGTTTTTATCTATCGGTGATAATGTTAGTGTTATTTTTATTTATTTTATTTATTTATTTAAAATAACATATCTGTGATTGTCTTATTCAGACCCTTCAACATTCATCGAAAATATTATGTTTGAAAATAGTCTTGAGAAGCATTGAGCTTGGTTAAAATAATGTGGTGGAAAAGAATTTTACAAAGTGTTTCCTTTATTGAGGTTCCGTAAATTAAAGAAAAATGCAAATTAATTAGATTAGTGGTAAAAGTTCAATTGCGATAAATGATTTATTCTAATTTGGCACTGGTTTAATTGAGGAGACCTTGCAATTTTCGATGAACAAAAATTTATATTTTTTGTGTCTATTAGAAGCAGTGGAACTATTCATTCAATTGGAATAAAATTTTGTACACATGTAGGGAAAATTATATTTAGCAATATTCAATAATTTTTTTTTCTTTATTTCGTAAAATTTTTAAAGAAAAAATAGAATCATCGTTTGTAATTTGATTTAAGGAGTATTATAAAATCAACTGCATAACTCCGGTATCAGACTGGAAAGCATGATCTTATCTTGGTGTTTACATGTGTACAGATCCCCCTTTTTTTAACGAACATTATAATTAAACTGCTGAATCTAACTTTAATATAAGTTTTGGACTAGGAAAAAAAATGCCATTTTTTCCTTGAAAATATGGATTTTTTAAAAACTTTTCTCTCTCACTAATATTTTTGCACTTATATTTTTTTATTCTAGTAAAACAACTAACATTTAGTTTGAACATATAGCTTTAACACTGAACAAATGGTACATGAAATATCGTTTTAATTGGAAATATACTTTTTGAGAAAAGTGTATCAAAAGACCATTTCTTGAGACACTGCAAAACGTATAATCATTGATAATTTTAAAATAAATGTTTTGGCCTTCCCTCACATATTTCTCAAGTGTTTAAAATCAGTGAATGCGTTAATTTCGAATTTTTTATAACTTAACATGGGATATTTAAAAAAAAACTTAGTATCAAAAGATAGGTAATGACATCATAAATCCCATAAGCAATAAACTTAGAATCTGATTTTTTTTAGGTTTATAAACTGCACTGTCACATTAAAATATATTTTTAATTCCATAATTTACTCAAGAAATTTACAAGCAATTCAAAATTACATTCTGTTTATCATGGATGTTAATGATAAGAATACATATTTTTAATCTTAAGAACAATATCATTATAAAACTTTAAGTACATTTTTTGCTGTGAACTTTAATCATATCACCTCTATGGACATCAACCAGATATATGATACGTAAGTACATAAAAAAAGCCAGTATCTACTAAGCAAACCCGGTAATTCTATTTTTAGGCAATATAAATTCACTGAAATCGAACCCTTTTCTTCTTGGAACGTTTGTTTTTGAAGCTATCCTTGCTGTCTTCGTCCCAAGAACAGTGATTGCTGAAGCACAAAAATTTATTGTGGTATGATCACTGGGTTTTCAACTTGAGGTATTCAGTTTACACACATAGACTAACTTTCCAAACCTAGTTTGATAATACTATACAACGTGTAAAAATTGTGTAATTTTTAAAGTAAATAAATAAGTTGATTACTGCTATAGAAACTGCTATAGAAGTTAAGTTACAAAATAAATTTAATGGTGAAAGCATGGAAATTAAGCATTTACGTTTAAGGGTAAATTAGAGGCATTACATTTAAGTAACAGAGAGCTTGAAATGTGCGACTGACTACTGCAAAGTTTGTGTCTAGGAACCATTTCTCTTGGTGGGTTGGTGTCTAGGAATCATTCCTCTTGGTGGGCTGTTGTCTGGAATCAGTTATCTTAGTGGGATATTGTGTGGAATCAGTACTCTTGGTGGATTGGTGTCTAGGAATGATTTCTCTTGGTGGGTTGTTTTGTGGAATCAGTACTCATGGTAAATTGGTGTCTAGGAATCGGTTTTCTTGGTTGGTTGGTGTCTAGGAATAATTCCTCTTGGTGGGCTGTTGTCTGGAATCAGTTATCTTAGTGGGATATTGTGTGGAATCAGTACTCTTGGTGGATTGGTGTCTAGGAATGATTTCTCTTGGTGGGTTGTTTTGTGGAATCAGTACTCTTGGTGAATTGGTGTCCAGGAATCGGTTTTCTTGGTTGGTTGGTGTCTAGGAATCATTCCTCTTGGTGGGTTGGTGTCTAGGAATCATTCCTCTTGGTGGGCTGTTGTCTGGAATCAGTTATCTTAGTGGGATATTGTGTGGAATCAGTACTCTTGGTGGATTGGTGTCTAGGAATGATTTCTCTTGGTGGGTTGTTTTGTGGAATCAGTACTCTTGGTGAATTGGTGTCTAGGAATCGGTTTTCTTGGTTGGTTGGTGTCTAGGAATCAGTTCTCTTGGTGGGTTTTGTCTAGGAACCAATTCTATTATTGTGTGAAATCAGTACTCTTTGTGGGTTGGTGTCTAAAAATCAGTTCTCTTGGTGGGTTGGTGTCTAGGAATCAGTTTTATTGTTGGGTTGTTGTATGGAATCAGTAGTCTTTTTGGATTGGTGCCTAAGAATCAGTTAACTTGGAGAGTTAGTGTCTAGGAATCAGTACTCTTCGTGGATTGGTGTCTAGAAATCAGTTCTCTTCGTGGTTGGTGTCTGGGAATCAGTTTTCTTGGTGGGTTGGTGTCTAGGAATCGACCGTCTCCTTATGCCTCAATTTGTTGGAGATACCTGATTCGTTTTTCATGTAAGCAATTTAAATATAGGATGTTCACATGGGTGATGGTCGTGAGAGACGGAAAAATACGAAGATGAATGGAACTGCAGTGGCGCCGCAAACTCTAGGTTTTACATTCAGTAATAGAAATACTAGCTGAGCTTCCTAATGCGCTTATTTAAGATTGTTCTGAACCTGTCCAGAAGGTTTGGTTTAGAAAATCAACGTCGCACTAGAGCTGCAAAAAGGGCTAATGGCCATTGTTCGGGGCGTATCTCGAATGAAAGAACGATGCCTCGTATTTTGGAACTATAATCAGATGGCGAGAACAAGACCTGAGCTGGCACCCGACGCAACCGTCCGGACATAAGATAAACGCTAGTATCATTCGTTGGATGCTCTGATCGACTTTCTAGTATTTTGTAGCGAAGCTGGCAACTCTCCGATTGCAAGATCACTACTTTTTTTACTTTTCTTTGTCAAATCCATCGCACGGGTTCGAACTAGCGATCCCCTGATTACTAGATGAAAACTTTTATCTTCTAGGCAACTGGAGGCCCCTCTGTCCAGAATGAGAGACTCGAGAACAATGACTCGTAAATTAGACCAGGATTATGTGGGGAATACAACTACTGAGCAGGACCTTCCTTCTTCAAATTTCCACACCACCAGGAACGTGAGGACATTTAAACAACGGCAGATTTTACTGGCACTATTTCTTTCTACACGGGGCAAGAGTGATTTCGAAATATTTCTGTTAAAAGTACGCTATTATGCTTTTAAGCAATTACGACTTCGGCAACAAGAAATATGTTTTATTTTATGGCATTGCTACCACTAAAATAAAATTGTAATTTACACAAGTAAATTAAATTTAAAGTTCTTTTATAAATGATTTTTCTGAAGATGCTTACCTTATTTTAAACTCAACGTTTGTTAATTCAAAGTTTTCAAGCATTAATAAAATCTTTAAATGTCAAGCTGTAAACATGAACTCTAATAAAACTGAAAAGCTTTTACTAACGCTATTCAGAAAACCTCAGAATAAACATTCACGGAAAATTCTCACAAACTTTTCCCGATTTAAATTCTTTCTAACATCACCAAATTATTCACACTCTTATAAATATACGGACTTTTGTCCCATTCTGTGTGAAATTTATGCGTTTACAGCGCTTCTGCCACTTCATAAATTAGAAATAAGTGTAGAAGTTTGTTTTGGAAATGCGCGGAGATTTTATTTACTGCCAGTGAATTTCCTTTTGAAAACTTCAATATAAATTTTTAGCAACTTTTCTACTGGTAGAATTTTTTTATCCTTTTAAAATAAATCCACAAAACATCCTTTCATACTTCTATGAAAAATTTAGTATCATAAAGAGATGAGTGTTAGTGTAATTTTCTGTCCTGTATTTTTATTTAAACTTTCTTAAAACTAATTTTATTAGCTAAGTTTATTAAAAAAATATTCTAAAAATATAAATTAATGATAAAGACTTCGTAATATTGGGCTGAGTTTTAAATAATATAATTAAAAATATCCCAGTCAATAAATTGTTACTATTTGGTAAATGAATTAATGATAGTAAACGTAAATGCGAGTAAATATAAATGATATAATGATGAGTTCTTCTAAAACTTGTAAATATTTTTCAAAATCAATTTAATTAGCTAAAGTTATTAAACAATTTATTGTAAAGTTCGATATAATTTAACGATAAGCAATTCGTAATAATAACGCCTGAGTTCTAAACAATATAAATTAACAAATTCTAGTAAATTAATTGTTACTAGGCATGTAAATGTAAATGAGAGTAAATACGCAGAAAAATTAGATTAATACATCTCTGAATTCACTTTCGTATTCTCTAATAAAATAGCCTATTTTATTTATTCAAAGCACATATAGTTATAAAAAAAATTGAAATTACCTTGCGAAACATAAAAACTGTAAAACAATAAATAAAAATTTGAGATTTTCTACCAGTTTTTTAATAAAAAATTTTGAAATATAAAAATTAAAATAAATTTCCATTTGTCCTTAATAAACTTCTTGATTATTAAATAAAACTTTGAACATTTCATTGTTTATGATTAGCAACAAAAAATGAATATTTTTTTTCAAAAGGGCCGTATATATTTTAAATTTTTATGATGCGCATCATATATGTTACTGATGTTAATGATGTGTGCCATATATGTTATAAATGTTAATAATGTGCATTATATATGTTATAAATGTTATTGGTGTGCACTATATATGTTATAAAAGTTAATGATTTACAATATATGTGTTATAAATGTTAATTATGCGCACCATATATGTTATAAATATTAATTATGTGTACCATATCTGTAAAGAATAATTTTGTAAGCCTTCAATTTTTAAAAGTTGTTATTTCCCACTTACTTAACATGCGAAGCCCGTAATATAGATATTTAATTTAGAATTTGATTATCATTGATAGGGGCAATTTTTATTAAATAAGGAATTAATATTTTAATCAGGATTTAAAACCAAGAAATATAAAACTGACACTAAATTTTTAATTTATTTTAAATGTTGACTTCATTAAATAATAAATATTAACTTAATTCATTAAAGAATATCCCAAAAAATCATTTTTTAAAATCAAGTTCTTTAAGGCTTCAAATTTAATTTACTCATTCTTATTAAAAAAATTTCAAATTAAAATGCATTCTATGGTAAGAAATATATTTAAAAAAATATATTATATTTCTATGCATTTATTTAAGGTAAAACATTCGATTATACTGTATTTTAAGTGGATAAAAAATAGAAATAAAAGTTTTAGTATAAATTTTTTATTTGAAAATACGTGTAACATCAATACGAATATTCACATTCTATAATAGGGGACACCAATATGAGGACACCAAATAAAATAAAGGACACCAAATTCACTATGATGAACAATTTCGACTTAGCCTATTGCACAATTGCAATGAAAAAGTATGGGGCCCTTGAGTCCGTCATTTTGGTCCAAACTGTATCACAGTACCTTGCTTCAATGAACAACAATATTAATAATTCACAGTACAAATATATTAAAAACTTTTAATTGAAGACAACTTCTTAATTTGAAATATATGTGATATTTTTTTTGTCATTTTAAAAATAATTATTATACAAATTCGTTGTAATCAATCATGCATATTTTTTAAAGGAGTTTTCTCAGAAAATGTTTGCTAATAATCCTTGTAAGTTTTGTAACTCAACAGAAAATAAAACCACGAATCAAGTATTTTTAACCTCTCCAGATTGCAACGCATTCAGACGAAAATACTTATCATTAATTAAATCCAGTAACATTCCCACCATCCTAAAATTTCAAAAAAAAAAAATTATCTTGCCTTTTATAATTACGTAATACCTGTTTTAGAATTTCGTAAGGATTTAATCAGTAAACTCATGGCGGATTCCGAATAACAGATTAAAATCCTAACTCAAATTTCTTAAAAAATATTTTATTTCCCTGTACTTTGTGTTTATTTTATCTAATGTTGTATCCGCCTTTGTAAAATTATTATATTGACAACCATTAACGTTTAAAAATTACATATCTCTTTTACCCTGCATAAACATTATATGTAAATTCCAAATAATAATTTAGTGGTGGTGTTTAAAAAAAAAACAAAAAAATCCTAAGTGCCTATTTAATTAAATAATTAATTAAAACCGTTGTGTAGCGTATATGCAACATCATGTGTGATTTATTAAAATATTAAAATACAAATGCAACGTTAAAAAACGCATATTTCACTACACACAGACTTTGCATTTTCCGCTGATGAAGGGTGATGTATCTCCCGAAACATGTCCGGATTATTACGGACTTTTATTGCGTATTTTAAGGTTGCATTTGTATTTTAATATTCTTAACGCAATGTTCTATAAGACGAGTTTTTATCTTACATTTATATATTGTTTAATTATTATGTATTATTTAAAATTAAATTTAACAATATTACTATGCTCAAAAACAATTATGGAATATTACATTTATATATTGTTAAATTACATTTATATATTGTTAAATTACATTTATATATTATTAAATTACATTTATATATTGCTAAATTACATTTATATATTTTAAAATACAAATGCAACGTTAAAATACGCAATAAAAGTCCGTAATAATCCGTTAACTATTGTGTGCCAACAAGCGGGAAACCCGCTTGTTGGCACACAATAGTTAACTCCAACCGTTTGTAATAGTTTTTAGTTTTTTGGTCTTTGGCAACATTTTAGATTGCTTGGGTTTATTTATATTTCACTACACACAGACTTTGCATTTTCCGCTGATGAAGGGTGATGTATCTCCCGAAACATGTCCGGATTATTACGGACTTTTATTGCGTATTTTAACGTTGCATTTGTATTTTAATATTCTTAACGCAATGTTCTATAAGACGAGTTTTTATCTTAATCATGTGTGATTACTAAAATAATTTTCAAGAAGTATGAAAACATAGTTAAATACAATCTACACATCGCTGGTATTAGCTAGGATTTTTTGTAGAGCCCGATTATACTTACAAGTAATAAAACAATCTTTGAAAACTTCACTGTCACGAGCCAGTTTTGGAACTACAGACCTCGAAGCAATTGATTGCCTTGATCACAATCATTTTTATAAAGAAACACACCTTGCGGCGGTCATAAAATCTAAGCACATGGTTCCTTACGTGACAATACTATAATAGTTAACATAGAGCTCAATAGATGCAACTAGGGGTCATTTTAAAGTTTTGTAACGTATATGCCGCATTATGCACTAGACGGTTAGCACAATAGTGCGTAATGCGGGTAGATGTTAATCGATTAGCGACTGCTAAGAGTCGCCATGTTTACAATCTGGTTTTATAAACTCGGAACAATTAGAACTGGGACACATGAATATTTAATTTGCTATTGCCAATTCAAGCAGAAAACAAAACAATTCAATAATAATCTGGTATTGTATTGTATACGGTCAAAGGTATTACATAAAACGTAATTTCAGCAGGTGATTATAATACACGATATAGATCGGTCGCCAACGTAAATCTTACAAAACGAAAGAAGATAAATAAGATATTTTGTCTCACTCCATGTGTTCCCGTCCACGAAAGGAACGAGGATTTCAAGATTAAAAATAAATTATCACGGGCAATAAAAACAATGATTTCATTCTTATTATTCTATTGACACTGCGAGTAACACAGGTAAACACATTAAACAAAACATTCTTACATAATAACATAATGCATCAAACACCAAAATTGATTATACCCTTCTATTTCCCGTTGTTAATTGAAGTAAAACGTATTTATTAAATTACAAATGTGTTTAAACTTCGCAATAAAAATACATAATATCTAATAATACATTAAAAATAAAAAATACATAAAATCTGGACATGTGTCAGGAGATACATCTCCCAAAACACGTCTTGCTTTTAACAAAGAGTGCATTAAGATTTCGTATTAAGGAGCACCAAGCACATACTGTTAAACAAGAAATAAAGAAGTCCTCCATTGCCAGGCACTCTTGGGAACATGGTCATATTTTTAATTTTTCTAACCTACATTTAAATTGCGAACCCAAATCTCTAGTCGAACTTGGTTTCCTGGAGGCGATTCACAGTTTTAGCAATATTGATTCGATTGTCAATGAAACTTTTGTTGTTCCGGTATTTTCCGCTTCATGGCACACAATAGTTAACTCCAATCAATTGAGATAGTTTCTGTTCTTTGGCAACATTTTCGATTCTAGGTTTATTTTCATTGTGTTGTGCTGCAGATGGACATTTTCATTTTTGTTAATAGAGTGAGATGCAACACTCCCGAAACATTTCCATTTTTATTGCGTAGTTTTAACATTACGTTTGTATTTTAATAATTTTAACATTACGTTTGTATTTTAATATTTTTAACATTACGTTTGTATTTTAATATTTTTAACATTACGTTTGTATTTTAATATTTTTAACATTACGTTTGTATTTTAATATTTTTAACATTACGTTTGTATTTTAATATTTTTAACATTACGTTTGTATTTTAATATTTTTAACATTACGTTTGTATTTTAATATTTTTAACATTACGTTTGTATTTTAATATTTTTAACATTACGTTTGTATTTTAATATTTTTAACATTACGTTTGTATTTTAATATTTTTAACATTACGTTTGTATTTTAATATTTTTAACATTACGTTTGTATTTTAATATTTTTAACATTACGTTTGTATTTTAATATTTTTAACATTACGTTTGTATTTTAATATTTTTAACATTACGTTTGTATTTTAATATTTTTAACATTACGTTTGTATTTTAATATTTTTAACATTACGTTTGTATTTTAATATTTTTAACATTACGTTTGTATTTTAATATTTTTAAAATTACGTTTGTATTTTAATATTTTTAACATTACGTTTGTATTTTAATATTTTTAATATTACGTTTGTATTTTAATATTTTTAACATTACGTTTGTATTTTAATATTTTTAACATTACGTTTGTATTTTAATATTTTTAACATTACGTTTGTATTTTAATATTTTTAACATTACGTTTGTATTTTAATATTTTTAACATTACGTTTGTATTTTAATATTTTTAACATTACGTTTGTATTTTAATATTTTTAACATTACGTTTGTATTTTAATATTTTTAACTTTACGTTTGTATTTTAATATTTTTAACATTACGTTTGTATTTTAATATTTTTAACATTATGTTTGTATTTTAATATTTTTAACATTACGTTTGTATTTTAATATTTTTAACATTACGTTTGTATTTTAATATTTTTAACTTTACGTTTGTATTTTAATATTTTTAACATTACGTTTGTATTTTAATATTTTTAACGCAATGTTCTATAAGACGAGTTTTTATTTTAAAATGCATTTATCACTGAAAATACTAAGAACTATTATTTTACCCCTCTGACGGTCATGGACGTAATATCACGTCCAGAAATCTCCAGTCAGCTTCAATTAATACACTCAAATTTTAAACTCATAAAAATACTCCCTTTTACCAGTGGAATGGCTGATCGAAAATGTAACATTTTCATACGATATTATTAACATTTCGAGAAAAAGAAATAATAGATAACAACGTAAATCAGTGGGTTATATCAAATGTGGGTTATTATACTAGGAAATTTAAATACCAATTTAAGTTTTATTTTAAAGCTTATAAGTATTTAACAATTGAACTCTGAATTCATATGAAAAATAATGTAAAGAACTTTGAAAGAAGGCGCATTTCAGCAAGGCTTAAAAGGCGCCTTCTCACTTACATGAAGTCTTAAAACACTGCTGTGAAGTTTGTTAACAGACGCTTACCCTAAAGTGTTGCATGCGCAGAAAGCACATGTTTTTATGGCACCTGATTTGAAATCAACGGTTAATTAGCGGTCAATACTGGTTTCAAAGTTTTTCTTAAAGGGGACCCGAGCCCCAAAATCCGGAAAAATTGCTAATTTTTTTTTTCTTCGTAAAACGATGCTAAACGTACTTAAGAAGGTGTGTACAAAATTTCAAAACGGTAAAAGAAACATAACATATGTTTGTTTAGATGTTTATATACCATTTATCATCTCTCTACATACTCTTCGTCTGCAACAATCGTCATTTACTCAAAATATATTTTTTTAATTTTGGTCATGTTTAAAATGCTCAGGCTTTGTTAATAATTAACTTAAACTAAACTGTTAATAGTTTTTGAAGCTCTAATATTTGTTTTATAAACGTATGTACAGCTTTTTTAAATTAAGGTATAAATTATTTTTTTACAAATTATTAAACTTAAAAAATTGAATATTTTTTGGGTTTTGAACTTAAAATAAGTTATTGAAGACAATTAAAACACAAATTTTCAAAAATCTATACATAAGTTTATAGTATGTACCTTGACGTTATTTAATCAATTAAAAAAAATTAAAAACATTAAAAATTAAAAGAGGAGTAGTGTTTTTAAAAAAAGTCTTTTTAAGCTTAAAAAATACAAAAAATAACAAAAATAATTTTTTTAAATATAATTTTGTTTTTGATTATTGTTTAGAAAAAGATGTTCTAATAATATAAAAAAAATGGTATGTCTGAATTCATTAATAAACAAATTAGGATTTGGGGCTCGGGTCTCCCTTAAAAAGTTAAATATTTACTCTAGGTAAATAGCTACACCCAACAAAATCTTCAGTTCTACATAATTCGTTTATAACAATAAAATATTACATAAAAACCAATCTGCCTTCTTCAACAATTTTTTTGTGATAATTTATCAAACTTTTCACGGAACACTCCATCACAGCAAATAACGAGCTCATTTGAGCTCCATGCTTTAAACTTGGAACTCGCATCTCTCTTTCACATTTGTATCCGTCAAGTGGTATTTCATGTCAAAAATGTAACATTTTAATATTACAGACACTACGAGGAAAAAGAAATAACTTTAACAACGTAAATAACAACCTAAAAAATCAGATTTAGGGTTTTAAAATTGGTTATATCTTTTATGCCGCTATAAATTACAAAATTAACTACCACTTTCCATTCATTCCAATTGCGGCGAGAGCCCACGACGGTCAGGATGCCGATCTGCTCCGCTAATTAATGAAAAATCTTTAATTATTTGATTGCGTTCTCATCTGTTCGAGCCCCATTCAGAGTGGACCATGGCAGATGTTAACGAATATACTACTTTCTATAGTACTAATGATGATAGAGTTATCCGCTTTTCTAACAAAGATCCAGCGCCTGATTTTGATTGTTTTGGGCCCATCTTTGATGATCCCTACCACGTTGAATACATGGCATTGATGAACATTTTCTTTAAGGACTGGCCTCAACTCAACAGCTTCGACCGTCTTGCGAGGGAGAAAGGACTCCGGGCAATGGAAGAAGTCTGCAGAGCTTTGGAGGCTCAGGAACTGATGCTCAAGAACAAGCAGGACACCTGTGCTGCTCCTGTGGAAAACCCAAAGCCCAAATTTGTAAAACCTAAGGGTAAAAAAGCCAAAAATAAAAGAAAGCGTCTAACGAATCCACCCGTCGCGGAGGACAAGTTGGGCGCACCAAACAAGGAACATGATTTGGAACCCTCCGTGGAACCGTCATCGTCTCCACAGCATGAACAATCATCATCAGACCTCCCTGAGAAGGCGATGGTGATTGACAGTACCAATGACATTAACATGGATACAGAGGAAAAGGGAATCAAGGTCTCTTCCCCACCTCCACCTATCCTCCTTAGACCTGGTAATAACACTTTTTCTCATCTCAAGGAACTTAATAAACTTTTCAATGGCACACTCACCTGTGAAAATTCAGGCAAATTCATCAAAATTCTAGCCCCGGACACTTTTGTGCGCCAAAAATCACTGGACTTTCTCAAAACAGTTAACTGTGAATTCTTCACCTATGCACCCAAATCTAACGAAAATCTCAAAGTGATAATTAAAGGACTCGTTCCGGAAATCAAAACAGAGGACATACTTGACGAATTGAAAGGTATGAACTTTGAAATAACTAAAATTGTTCAATTCAAAAAAAGACCCACCAAAAAATTAATTGGTGTTTACTTAATAGATCTCCCAAAAAATGATTTTAACCTCAAAATTCTTGAACTTAAAAGACTTTGCTTTTTCGACATTAAATGTGAACTTTTTATACGTAAAAACGCTGTTGCCCAATGTTACAATTGTAACCATTTTGGGCATAATTCTTCCAATTGCTCTATGGCAACTCGCTGCCTTAAATGCGGCGAGGGTCACGAGACTAAATCATGTGCCATTCAATGGGTTGATAACCCTAAATGCATCAACTGCGGGAACTTCGGACACGTCGCCTCTTGGAGACACTGCCCGGAATTTCCAAAAAAGAAAAACCCCATCTCAACTGATGATGTTGTGCCAACACAAAATGCTCAAGGAAAGCGTATAGTGCAAAACACAACACAACAGAAACCCCAAGCAAAAGCTCCAAAAGGACCCCCCCAACAAAATGCATTCCAGGAATATATGCCATTGTTGGAGCTCCTCAAAGAGTTAAATATTATGTTCAATTCCACTCAAGGCATTCAGATGTTAACAGCTGCAATTCGTGATCAGCCCAACATCGCCGATAAGGTCAATGCATTCATCTCTTTCTTTGATGTTAAGAAAACAGCAGCGGACACATGAGGAACGCACTGGATCTTCTCATCTTTCGAAAGTAATTCACTTTTACCAGCGGAAGCACTCGACGCACTCCCCTGGAGGACGTGTTTAGCTCCGCCCATCTTCCAGTTTCTACCCCAAAAATTGTGCGTCTGCATCGTCGCACCACCCTGGTGCGTGTGACTGGTGCCAGTCTGTCTGAATACCATGATTACTCTCCCCTCCAATCAGGAGAGGGTAACCCCAACCATCGACCAATAGGATTGTACCCACAACCTTTTGTGACCTTTTACATGGAACTTTGCCGTGTTACTCCGCTCGCGGAGTGATACGGCGGACTCTTTAACTTTTAGGCCAATTTTTCTCCCCTCCAATGAGGAGTGAGATTACTTTATTTGAACCAATCATAACAATTTCATCGAACTTAGTGCTCTCTCATCTACCTTTTGGTGCCCTGCTTCAGGACTAACTTATGTACCATTCCATTCTTGGAACTTCTGTATGTTTTTTGGATTTAGACTTTGTGTTTGTGTGTGCTGTTTTGTATTGTCCCTAAATCATGTTCTTCAAATCATGTTCTTATTCATGTAAAGATAAATTTGTAGGAAGGGTTGAAGAAGCTTCGCTTCTAGGTACCTAGACTAATAAATTCTGTCTAAATTCTGTCCACTTTAAATTTTATTTTTATGTTTATAAGTTTTTAACATTGAAATTAAAACATATAATCGCTTGGTGCTGGAGGTTTTTCTACCTGTCTTGCGTTGAGAGCTACGAGTTAATTCTCTTAATTTATTGAAACCAGGATCAATTCTGGTCTACCTCATGATATTGAGGAAAATCACTTTTCGCTCATTTACCACTTTACAAGTTACCTTTTCTACGGGAAGTTGTTTTTCCTGGGAATTGGAGATTTGAAACCTCACTTCATTTGTTGTCGCCAGACACCATCTCCCTGACCATCGCTTGTCTCATTCCACGTCCTTACTGATTCTCTCGGGAATTTGTTAAGCAGATTTTTGGCCTTTATGTATGTTTTTTGTTGTTTTGTCCTGTTTACGTCCTATTACCTCATGGAAAACTTTATTTCATACACAATTTATGCTTTAAAATAATTAATTTGAAAGGGTTATAGAAGCTTCGCTTCTCGATACCTCGACGGAATAAATTTCTGCTAAATTTCATAAAACATATAAACGACGACTTTGAACGCAATTTTAAAAAAAACCAATCTTCCTTCTTCAACTACTCTTTTTCTCACGAGTTATCAATCTTTTCACGGCACACTCCAGTTCTCATTCAAAACATAACGCCCCATTACAGCAAATACCGAGCTCACTTAAGCTCGCTGCTTACTCGCATCTCTAATGCACGTGGAATTTCATGTCAAAAATGTAACATTTTAATGTTATAGACACTACGAGGAAAAATAAATAACTCTTAAAAACGCAAATAACAACCTAAAATATCAGATTTAGGCTTTTAAAATTGGTTATATCTTTTTTGCCGCTATAAATTACAAAATTTATCTACCATTTTAAATTTTATTTTTAAGTTTATAAGTATTTAACATTGAATTATATAATCACGATTTCAAAGTTTAAAAAAAAAAAAAAATTGTTTAAAAAAAACTTAAATATTTTTCTTTAAAAAAAAACTTAAATATTTGCTCCTGGTAAATAACTACGTCAAACAAAACTTTCAATTCTACTGAATTCGCTCATGTCGATAAAATATTATATAAAAACCAATCTTCCTTCTTCAACTACTCTTTTTCACACCATTTATCAACCTTTTCACGGCACACTCTAGTTCTCATTCAAAACATAACGCCCCATCACAGCAAATACCGAGCTCACTTGAGCTCCCTGCATAAAACTCGGAACTCGCATTTCTCTTACACGTTGAATTTCATGTCAAAAATGTAACATTTTAATATTATAGACATTACGAGGAAAAATAAATAACTCTTAAAAACGTAAATAACAACCTAAAAAAATCAGATTTAGGCTTTTAAAATTAGTTATATCCTATTTGACGATATAAATTACAAAATTTTTCTACCAGTTTAAATTTTATTTTTAAGTTTATAAGTAAATAACATTGAAAACATTGAACGTAATTTCAAAGTTTTCTTTAAAAAAAACAAATATTTTTCTTTTATAAAAAACAAATATTTTTCTTTAAAAATATATATATATATTTCTTTAAAAAAAACTTAAATATTTTTCTTTAAAAAAAAAACTTAAATATTTTTCTTTAAAAAAAAAACTTAAATATTTTTCTTTAAAAAAAAAACTTAAATATTTTTCTTTAAAAAAAAAACTTAGAATATTTACTCTTGGTAAATAACTACGCCAAACAAAATTTTCAATTCTGCTGAATTCGTTCATGACGATAAAATATTACATAAAAACCAATCTCCCTTCTTTTTTTCTCACGATTTATCAACCTTTTCACGGCACACTCCAGTCCTCATTCAAAACATAACGCCCCATCACAGCAAATACCTAGCTCACTTGAGCTCCATGCATAAAATACGGAACTCGCATCGCTCTCACAGTGACCCCCCAAAGGGGGTTAAAGCAGACGTTCTTTTCCAAAAGAGTAGCTGTCCCCTTGGGGGGAGGTTGAATATTTCTTTGAAAACTACGCAAACGATGACGCAAAAAAAAAGCGCCCCTCTCAAACGCTGAAGAATCTCCCTATTTGTTAACAAACTTCCCTGGAGCTTTTTAAAAGGGCCTCGTGAAGTAGAGTCTATATCTATTGAGGAGAGGGTCTATTTGCCTATTTGTATGAGGGAGGTTGAAGCCGCTTTTTGGTTACTTTAGAGATGATGGATTTTCCGATGAACTGTGAGCAATGTGTGATGTTTTGAAAGGAACAGAGAAGTTTAGAGGGAAACTGGTTGGTGAATGATATCCAGAATTGATAGTAAATCTTTATTTGAGCATCGCGTATATAAGTAAAGCGCTTCTATGTGGATCACTTTAAACTGGTTTCCTGTTAAATATTTTGAAAATCGACGAACTTTTTTTTTGTGTGTCGCAAAATGTGAAAAAGAAACGCTTGTTATATATAAAGTAATCTTTTTTTTTTTAAAACGTAAAAATACTTTAAGAATAATGCGTTAAAAAGTAAATAAAATAATTTTTAATATTACCAGCAAGTCGAAAAAATTTAATTATTTAATAACGATTTTATTTACAATTTCCTTTTACGTTGGTCCAATTTACACAAAAATATTTAATTTTGGAGGCGGTTTCAAAACGTTGAAATAAGTATAAAATTGATATTAAATGATTCAATTTTTGCAATTAGTTCGTAATATTAAAAATTATCTTTTTGCTTTTCAACTCATTTTTCTTAAAATTGGTTTAATTTGTTTAATAGATTATTTTATTTAATTCAAAGGGTTGCAGCGCCCTTTACAAGCTAGCACAACTTACAAGATATATCTTTACTTTTAAAAATTAAATAATATAAAACAGCATGACTACAATTTTTTTAAAAATATATCCATGCTGTAAAAACAACTTTATAATTGCAAAATTCGTTTGAGCGTCGTATCCTACATCTTATGGTATGAATTAAATTTTAGATAGTATGTATCTAAGAGTGATACTATCTATAAATAAGTATTCATAATTAATTTGCAATAAAAATAATCATAATCAATAATATAATTACCTAGATCGTATGGTACGAATTAAGTTTTAGATATCATTCCTCAGTAAGATTGCTACTGCCTCTAAATAAGCAATTAATTTAAAATTAATTACGATAAAAATAATCATAATTAATAATACAATTACCTAGATCTTATGGTATGAATTAAGTTTATAAATTTTATAACACAACAGAAAATGAAACTTTGTATCATGTATTTTTAGTCTGTCCAATTTACGATGCATTCAGACGAAAATACTTATCATCAAATGAATCCATTAACATTGCAACCATCCTAAAATTTTACAAAAAAGAATATTTTTGTTTTTATAATTTCGCAATCTCTGTTTTAAAATTACGGGAAGACTTGATTAGTGAACTTGTGCAGGAATAACATATTAAAACCCTAATTCTAATTGCTCATGTAATTTATTTTTTGTCTTTTTTTGAATATTGGTTCAAATTGTGTTTTAAATTTTTTTAATGTATTATCTTGTATTTTGTGATATCTAATTTTGTATGCACTTTTATTAAATTATGTTACCAACCTTTGTAAATGAGCTACGGCCCACTACAGTAAACTTTTATATCTATCTATGATATGAATTAAGTTTTAGATAGTACGTCTGTAAGATTTCTACTACCTCTAAATAAGTATTCATAATTAATTACGATAAAAATAATTGTGATCAATAATACAATTACCTTGTTCTTATGCTATGAATTAAATTTTAGATAGTATGTCTAAAAGATTGCTACTACCTCTAAATAAGAAGTCATACTTAATTACGATAAATATAATTGCGATCAATAATGCAATAATTTTTTTTTATATATAATGTTATATTTATTGCCGGCTATATTAATAATAGATAATATTCTTAAGTAAGAAAAATAATTTAGATAGTATTCCTAAGTAAGTTGCTACTGCCTCTAAATAAGTATTCATAATTAATTACGATAAAAATAATAATAATCAATAATACAATTACCTAGATCTTATGGTATGAATTAAGTTTTAGATAGTATGTCTGTGAGATTGCTACTACTTCTAAATAAGTATTCATAATTAATTTTAGATAAAAAATAATGGTGATCAATAATACAATTACAAAAAAAAAGGTAATAATGTTATATTTATTGTCGGCTATATTAATAATAGATAGTATTCCTAAGTAAGAGGAATAATTTAGATAGTAAGAATAATTTAGATAGTATTCCTAAGTAAGATTGCTACTGCCGCTAAATATGTATTCATAAATAATTGTGATAAAAATAATCATAATCAATAATACAATTACTTAGATCTTATTGTATGATTTAAGTTTTAGATAGTATGTCTGTAAGATTGCTACTACCTCTAAATAAGTATTCATAATTAATTACGATAAAAATAATTGCGATCAATAATATAATTACAAAAAAAAGTAATAATGATATATTTATTGTCGTCTATATTAATAATAGACTTTCTGTCGGAGATGAAAATATACTTTTCTAATTCCAGAAAAATATATTTGGCTTTGGGATACTACGTATATATTTTGTTAAAAAAAACGGAATGTAAATAAGGAATTAATGATTAATCAGAAATAAGTGGATAGCCCTTGACAAATTTTTTCAACTTTCCTTTACCCCACGCCATATTAAGCACGGTTGGAGAGTTTCTTTCATTCTTACCGTTAAATATGCATGCGAAAAATAATATTCAGTTAGATTAATGGAATTTTGAGAGAAGAGGTGGAAAAGCAATATGAAACATCATTAACGTTTCATTTAAAGCGTGAAACTGAAAACAAAACAACTGTGAAAAAGTTATTTTTAAATTTATTTTTTAAATTGTAAATGTGAAAAAATAATATGTATTAAAACAATATCTATCTATCTATCTATCTATCTATCATATATATATATATATATATATATATATATATATATATATATATATATATATATATATATATATATATATATATATATATATATACACATATATATATATATATATATATATATATATATACATATATATATATAATTACATATATTTATATATATATATATATATATATACATATATATATATACATATATTTATATATATATAGATATATACATATACATATATACATATATCTATATCTATATCTATCTATCTATCTATCTATCTATCTATCTATCTATCTATCTATCTATCTATCTATATATATATATATATATATATATATATATATATATATATATATATATATATATATATATATATATATATATATATATATATATATATATATATATATATATATATATATATATATATATACATACATATATACATATATTTATATCTTTATATCTCTCTCTCTCTCTCTCTCTCTCTCTCTCTCTCTCTCTATATATATATATATATATATATATATATATATATATATATATATATATATATATATATATATATATATATATATATATATATATATATATATATATATATATATATATATATATATATATATATATATATATATATATATATATATATATATATATATATATATATTTCGCGCGGTTTACTCCAGAAAGTTATAAGTGCATATAGCTTAAATTTTATCTAGAACATATATTGATGGTGACTCTAAAATTAAATCTCCTGAAAATATCTTCGATAGAAAAGAAATGTTTTTTTGGCTAACAATTTATCAAAAAAAGAAGTATTTTATATTATGTATAATAAATTATCCTGATAGTTTTTCGTCCAGATCCCATCTGAAACAACAAAAAAAAATGAGAGCAAAATTCTATAAATCGACTTCACTCGCCAGTGATGTCAATTTCGGTAATGCCAAGACTGCCAAATAAATAAAAAAAAATCCGCCAAATGGCGCCTCGTTGTTTCGTTAAGGCAATCTGGTTGGCATCAACGTCAGATCATCGAGTTTATAAAACACCCGCATATACGTGTATTCATCATACTCCTCATTCATATACCGCGAATTAAATTCTGGCGATAAGGTCTAGAATGGATAGGATTGGTGCATGTGATACCACGTGATGTTGGGAGGCTATCTATTTATAGCCACTGGAGCATTTCCAAGATGCAGGGAGGGATGCTATTGATTTATTATTATCCCTGTTTGTGATACTCTTGTGATGGATTTTTCAGGATCGTTTTTCTGGGGTTGTAATCAGTTGGAAATTTTTGCGTCAGAGTGAAGTATAAATTTCGTTTTATGAACGAGTATATATGGTTTAAGAGAATGGTATTTTTTTTTAGCTTGTCCGCCGTTGAAGTTGATGAATTGGGTTCGAAATAAAAGAGGTGTTTTGATGAACTGGTAAAACATGATGTATGAAAGTTTTGAAGCGATAAGTAATAGCTTGTTTGACCTAGGATAGACCTAACAATTGTACCTTCTATTATTCTTCGTTAAATGTTAGTAAATAACTATTTCTTTTACGTTTGAAGTATGTTTTTTTACATGAATTAAACCTTCTGACCGTATCTTATTAGCGCCATTATTTTTAAATTCAAAAATACTTTATTTTCTAATATTTTCCAAACTTTTTTTTTATTGGGGATATAAATTCAAAGCCATCTCTTAAAGAACAAACAAGTTTTTTTTTCTTAAATATTTTAATATAAATTTATTAAAATACCATTTAAACTCCCTAAAGAGAAAACGCCTCCGTGGCCGAGTGGATTGAGGCGTCAGCTGGGAATCCAAGGGTCCCCGGTTCAAAACCTTGCAATGGACTAGACTAAAGAATAGTAAAAAGTAGTGATATTGCGATCGGAGGATTGCCAACTTCGCTACCAAAAATACTAGAATGTCGTCCAGAACACCCACAAAAATTAACGGCGTGTATACGGGACTGGTGCACGATAAATAATCTGATCGGGGTCCAAAGTCCCGACGTCTATTAAAGATGTTGGGTGGCATCTCAGGTGTTGTCCTCGTTATCTGACCATGGTTAAAAAAATACGAGGCATCGTTCCCGGGTCTTTCCTTCGAGATAGACCCCGAACCGTCGCCAATAGCCCACTCTGCAGTTCTAGTGCGACGTTAATTAACCAAACCAAACCTTAAAGAGAAAACAAATTTACAATTTAGATAATTTTCTGAACGGTCAGTTGGACTATTCAATTTATTTTCGTGTAATGTCTTTAAAATCAGATTCCCGGGAAAAAAGTGCATGTCAGATTAATATACCTTAACGGAAGTACGTCATAAGGCTTTGAATGCGCGCGCAGTTTGTTTGTGCGCGCTAGAACTGACAGCAAACTCTTATTGACGTGTGTATATGTAATAATTGGAAGTAAATGGGGAATGCGAATGGTAGAAACAACTGTCGACGTGTAGCTCCCAATGCCACGGGACATTATCTATTGGTATGATTTTCTGTAAAGTAAGACTGTAAAAATAACGCGTAAGTACAATATGAATCCTCGTCTGTTTAAAATTTGTGTTTCAGTTACTACCAGTATATACAAGTTTAGGTCGATTTCTGATATTTGTAATTTAGTTTACTTTGATAGATTAAAACTTATGTGTTTGCATTTGTTACTCAGGATTGCTTATAAATGAATTTTTCTTTCAAAAACAACTGTTGAGTTTTATGCTCCACGCCTTAAACCCTTCTTTCGTCACGATTAACATAACCTATATATTTCAAAGGGGAGGAGGAAGAGTTAAAAAAAAAAAAGTTACCTTGAATTTTCACACTGAGAAAAATATTAATTATGTTTAATTTCTGTAATAGAAATGTATAACAGCAATTTTATAACAAAAGCATAGGTATACTAATGTACAGAGAGAACAGCTGAATTGTTCATTTACTTCAATATTGTAAATGAGATAGCTGACAAATTAATAATTATATGTATATGTACAAAACATTTTCAATATAGGCTAAAATAATTTGGCAGTTTTAGTTTCAGTAGCATATTTCAGTAGTTATTTTAATTAGGACATCAGTGACTTTTTGTTATTAACTGTATATTCCTATTTTTTGAAAATTAATAAATTAATTTAGTAATTACACATAATGTTGCATATACACTTTACACCGATTATATATATATATATATATATATATATATATATATATATATATATATATATATATATATATATATATATATATATATATATATATATATATATATATATATATATATATATATATATATATATATATATATATATATATATATATATATATATATATATATATATATATATATATATATATATATATATATATATATGTATATATATATATATATATATATATATTTTATATATTTATATATAGTTTTTTCCCCCATCCTATATATATATATATATATATATATATATATATATAAATATATATATATATATATATATATATATATATATATATATATATATATATATATATATATATATATATATATATATATATATATATATTTTATATATTTATATATAGTTTTTTCCCCCATCCTATATATATATATATATATATATATATATATATATATATATATATATATATATATATATATATATATATATATATATATATATATATATATATATATATATATATATATATATATATAAATTATGCACTAGAGGGTTAAGACTTGCAGACGACTTTTTATTTTTGCCTTTTGAAATCCACACGTGCCTCAAATCCAACTGTAAACAAAAATCAATATCGATCTATAAATGAAACTTAAAGAACCATGACTTTAATGCACATCCAAAAATGAGGATAAAACTATTTAAATACAGAACCCCCATTCCCTCATTCAATCGAATTTCTCCGAGACAAGACATCAATGAATATAATTTCCTTTCCCAGCTGTCCGGCTACCTTTGCCTGTCAACCTTAATGCGAAGGGAAGACGCTAGAGGGAGCAATAAGAGAACCAAACTAATTTATTGGATTTAGTGTCATAGGCGAACATGCTTCACAGACGAATGGCATCGCGATCAATTTATCAGGGGGAGGACAATTTTCGCCCTAAGTTAATGTGACGGGAGAGGTCAATTTTTTCATTTGTAAGGAGGACATTTGCGTGGGCATTAATTTCGAGTTAGGTGTCCTTCTAAGTTGAAGGGTGTCCTCCTTATGCGAGTTTGGATGGATTTTCAGTGTGGGGATCGTGTTTTAAATTTGATATTGAAGGATGAAGTTAGGTTAGGAATGATATTTCTTGATATTGATTAAGAGTTGTTTGATGGGAGTGGGGATTTTGAAAGGGATTTTTATTAATTATTTTTTTTGGGGGGGGGTGAGATGTTCTTTTTTTTTTTTTGGTAAGTTAGTTACTTGTAAAAAATTTGAAGTGCTTAGCGTCAAGTTATTTTATATTTTTGTAACTTGCTAAAAAAGTTATAAAGTTAGTGATGATCTATTATAAGAATATATGACATAAATTGTATGCTTTTTTTCTTCTTTTTATTAAAAGAAACCCCAAATTCCGAAAAAAGTGATATTTTTTATGCATAACAAAATGCTATACTCGGGGAAACCTAGGTTGAGCCTTAAGCAATTGAATATTTTATACATATCATAGCTTCCGCTTCAAGTTCAACTTAGGTTGTCCCCGAGTATATACATATTTAAGAAAATATATACACATTTCCAAAGCATAGAAGAAAAGAGAACATGTGTTTTTTTGCATGTTTTTACGAAATTTATTACATGCTTATATACTTTTCGTCTGCAGCATTCGTCATTTACTCAAAATAATTTGTTTGAATATTAGTCACGTTTACAGTGCTAAGGCTTTATTTTAAATATTTAAAACTAAACTGTTAATATTTTTTAAAGCTTTAATATTTGTTTTGTAAATGTATGAATAGTTTTTTTTTAAAATTAAGTTATAAAGGATTTTTAACGAATTAATGAACATAAAAATTTTAATATTTTTTTAGATTATGAACTTAAAATAAGTTTTTAAAACACAAATCTGCAAAAATCGATTTATACGTCTGTAGTTTCATTTGTAAAGAGGACATTTGCGACATTATTTAATATTTTTTTATTTTAATATTGAAAATACAAGAAGTAATGTCTTTAAAAGATGCCTATTTAGGTTAAAAAAATAAATATGATTTATTATTCAAAAAAAGATGTTATAATAATGAAAAAAAAAATTGGTATTTCTGAATTCATAAAAATAAATAATAATTTGGTGTTGGGGCTCCCTTAAGCAACATATCGTATGTTTGGTTAAAAAAATTGCCGAGTATTTTTTGACCGTTTAGAAAAATAAGTGTTTTTCTATAAAACTAAATTAAGATTAAAAACAGTGTTTGTATATCAGTGATATCAGTTAAAGGCAATAAAAACTAATACTTTTTACTTAACTTATTTTAATAATACTCTAATCTAACTTAACTTCCATATACATGTCACCAAACTGGCCGAAACCAACAATACCCGATCCCCATTTTTAAAAAAACTACACAACTTCCCCACATTATTACTTCCTCAAAGTCTGCCTCATGACTTGAAACACTCCCCCCATACAATTCAATTCATATTTGATACATCACCCAGCGCCCCCTGTCAATATCTCCAAGATTTGTTCATCGAAACCAGATATCTCAATCAGCAAAGAAATACCCGGAAAAAACAACAAATATCTCTATGAGAAAGATATATTTACCCCAGGGGAGGAACATGGTTCAGGGAGTATATTTCTCAGAACAGTTGCATTTCAGAGAAATGTATTTCCCAGACAATAATGAAAAGCGAGTTGGATATCTGTAAAAAATATTGCTTCTCTTTTTGGAGTCATTGATTTTCCTTATGGTTGGGAGCCTTGGGGGAAGTTCTGTCTTATGATCTTTTTTAAAGTTTCAGTTATAGTTCTAAGTGATTTTATGGTGAAGTATTTTTTTGATTGTTTGGTTTTTAAGGGTTGGATGGATTTTTTAACACTAACCTTACCATGCGCGGTCAAATAACGGTTTTTGAAATTTCGTTTAGAATTCCTTGTATACAACGTTACTGTATCGCCATGTGACTTATTGACTTTTCGTATAATATATAGAGCCCCAGTTGCTCAGTTGGTAAGGCGTTCAGCTACTAATCAGAGGATTGGTGGTTCAAATCCGTGAAATGGACTTGACATAGAAAAGTAAAAAAGTAGTGATCTACTAATCAGAGGATTCAGCTACTAATCAGAGGATTGGTGGTTCAAATCCGTGCAATGGACTTGACATAGAAAAGTAAAAAAGTAGTGATCTACTAATCAGAGGATACAGCTACTAATCAGAGGATTGGTGGTTCGAATCCGTGCAATGGACTTGACATAGAAAAGTAAAAAAGTAGTGATCTTGCGATCGGAGGGTTGCTAGCTTCGCTACAAAAATACTGGTGCACGATAAATCTAATCGGGGTCCAAAGTCCCGACGTTTATTGAAGGCGTTGGGTGCTATCTCAGGTGTTTCCTCGTCATCTGCCATGGTTCTAAAATAACGAGGTGCATGTATGAATGTGTGTGTGAATGTGTATGTGTTCCCGGGTCTTTCCTTCGAGATTGACACCGAACTGTCGCCAATAGCCTACTGTGCAGCTCTAGTGCGACGTTATTTAACAAAACCAAATTGTATAATATATATATACATACAACGCATTTTTAAATATTCACAACTTTCTTTATTGTTTACTTTCCGAAAAAAAGTTATAGCATGTCTAGTCTACCACGAGTGGTCATTTGACCATTTGAACAATTCTTTTTATTCACGATTATATTCTTCGGAAAGCGCACTCCTGAAATTGTTTTACGAGTCCACAATATAATTGTGGATCTACAGTGTTGTGGCGATCCAGCCATCTGGGCACCAAGCGTCCTGCGGGCCAACCAGGCGGCACGGGTGCAGACCCATTCACGGCAGGCGGCGCTGACGGCAACGGAAAATGTGCAATACAAAATACTGTAATTTGTAAAAAATGTGCTGAAAATGCATTAATGTAAATAAAACTTTTCTAAATAGAAAAAAATATTTGGTTTGCTATCCAATTGGCTAAAATCTCTTTCTATATTAAGATACATATTTTTTTTTTTGAAGCGGTCATTTGACCGCTCATGGTAGGATTAGGTATACATGAAATGTCGGTAGGTTTAGTGTTAAATAAAGAGTTGCCGGTTGAAGTAAGTACTTATAGTAACTTTCCTGATACAGAAAATAGTTTTTAGTAAACGTGTGTTCAAAGTACGCGTGGTATTTTTGCAATGGTAATTTGCCCAAATCCAAAACTTCTCTAGACCACTTTGTATATCTAGATCTTCACATTTTTAAATCACATTTTTTCGCATCAAATTTTAGTTTTATACCAGGAATTCTTGATATTATGTTGTTTAACCAGTAAAACAACATGCTTTGCTTAATTACAGGTGTAAAATTAAAGTTTAATACGAAAAAAAAAATTAATTTAAAAATGTGAAGTATTAAAAAAATGTATTGAAATATTTTATTTTTATTAAGAATCACAAAAATATTTTTTAATACCCAAAGTTATATCATACAAAAGTTATTCATAAAAATTATATTTTAAAATTATTAATTTTATTTGTTTGATTAAAATATATATTGTATGAAAAAATATGTTATTAATTGCAAATAATTATTTAAACATCTAACCTATAGAAAATTGCACATTTCTTCCAATCTAAAATGAAAAACTGCTATTAACTCATACATTAATTACATTTATGTAGTTTAAATTATCTCTTAATTATTAAAGTTTTGATATACATTTAATTATCAATGACTCCGTTAATAATATTTTAATTAAAATATAAAATAAATATTTTTATAAATTCACAAATATTCTCTGATTTATGCCATTTAATTTTTTATGCGTAAAAATCAGTTCAAGATTGAAGTACTTTTTTTGTTTATAAATGTCCGTTATAAATTTATTTTGGCATCATTATCCACATTACAATAACTCACTTTTATCACTTGTAGTCAAAGTTATGATCTCCATAATTCTTCTACTGCAGAGGATGCAATTAATTTTGATTATTTTAATTGCCGGTTTCTGCTTAAAGAGTTCTTTCTTTGTATAACTCATTTCTTCGTAATTTTTATAAATTGCCTTTATGTGCTAAAAGCAAATATGTGTCTTTTGTTACTACCAATAGAAAAGTATGGTTTTATTATTCAAATAGTAATTGTTATTTCGGGTTCTACACATTAATTGTCATATTCATCATAAGATTTCTTTATTTGTAAAGGGGAAAAAATGGAATCGCCGTTGTAATTTGTATGAACATTTCGATGACTGTTTGAATTAGGTACTAGTGTCAAGAAACCATGTTTGCGTTCTTTTAGTAAAATGCAAATTGGTTGGCTGTCAGATAATTTTTATTTAAATATTTAACAACCTTTTTTCAGATTCGGTGTGTTTAATAATGTGATTAATTAGCGGGTATTTCGTCGTATTTAGATTTGTTTTAATACAACAGTATAAAATTTAGTATTAAGAAAATATATTAAAACCTAATATTCTGCAAAGAATGCTAAAAAAATGTATATTAAAATAATGCTTACTACCATGCCCATGCGATAATTATCACATGACCACACACACATACACACACACTCATTCGTTGCAATGACGAAATACACCAAAATATCATAAAAGTTAGCGCTTCTGCTCATCCATAGATATGGCAGCATGATCAGCGGTTTATTTAAAAAACACACTTTAGTGCATAATTTTAAACGCATTAAAAACACCAAAACGGTGATATTTATCAGATGAACGTACGATTTGACACTGTTCCTGATAATTCTCTTTCTTATGATACCTCATGTGTTAAGATTCATTGAATACAAGGGTCGTAAAAGAGATCTTCATAACATATATATATATATATATATATATATATATATATATATATATATATATATATATATATATATATATATATATAACAAAATAATGTGTTTAACAAACTGCCTTTACTGCCGATTTTTGTTATTTGCAAAACAATTTCATGAAAAATATTTTTTTTAAAAATCACTTATATCACTTGCCAAACTATTTTTTTTAAAAAAATATTAAAAAGACATATAATCTATATATAACTAATCCCTAAAGGCAAATTAAAGTAATATGTTTGAAAGTATACTGCAGCAAATTTGGAATAGTTTCTTCAGATCTGAACTTATATCATTTTAAACTTGATCAAACACGAAACAGTCATCACTGAGAAAAATGAGTTCAAAGTTACGCATTCAGGCAATCTTTTACCAAAGCCTTATATTGATTCGAACAAACTTTTTTTTTAAGTTATTGCACAAAACATATAATCTATATATAACTAATCAATAAAGACAAATTAAAGTAACATCTTTGAAAATATACTTCAGCAAATTTGGAATAGTTTCTTCAGATCTGAACAAATATCATTGTAAACTTGATCAAACACGAAAAAGTCATCACTGAAAAAAATGAGTTCAAAGTTACGCATTCAGGCAATCTTTTACCAACGCTTAATGTTGATTCGAACAAATTATTATCTCTACTTTATGTAGAAATATAATTTTAGGGTTGTTCCATTAAAAATAAAATATACTATTTTTTAATGCGATAAAATATTTTTGGATACTTTTGATGATAATGTGCCCATACCCACTTTACATCAGTCCCATTACCTCACATATATTTACCAAAAAAAAAATACAATTCAATAG
Source organism: Troglohyphantes excavatus (assembly GCA_963932185.1). Taxonomy (NCBI): domain Eukaryota; kingdom Metazoa; phylum Arthropoda; class Arachnida; order Araneae; family Linyphiidae; genus Troglohyphantes; species Troglohyphantes excavatus. The sequence goes on from OZ010678.1 coordinate 26,479,941, forward strand.
AAACATATTATTAATATTTCTTGCTTTATATCACCTAATGTGGCAAATAACTTTTCTTCTAGGAAATGTTCAGTCAAATCATCATTTCCGAAGTACTATTTACGACGATTGCTCCTAATTTATCTTTACAACAGAGGCGCACAAATCCTCACTATTACAATGGAATGTATTTTCCAGTATAACAAATGATAGACATTCATTTGGTGCTACTAAATATATCCAGCGATTCAGCGAAGATATTGAATAGACTCAAGTTTTATTAGATGCGGGTTATTGTATAATACAGTTTGATAGAAGAAATTATATCTATTTAGATGATACCAGTCCATAGCGCGTAATTTGTGAAGAAATACAACGTGTTTGAAGTATTATCTCATTAATCTTATTTATTTCTATTATTTATTCCATTGTTCCAAATGGATGCTTACCTAAATGCTACTTGTGCTTCCAGTTGCCCAAGAGGCCTCCGTGGCCGAGCGGTTAAATGATGGGAATCCGAGGATTCCTGGTTCGATCCTAGGCAATGGACTTGACAAAGTAAAGTAAAAAAGTAGTGATCTTGTGATCGGAGGGTTGCCAGCTTCGCTACAAAATACTAGAAGAGTCGTCCAGAACATCCACAAAAATTAACGGCGTGTATAAGGGACTGGTGCACGATAAATCTGATCGAGGTCCAAAGTCCCGACGTCTATTGAAGGCATTGGGTGCCAGTTCAGGTGTTTCCTCGTCATCTGACCGTGGTTCTAAAATAACGAGATGCAGGTATGAATGTGTATGTGTTCCCGGGTCTTTCCTTTGAGATAGACCCCGAACCGTCGCCAATAGCCCACTGTGCAGTTCTAGTGCGACGTTAATTAACCAAACCAACCAACCAAAACAACCAAATGAATGTTTAGCTGAATGCTACTTGGGCTCCCAGTTGCCCAGTGGATAAAGGAGTTTGGCTAGTAATCAGAGGATTGCGAGTTCGAGCCCGACTGATTGGCCTGATAAAGAAAAGTAAAAATGTAGTGATCTTGCGATAGGAAGAAATGTATACGGGACTGGTTCACGTTAAATCTGATCCGGGTCCAAAGTACTGACAATTAATAAGGTTGCGTTGAGTGCCAGCTCAGGTGTTGTCCTCGTCATCCGATCATGGTTCAAATATACGAGGCTCGCTCGCGGGTCTTTCATTTCAAATAGGCCCCGATCCGTTGTTTTTTTTGGTTTTTTTCTGTTTTAATTAACTTCGCACTAGAGCTGCACAGTGGGCTATTGGCTACTGTTAGGTGCCTATCTCGAAGGAAAGACCCGGGAACGATGCCTCGTATTTTTAAACCATGGTCAGATGACGAGGACAACACCTGAGTTGGCACCTGACGCAACCTCAATAGGGCATTGGACCCGATCAAATTTATCGTGCACCAGTCCCGTATACACGCCAGTATAATTTGTTGGATGTTCTGGACGACTTTCTAGTATTTTTGTAGCAAAACTGGCAACTCTCCGATAGCGAGATCACTACTTGTTTTACTTTTTCTTTCCGATCCGTTGCCAATAGCCCACTGTGCAGCTGTAGTCTGACATTATTTAACGAAACCTTACCAAACCTACGATATAGACCCCGAACCACTGAACTCTAACTGTAACTGCTGGAAGGCTCAAACTTTGTTTCCTCTACGCGCGTTGAAACCAATTGAAAGCTGCCATACGGTGCCCCAACATTTTTTAAAAAATTATTTAGTGGTGTTTTTTATTGCCAAAGCATTGTAGAAGTATTAAATATATATAAATATTATATTTTCTTCTTATAGAATCAATTTTTATATTGTCAAACAGATAGTTTTTGCTCTTGCTTTTTAACTACTTCTACTTTGACTTGCAAAGGACTTCCTATTTTAATAGCAGATTACATTTAAAATGGGTTTAAAAATAAAATAAAAAAAACTTACCCAAAAATAATATATGTCGGCGTATTTTAACATGAAAAATATACGAAATATTGCGGTTTCAAGAAAAGTGTGCCCCATCATGGCGGCCTCCATATCGGCTTCAAGTCAATAAAATGTCTTGCCCTATCCAGAAGTTACAGTTAGAGATCAGTGCTCTGAACCGTCGCTGATAGTCTAATGTGTATCTCTCGCCGTTAAATAACCAAACGCAACCATTCGATATTTCTAATTTAACAGTGTTAAAAGTTCATAGTTCCAACTTTACGACATTTTTCAACTTTTTTATAGATTAGGTATTGTTAAATAGTTATATCAAAAACACTGATTTGTTACACGCATGTTACCTCCCAGTGTCAATTCTAAGGTCTAATTTAAATAATATTCCCTAGATTTTATTTGCTAATTTTTTTTCAGGCATACATTTTACAAACATAGGGAAATTTAAAGCTTGAAATTCCCAACTTTTAATGTTACCATATTATTGAGGGGTCGGTACCCCCCTAACCCAACTGGTACGATGGGCCTGTACTTGTTTATTAAAGTTAATATTAATAATCAGTTTGTGACGTTTTATGTTACCTGTAATGTTTGAGATGTATTTGTGAAAGCTTAGCTGTTTAATAGATAACTGTTTATTGTTAACTATTTTAATACTGGGCATTTAATACATTCAGGTAATTTAAATTATATCCTTTTTTATAACTATTTATTTTAAAAATATCAATCGTTTTTACACTTTAAAATATATAACCAACTATGACAGAATATACGCCATCTGGTTTAAAATACAGTTCCAAATTAATATTAAATTACCATCGCTTTTACTTTACTACCACATTTTTATTTAAATATAATATATAATATAATATTAAAAATTTTCATGTATGTTGCGTTTTATATTCCCTAATATATTATTTCCAGAATTGTCTAATTAAATAATTGGAAAATTTTATAATTTCATTTTTTAGACAAATTAATTTGTTACATGATGTAATGACTGGTTGGTTTGTATTCAGTGCGGTAATAACGTTCCAAGATACAACTTTATTTCAAAATATGCACCTTTATTTTAAATCGAACAGCTATTTTTCCTAGAGCAAGTAGGCATTTTAATCTAAATTGAGGAATATACTTGAAAAAGAATTCAAAGCATATTTGCTGTCTCACTTTAACAATATAATACGGAAAAAATACCGGTATTTAGCAGTTCCAGAAAATAATATTCTGTCGTTTGTATTTGAGGAGTACCTAAGCAAAAACAAACATTTCGGACCAATTGCCAATTGCAGAAAACCACAAACGTTTGGCAGATGCAAAAGTTTGCTATGGATTTCGGGATTGTATATATATATAATTTTACATATATATATATATAATTTTACATATATATAATTTTACATATATATATATATATATATATATATATATATATATATATATATATATATATATATATATATATATATATATATATATATATATATAATTTACTAGTTTGGTTTTGCATTTACTCTCCTCAGGTAGTGTCCCACTGAAGCAAATGCTATTGTGTCCGGCAAGGTATATATTACGAAGCTAACAAAACTTCCTTATAATTAAACATTTCTCAGACGACAAGAACAATATTTGGCATAGCACCTCCTATCCCGAACGTTTACAGCACGATCAACGGTAGGACATGTGCTTCAGCAGAAGTACCGTTTACTCATCGGTTGCACGACGATGTTCGAACTGGCAACCATCCGATTTCGAGCTCTCCAGGTTTTTCAAACAAGAGACGTGCGATAATAACAAAAGGAGGAACTAATAAATATGCGATTTATTGAAGACTGGAATAGGAAATATGAAGCATATAATTTTATTGAAAATTATCTCCAAAAGAAATAATCGGAAAAACTTACTTTTTTTTGCATTTTCTGCTTCCAGAGAACATGTTTAATTACTACTATGCCTGTCGCACTTGTATAATTTGTGTTGTATCCATAAATTATTCTTTTAACTGTCAATAAGTATTGCGTATAATTTTTCATTTATAATGCAATATATTTATATTATTATTGTACCGTGGATACTTTGTTTCTATACAAAGCATGTAGTGCAAGGTTTCTTAATGTATTTCTAAAATCAGGGACATTTTTGTGACACCATCATGGAAATCAGGGAACTTTTTTTCTAGAATTTTGCTGCCACCCTGTATTATTTTAGTACCCTGTACCAGTTCAGCCTGACGTAAAACTAATTGCCGGTGCACTGTAAACAAAAAGGTATTTAAAAATGAGCACTTGAACATACTCGTTTTTCTTTGAGTGCAATTGCATCGCAAATGAGCAATTACGTACTCAAATTAAATCAACCGTACTTTCGGAAAAATGAACAGTGTGACTTAATATTGCTATTATCAGCTTCTGTTCAAGCCATCTTAACAAAGCGACCTGACACACTTAAAATAGTTGTTCAGAAGATGGTTTTCCGCATTATTTGATGTTGATTGCTTCAATGGAAACTGAGTTACTACACAACCTCCGTGCATGGATCCCTCATAGTAGAGAAATCATAAGGTTGTAATCTGTATCAGGTTGCCTCAGCCACGTCATTTCTACGTCATCCATTCATAAAAAAAATTCTAGTTCATTCATAAAAATATCCTGTACTTCATGAAGTAGAACATTTACTATTATTTCCAAATCGCAAGTCAATCGCGAACGTTTTTTCATTCATAAATATTGAAAGGAAGTCACGTGTCTGGTGCCATCAGTTCTGAGATGTTTGCATTACGATGATGACGTCATATTTTCTCTACTACAGTCCATTCATGCTCGAAGTACACAACTCAGTTATCTTACTGTCCATTCTTTTTGGCACTCCTTTTTTTTAATTTATTCTGTTTTTAACTTTTTCACGTCGCCTTGGTAGTACAATGGGTTAGGCACTGGACTCCGGTGCCTGGGGATATGTGTTTTTCCCTTCAGCAATTCTTTATATACATTTTTTAAAGTCATATTTACGCAGTTATATTTTTCCATGCCTTAAATATCATGTTAATCATGCTTTTTCATCACATTCCTACACATTTCATTATTCTGGGTTGAATATTATTTTTACTCGAATATTTAACGTTAAGAATGAATTAAATTAACTCTCGAACCCAGTCTTAATATGACGTGGGTGGGACGTAAACCAATCAGGAAAGCCAAAAAAACTCATCAGGGGTTTTCTCCATATTTTCCGATAACATATTAATTTCGTATTTATATTCCGTTTTTTAATCAGAGATTTAGGGAAAATCCCTTATTCAAGTAGGGATACTCATTATTTTGGAATCAGAAAAGTCATTTTCAACTCTGAGAAGCAGTCTGTTATTAATATAGACGAAAAAAATGCAAAAATACTACTTTTTTAACCGACTGAACAGAGCTCCAATTGAAACTCCAAAATAAAACCGTCAGAAACTTTAAATTAAAACCGCAAAGTCGAGAGGTTATCAATTCGGCTGTTATGTATTTTTTTTATGTATGTTCGCGTAGCATTTCGGTTCGAATCCAGATATTTGCACAATATTTTTTTATTGGATAGGGGATGTTTCACTTGGAAGCAATTTGAAAATAATATCCGGTTATCCGGCAATTAACTATCCGTAATTCTCAATTAACCGGACCGTTTGAATAAAAAATATTGTCCGATATCGAAAATTTATTTTTTGTTGGATAGAGAAAAATCCACTTAGGCAAAATCTACAAAAAAATAATCGCTTATCCGGTTGTTATATAACCGGAAATGTCGATTAACCGGAGTAACCGGAGGTGCAACTTATCCGATTTCAAAATATTTTTATTATTTAACAAAAGTTGTACATTTATTGATATGGATTGTTTTACAGTATATGTTGTTGAGCACAAGCTGCTACTTGAATTTCTTGGAGAATAATAGCAGGGGGTGAAGCCCTCCGCTAAATTAAAAACTAAAAAGGAAAAATAAAGTAATCTTTTTTAATAAAAAGGAAATCCGACTTAAAGAAAATGTGCTAAAAAGTAAAAAATAATTTTTAATTTTACGACCAAGTTGAAAAAATTGATTTATTTAATATCAATTTTATACTTATTAAAACTTTTTAAAGTTGGTGCCAATTTAAAAAAATCATACATAAATTTATTTTTTTGTGACTGTACTTGTATTAATTATCATGATTTTTTTAGTGATAATAATTGTGAATACTTATTAAAAGGTTCTTTAGTGATAATAATTGTAAATACTTATTAAAAGGTTCTTTAGTGATAATAATTGTGAATACTTATTAAAAGGTTCTTTATTGATTATAATTGTGAATGCTTTTTAAAAGGTTCCTTAGTGATAATAATTATGAATACTTATTAATTTCAGACATACTGTCTAAAAGTTATTTCTTATAATACGATGTATGGTATTGATTACGCATTACACTGCTTTAACCTTTTCAAAAGGGCTCCATAACGGAAAAGTTGCACTGGCTGTAGGCTAATTCCTAAACGGAAGAAAACATTCGCTTTAGGAGGCATGACAAATAACTCTTAAAACTATGTGGAAGGACAACTTGCAATAGGAGGCGTGTAACTGTTTGCGGATGAATTGTTAACACACCTTTCTTAATGCACGGTGATTCGCAGATTCGGTGTAGGTGCAGTTAAGGGTGGAAATACAAAAGAGCTCAACGGAAGACGGTATGTTGAAACCTTAGTCAAAAACTTAGTCAAATATCATGTTTCTGATAATTATTTGTTCAGCCACAAACAGAATGCTTTAGACCTCACGCCTTTTCACTGAGCTAGAATATAATATAATTATAAGGAGTGGGGCGAAGACTAAACGTTGGCGATCATTTCACTCCTTTTTGAGAGAGGATAGGTAAACTTACATCTTAAGAGGGAAGGCAGAAAAAATAGTCCTATCTCATAGGTTGCCGTAAATTTAAAACGCAAATTTGGCTATAATTATTTTCGCTTATTAATTCTAATGGTATTTGTTTTATACTACATGCCCGTGCAATAGTTATCACATGACAAATAAATGTATTTATTCACCCGCGAAATATATGCTTTTATTCAGATATTTAGTGTATTAATTCAGATATGTTGTTTTTGACAAATATTCACCATCTCACCAATTGTTTATAAAAGCTAGGACAGAAATATTTGTTGAATTATTATTTGTTTCTTAAATATTTCTTTTATAGAGGTTTTAAATCCCAAATAAATTATACAGTTAATCTCACCACCAGTATTTTTAAAGGTGCATTTTATATATAAAATATTTAATTTTAAAAGATTCTAAAATTTCGGTTAATTATCTTATTCAAGAAACAAGTTATTAACTTGCTTTAAACAAAATTAAAGCTGCACGTCCTCTGTGAGTAGGTGACAGTTCAGGTGTTGTTCACATCATCTGACCTTCAATCTAAATTCCGTGATGCAGTTCCCGGTTTTCTTACTGAATAGATCCCGAACCATTAACTATAGCCCATAACATTGCGTGCAACGTTAAGTATACCCATTATCCCACACAAAACGCGACTAATCCTTTGCTATCCCACTTCAAAATCAAAACGTGCCAAATTTCTGGGAAGATTTGTTTGTGAGGGAGGTTGCGGGTTGGGAGCGTTAAATCTGTTGTAATCCAAATATCCACACGCTGGTCGTGTTGTGAAAGTTTGACAAGTGGGGTGACAGTTCAGTTTTATTGAAATTTTAACCCGGAATTTCATTTTGTATAACTGCCGTGTATAAATGTACACTGTTAAATATACGTACTATTGAAAATAAGTAAAATGTACGCGTTTTTGATTGCATTCAATGCCTATCATGGCTTGGCATACGTGAGTTTCAATTTTAAAAAAGCCATGCATTCATAAATGAGCAAAATTTAATAAAGGCCTCCGTTGCCGAGCGGTTAAAGGCGTCAGCTGGGAATCCGAAGATTCCTGGTTTAATCCTAAGCGATGGATTTGACAAAGAAAATTAAAAAAAAGTAGTGATATTGTGATCGGAAGGTTGCAGCTTCGCTACAAAATACTAGAAAAGTCGTCCAGAACATCCGCAAAAATTAACGGCGTGTATACGGAACTGGTGCACGATAAATCTGATCGGGGTCCAAACTCCCGAAGTCTATGGACGGCGTTGGTGTTCAGGTGGACGTTCAGATGTTTCCTCGTCATCTGACCATGGTTCTAAAATAACGAGGTGCATGTATGAATGTGTGTGTGAATGTGTTCCCGCGTCTGTCCTTCGATATTGACGCCGAACCGTCGCCAATAGCCTACTGCGCAGCTCTAGTGCCACGTTAAATAACCAAAATTTAATAAAAAGAGCAGTAGCCTGCATACATGGGCTGCCTTCATCAATCATTTTCAATAATTATCGACAATAACAACAATCTTACCGGGAATCGAACCCAGATCCTCAGCACCGCAGTCGAGTGTCTAACCTGTTAAATAACCAGGGCGACTTAAGGAGTTATAAACAGAAATAATATTAAATAAGGGTGTGCCAAAAGAATGGTAAGTAAGATATTTGAGCTGTAATAACTCAGTTTCCATTTAAGTTATCGACATCAAGTAATGTGGAAAACTGTATTCTGATCAACTATTGTAAGTTTATCTGTTTCATTAAGATCGCATGGGCAAAAGCGAAGATTAACAATACTAAGTCATTTTTGAATTTTTTACACTCATTTTTCATTATTTGAAACTCATTTTTCATTATTTGAAACTCATTTTTCTTCATTTGAAACTCATTTTTCATTATTTGAAACTCATATTTTAATTATTGAAACTCATTTTTCATTAACTGAAACTCATTTTTCATTATTTGAAACTTATTTTTCATCATTTGAAACTCAATTTTCATCATTTGAAACTTATTTTTCATCATTTGAAACTCATTTTTCATCATTTGAAACTTATTTTTCATCATTTGAAACTCATTTTTTAATAATTGAAACTCATTTTTATCATTTGAAACTCATTTTTTAATAATTGAAACTCATTTTTCATCATTTGAAACTCATTTTTAAATAATTGAAACTCATTTTTCATCATTTGAAATTCATTTTTTAATAATTGAAACTCATTTTTCATCATTTGAAACTCATTTTTGAGAAAGTACGGTTAATGGCATTTTAGTGTCATACGCCCGTTAACCATGCACTTCTTTTTTTCTTTAACTTTTCAGATATCATTATATATATTTTTTTCTCTCACATATATGTGTAAAGTATGTTAACATAATCAAATGGTCAAACACTTAAAAACAATTTATTATTATTATTAAAAAAAATATAGAAAAAGTTATTTTCCTCATATTTTATATATATTAAGAAATTATTTTCTGAAAAACTATAATTTTGCATTTTTATAAATTAAAGAATGTTATTGACAAACCATCTTGACAGATTTTTGCTGTGTGCTAAACAATATTTTTGTAAAATAATAAGTTTGTGAAAAAATATCAATAATTTCACTTTACAACTATTTAAAAAAATACTAAAATAAGGTAATCTATTAAAAAAAGTCCTGAAGAACTAACAACTTGCCTAATATTCCTCCTGTTCAACAGTTATGTCAGTTGATAGGACCCTACCTTAACCGAGATGCCCCCTTCAAAGTTCATATTCGCAATGGTAAACTTCATTTATGTAGCCTAGAGCTAATGTTATGTGAAATTACTTGTTATACTGGAGGCGAAGGCTTCTACGGAGCCACGACCTTCGTAAACCCTAAAGACTCAATATTACTAATCCATAAAGACAAATTAAAATAAGGTCTAAAAATATACTATAGCAAATTTTAAGCATTTTCTTCGAATAGATTTGAATTTATATTAATTTGAAAACATGAAAAAAGTAATCACTGAGAAAAATGATTTCAAAGATACATATTCAATTTGCAAAACCATTTGCAAAAAATCTCGTCACTTGTAGTTAACGTAGAAATATTATTTTTTTATGTTATTAGATTTAAACTGAAATCGAATATTTTTTAAAGCAATAAAATAATTTCGGATATTTTTTGTGATTTGGTGTCCTGCAAAGAAAAACGAGTTGGTTTAAATAGTCATTTTTAAGCACTTTCTTTTACATTACAGTGCTAACTTAAATTGAGCCCCAGTTGCTCAGTGGATAAGGCGTTAAGCTACTAATCAGATTATTGGTGGTTCGAATCCGTGCGATGGATTTGACAAAGAAAAGTAAAAAGTAGTGATCTTACGATCGGAGGGTTGCCAGCTTCGCTACAAAAATACTAGAAAGTCATCCAGAACATTCAACAAATTATACTGGCGTGTGACTGGTGCACGATAAATCTGATCGGGGTCCAATGTCCTGACGCCTATTGAGGTTGCGTCGGGTGCCAGCTCAGGTGTTGTCCTCGTTCTCTGACCATGGTTCAAAAATACAAGGCATCGTTCCCGGGTCTTTCGAGATAGGCCCCGAACCGTTGCCAATAGCCCACTGTGCAGCTGTAGTGCGACGTTAATTAAACAAACCAAGCTAACTTAAATTAATCAACTAACCCGTAAAACAACCAATTTCTCATTGTTCTTATCAAATTAAATCCTTCGAAATCAAAACCCCGTCAAAAAATCCGAGATCACTTCATCTCCCATCAAACCAAACCTCGTTCCATCATTCCCCCAGCAAGTCTTTTTCACTCGGAAACGGTTTCTAATACCCCGTCAAGTCCCTAATACTCGTCTGACGTGGACCCAGCCGCAGCTGCACCAGGACCTTTCCCAGCGCGGATGGGACGGCTAATCGTTGCAGCTCTTGATGGATGGTCTCGAACTTCGGAACGCCCGCAGCTGCCGAATCAATTTTAAGTGCTCCGGACCTTGGATGGGGTTTGCTGTATTCATTCATCAAGAGGGGGATGCTGACCGTACAATGGGATTGGTAGGAACAGACATTGCTGGAGAATATTACTTGGAAGTGTTGAATTGGAATTTGGTAAATAAGAAATATTTTACGCGAAATTGACAGTGTTGCACGAAAATTACAGAGCCACAACGGCTCTTTTAAAACTATTAATTTGTACAAATACTAAACTATAACACGGTTAAGATTATCTTAATAATTTGACAATTTTTTTTTTTATTTATATATCCTAATTTTTTTTTTAAATTGGTAAACAATATAAAAAATAATTGTTGTATAGATTCCAATTTTTGCAAACTAATTTAAATATGAGAAAAAATGTAGGAACATACATTGCAGGGGTTTATTACTTGAAAGTATCTTATTGGAATTTGGTAAATAAGAAATATTTTACGCAAAATTGACAATGTTGATGAGTCCAATACAAACAACATAAACCCACGCCGGCTCTTTTTAAACTAATATTTTGTACAAAAACTAAACTATAAACTAAACTATTTATTGAACTTATTAATATATTTTTTGATTTATATATTATATTAAAAATGTGGTAAACAAATTAATAATAAATGTTTTCTCAAATTCGAATTTTTACTAACTAAATTCAATAAGACAAAAAATGTGAAAACATACATTGCAGGGGATTATTACTTGAAAGTATCTTATTGGAATTTGGGAAATAAGAAATATTTTACGCAAAATTGACAATGTTGCTTAGTCTAATACGAAAACCATAAACCCACGCAGGCTCTTTTTAAACTAATATTTTGTACAAATACTAAACAATAACTATAAACTAAACTATTTAGTGAACTTATTATTATATTTTTTGATTTATATATTATATTAAAAATGTGGTAAACAAATTAATAATAAATGTTTTCTCAGATTCGAATTTTTACTAACTAAATTCAATAAGACAAAAAATGTGAAAACATACATTGCAGGGAATTATTACTTGAAAGTATCTTATTGGAATTTGGGAAATAAGAAATATTTTACGCAAAATTGACAATGTTGCTTAGTCTAATACGAAAACCATAAACCCACGCAGGCTCTTTTTAAACTAATATTTTGTACAAATACTAAACAATAACTAAAAACTAAACTATTTAGTGAACTTATTATTATATTTTTTCATTTATATATTATATTAAAAATGTGGTAAACAAATTAATAATAAATGTTTTTTCAGATTCGAATTTTTACTAACTAAATTCAATAAGACAAAAAATGTGAAAACATACATTGCAGGGAATTATTACTTGAAAGTATCTTATTGGAATTTGGGAAATAAGAAATATTTTACGCAAAATTGACAATGTTGCTTAGTCTAATACGAAAACCATAAACCCACGCAGGCTCTTTTTAAACTAATATTTTGTACAAATACTAAACAATAACTATAAACTAAACTATTTAGTGAACTTATTATTATATTTTTTGATTTATATATTATATTAAAAATGTGGTAAACAAATTAATAATAAATGTTTTCTCAGATTCGAATTTTTACTAACTAAATTCAATAAGACAAAAAATGTGAAAACATACATTGCAGGGAATTATTACTTGAAAGTATCTTATTGGAATTTGGGAAATAAGAAATATTTTACGCAAAATTGACAATGTTGCTTAGTCTAATACGAAAACCATAAACCCACGCAGGCTCTTTTTAAACTAATATTTTGTACAAATACTAAACAATAACTAAAAACTAAACTATTTAGTGAACTTATTATTATATTTTTTCATTTATATATTATATTAAAAATGTGGTAAACAAATTAATAATAAATGTTTTTTCAGATTCGAATTTTTACTAACTAAATTCAATAAGACAAAAAATGTGAAAACATACATTGCAGGGAATTATTACTTGAAAGTATCTTATTGGAATTTGGGAAATAAGAAATATTTTACGCAAAATTGACAATGTTGCTTAGTCTAATACGAAAACCATAAACCCACGCAGGCTCTTTTTAAACTAATATTTTGTACAAATACTAAACAATAACTATAAACTAAACTATTTAGTGAACTTATTATTATATTTTTTGATTTATATATTATATTAAAAATGTGGTAAACAAATTAATAATAAATGTTTTCTCAGATTCGAATTTTTACTAACTAAATTCAATAAGACAAAAAATGTGAAAACATACATTGCAGGGAATTATTACTTGAAAGTATCTTATTGGAATTTGGGAAATAAGAAATATTTTACGCAAAATTGACAATGTTGCTTAGTCTAATACGAAAACCATAAACCCACGCAGGCTCTTTTTAAACTAATATTTTGTACAAATACTAAACAATAACTATAAACTAAACTATTTAGTGAACTTATTATTATATTTTTTGATTTATATATTATATTAAAAATGTGGTAAACAAATTAATAATAAATGTTTTCTCAAATTCGAATTTTTACTAACTAAATTCAATAAGACAAAAAATGTGAAAACATACATTGCAGGGGATTATTACTTGAAAGTATCTTATTGGAATTTGGGAAATAAGAAATATTTTACGCAAAATTGACAATGTTGCTTAGTCTAATACGAAAACCATAAACCCACGCAGGCTCTTTTTAAACTAATATTTTGTACAAATACTAAACAATAACTATAAACTAAACTATTTAGTGAACTTATTATTATATTTTTTGATTTATATATTATATTAAAAATGTGGTAAACAAATTAATAATAAATGTTTTCTCAGATTCGAATTTTTACTAACTAAATTCAATAAGACAAAAAATGTGAAAACATACATTGCAGGGAATTATTACTTGAAAGTATCTTATTGGAATTTGGGAAATAAGAAATATTTTACGCAAAATTGACAATGTTGCTTAGTCTAATACGAAATCCATAAACCCACGCAGGCTCTTTTTAAACTAATATTTTGTACAAATACTAAACAATAACTATAAACTAAACTATTTAGTGAACTTATTATTATATTTTTTGATTTATATATTATATTAAAAATGTGGTAAACAAATTAATAATAAATGTTTTCTCAGATTCGAATTTTTACTAACTAAATTCAATAAGACAAAAAATGTGAAAACATACATTGCAGGGAATTATTACTTGAAAGTATCTTATTGGAATTTGGGAAATAAGAAATATTTTACGCAAAATTGACAATGTTGCTTAGTCTAATACGAAAACCATAAACCCACGCAGGCTCTTTTTAAACTAATATTTTGTACAAATACTAAACAATAACTATAAACTAAACTATTTAGTGAACTTATTATTATATTTTTTGATTTATATATTATATTAAAAATGTGGTAAACAAATTAATAATAAATGTTTTCTCAGATTCGAATTTTTACTAACTAAATTCAATAAGACAAAAAATGTGAAAACATACATTGCAGGGAATTATTACTTGAAAGTATCTTATTGGAATTTGGGAAATAAGAAATATTTTACGCAAAATTGACAATGTTGCTTAGTCTAATACGAAAACCATAAACCCACGCAGGCTCTTTTTAAACTAATATTTTGTACAAATACTAAACAATAACTATAAACTAAACTATTTAGTGAACTTATTATTTTATTTTTTGATTTATATATTATATTAAAAATGTGGTAAACAAATTAATAATAAATGTTTTCTCAAATTCGAATTTTTACTAACTAAATTCAATAAGACAAAAAATGTGAAAACATACATTGCAGGGAATTATTACTTGAAAGTATCTTATTGGAATTTGGGAAATAAGAAATATTTTACGCAAAATTGACAATGTTGCTTAGTCTAATACGAAAACCATAAACCCACGCAGGCTCTTTTTAAACTAATATTTTGTACAAATACTAAACAATAACTATAAACTAAACTATTTAGTGAACTTATTATTATATTTTTTGATTTATATATTATATTAAAAATGTGGTAAACAAATTAATAATAAATGTTTTCTCAGATTCGAATTTTTACTAACTAAATTCAATAAGACAAAAAATGTGAAAACATACATTGCAGGGGATTATTACTCAAAAGTATCTTATTGGAATTTGATAAATAAGAAATATTTTACGCAAAAATGAGAATGTTGCTGAGTTCAATACGAACACGATAAACCCACACCGGCTCTTTTTAAACTAATATTTTGTGCAAATACTAAAATATAACGTGGTTCAAGTTTAGTGAACTTTATAATATATGTTAGTTAATCTAAACAATTCTAGTACGAAGGATAAATAAAAAAAATAATATACATAAATTCTCTAAATAAAATTCTTTGAAGACTGTGTGACCGAAAAACAAAGTTATAAAGGGCAATCTGATATTTTCCTAAGGTTTTTAAGCCATACAATGGGACTGCTTTAAAATTTAGCACAATGAATGATTTTTTTAATTAATATGCACAACTTGAAGTCGATATTAAGTGTATGACGATTAACAATCGAATTTACAATGGCGAATAAAAAATCATGCAATCAGAAAATTGCAGACATTTTTGTTTATGCACAAGTAGATGCGAAGTTTTTGACATGAACTTTTGCGTATTCCTTTAATGAATTCACTTTTAAATGTTTCACTACAAAACCAAATGTCATTTTTCAACTTAAAATTCTTTAAAACCTTTAAAAACACAGAAATTTCAATTCGAAGTTACAATTAAATGCAAGAAATTTAAATTAAGAAAAACAAGTAAATTAACAAGTAAATGAAAGTTATTTATAAATAAATTAAATAATTTAGATAAACGGAACAAGTAATTTATTAAAATTCATAACTTAATAAATTAGGGGAAATAATTTAATAGATGAAACGAAAGTTTTCAAAGTGAAACTTTATGTCATCGGCGATACCGAATTTATGTCAAACGTGCTATTTTTCAGTTAGTTATAGTGTCGGAATGGGTTATCCTAAAACTGTAAAATGGTGTTTTTATCCTGACTATGCTATCCCTACACCCCCTTTTACGTGGTTTTCAAGACATCTCATGGTAAAACTGCAATTTATTGGTCTCGTAAGGTTTCAAATCGTTTAAGTACACTGGAAACTCGCTTCGTAAGTTTTAAAATAATATTTTCATTTTTTCGATCTGCATAAAAGTTGTTAAATGCTACAAATATAAATAAGCAATAAAATGAAATAAATTAATTGATACATAAATAAATGGAACACAAATAGTTAAGTGAAACAAACCATAAATGAAAAGAAAATAGTACTATATATTAATTGCCAACGGTAATTGGCTCTTAAAATATAGAATAAAACATCAATAGCCAATCACCGTTGAGAGAATTTCGTGATGTTCCATTTTTCCGTAATGATTGAGAAATGCAATTTTTCAATTTGCACGTTCTAATCATTATGAAGTTGTCCGTGACATTGTCTGTAAATCAATCATATTTGGAACCGGCTTTAGGTTACAAATGGCGGTATAGAAAACACGGTAATACTATATCTATTTAGTGAATACTTTAGTGGCTTCTTCTGTCACTTAGATTTCAGTAAGTAAATATCTCTATGTTTAATACAACTCAGTATTTTAAAAATTGTGTTATCTCTAAATATAGTAAATTAATTTTACATTCTGCTATTAATTAACTACCAGGTTTTTTTTAAAAAAAAAAGCTTTATTTGAAAATTGTAATCATAATGGTATCTCGTTCGGGTCTACCACTTTTCTATATTCAAATAGCAAGTTATTCTTTTAATTGCTTGCAAATCTATATATATAATTCAGCCGCGGTCGCATATCCAGGTAAGCCTCAATTATGAAGTTCTACGTGAAGATGCTGGGAACCCTACGCTGCGTTTGCGCTCACAGATGCCGTGCTTACCTCTCTTTTTCAAGCTTAATATATTTTCCATTTATTTTGTTATAGTTAATTGATGCTGCCTGCTGTTACGCCGTTCTTGTATATATTGTAGTTTGTATGTGTGTATATGTGTTCATGTATGTATGTACATGTATGTGTGTGAATGCATATGTGTCGTGCTCCCCACTGCTTTTACCTTATGACATATTAGTATATACTACGGAACCAGTTGCCTGGCACTATCTCAGATTTTATATTTTCGATTTAAATGTTACTTTTTATTTGTTACTCTCTGTACCAGAATCAAAAGCAATTCACAGTTTTTATATATTTCTTGTATATGTTCTGTATTTGTCCTGTCCCTTGTCTTTTAAATCCAGATATCTCAGAAATTTAGTTGCCTATAGGCCCAAATTAGATGAAGAGCAAAAATACCTTCGGGTTGGTGCCTCGAACAATTTTATATTCAAGATCTATATATATATATAAGAAGAGTCTGTCCAAATGGATGTGTTGACATTTTGTCAGAACATATAGGCATTGTAGTTATTTACGTTAATTTGGAAATTTATCAGATATAAGGTTTAGTTATCAGAAACTCATTAGACAGTAGACATTATAATTATTGGGAATTAGTGAAAAAACATAATATTTTCATCATCACTAATACAAAATTTAAGTTCGTTAAAAAAAATTACCAATCAGATTAATGTTAGACGGACAACCAGCGTAAATAAAATACATATAAACCTTTTAAATAGCAATAATTTTTTTACCAAACTAAATTATTAATTCTGTACCAGTTTATTTTTCTTAAAAAGTTTAATTTATAAATTTAATCACAATTATGTGAAGGGGCCAGTTTAACATAAAAAAAACTGATTCCAGTAATTTCCAGCAAATCTACATATAGAAAAGTGTCTGTCTACATGAAATTTCATAGATTTTCTTAAAAATGTATCAGAATATATAAATGTTTGCGTTAATTTTAAAATTTATCGAATATATGTGTTTAGTTATCGGAAAATTCTCTTTAAGCAATACTTAACCGCCTTAATTGGAAACTTAAATTATAAATTGGGAACTGAAAGAATAAAAGTTCTTTTCGAATATAACTTTCAAATCATTGGGAAATTGTGCAAAAACGTATTTTTTTCATCAACACTAATATTAAATTTAACTTTGTTAAAAAAAATTAAATATGAAATTAATGCTAATCTGTCTGACAGCTCTTTAACACAGTAAATAAAATATATAAAAACCTGTTTAAATAGAAAAACAGCGATTACAAAATTTATTTATTTAAATTTGTTCACAAAACACTAAAAATTATTCATTTGTATTAATAATTTTATAATAGATCTATTTCAGTTTTTGAAATATTTGTCATCAAAAGTATTACATTTTCGTAAAGGAAACTAAATATTAATTTACTACCAGTTTCATTTTTTTAAAAAGTTTTATTAAAAAATTGTTATTGTCATCAAATTCATTGTTTCTTTTGTGGAGTTAAAATAGCAAGTTATTCCATTTAAATGCTTGCAAATATATATATATATATATGAAGAATGGTGTTAAATGGTGTCAGTCTTCATGAAATTTTATAAGTTTTCTTAACATTTTGTCTTAACATATAGCCATTGTACTGTTCTCCCATCACGAGAAGAACGCTCACCAAGGTTCTGTTGTCTGCCGGCTGCTATGGCAACCGGCGAATTTATTCAATGCGGGGGTGGAATATAAAAGGAATAATTTTATTTGGCGGATTGAAGAGATCTTTCTTCGCATTTTTGTCCGTTTTTGATAATTTTTTTAATTGTCGCAAAAGTTTTAAGCAACTCGATCTGTAAAGCTTGTTATTCAAACTCTTAGAAATAGCATTCCTGTAATACTGCTAGATGCCAAGGGTGATTCTGGGGATGCCAGAAAATTGTCGAAAGTTATTAAATTTTATGTAATAATGCAAATCAAGATCAAAAATATGTATATCCAGCATTACCCACCCCTGTTTAGATGTTTAACCTGTTTTAATTTTAGTTAAAATGTTATTATTTTTGTGGGGAGAATAATAAAATTTGTGGAGCGCTCCCAAATCAAACGTTTGCTCGTTTCTAAAAAGTTTCATGAACAACTCCTGCTCTTTCGTAACTTTATTAAAGTTAGGTAATCTTTAAAAAAGTTGCTTAAGCTTCTAAGACAACAAGAACTAGCTTCAATTTATTTAATATACATTTTGATGAATACACTTTGTAGCTCTTATAAGTTTTTTCAGCAAGAATGGTGTTTTCATACTAAAGTTAATGCGCTTTCAGTTTATTAGAATAAAATATAAACAGAGTAAAACAGTGGGTTTAAAAACACTGTTAAGTTATTAAAAATATTAAACCCCAAATATCAAATTTAAAAAAAAGTTGACCACTTTGTTTTCCCTCAATTGCCGTTGACTTTTTTTTAAAAACGGTAATGTACTCCTATTTTATACAGCTAAATATCATTTAAAACTGAAAACAATATTCCTTAAACAATGTTTTTCCTTTCATCATACTACCGTTGTGAGTTTATTTGTATGTCGATTAAAGTAAAGATAAACTCGCCAAAATAGCATCCATCCCAACTTCATCTACCCGAATCCCTTACTTCATTTGGAACGTTCTGCGCTGGCAACCCAACTTAAAGTTGATTTCGTGGTGGGAAGACAGTAGTTGCTTACGTTAATTTTGAAAATTCGTTCTTATTTTGAAAAATCGTTCTTAATTTTGAAAAATCGTTCTTCAAAACTTTCAAAACTGAAAATTCGTTCTTAATTTTGAAAATTCGTTCTTAATTTTGATTAATCGTTCTTGATTTTGAATAATTGTTCTTAATTTTGAAAAATCGTTCTTAATTTTGAAAAATCGTTCTTAATTTTGAAAATTCGTACTTAATTTTGAAAATTCGTTTTTAATTTTAAAAATGTGTTCTTAATTTTGAAAAATCATCAAAAATCAACCTCAATTGAAAAAATAAATTCTAAATTTGTGACTGAAAGAGATAAAAAAATGTTTTTTGAAGATAACTTTTGACTTTAAGTACTGCAAAAGCTTAATTTCTTTCTTTAACAGTAATATAAAATTAAACTTTGTTTTAAAAAAAATGTACCTGTCAGATTAACCCTAGTCTGATAACTATGCAAAAATCTGTTTAAATTGCAAAACAACGGTTACAAAATTTTATTTTATTTTTATTTCTTCACAAAAGATAAAAAACTATTAATTAGTATTGACAATTTTAATGCATCTATTTCAATATTTTAAATATTTATATTCAGGAAAAAAAGTTATTTCTTTAATTTCTTGCAAACCTGTGTTTCCGCTTAATTCTATTGAATTCTTACTAAAATCTAATTGCAATACTGTTACAATGGACAATTTCAACAATGTAACATATCTTACACATAGTTAGCTATGAACATGGATAAACGATGCATTCTGATTGGCTGATGAGGAATATCAATAAAAATATCAATAATATCAATAAATAATATCAATAATAATACTGACAAATGAATACGAATGAACTAAAGTATAGTCAGGTATGTAAAAATATCACCAAAAGGGCGATGGTTTTCTCAAGATGATGAAATTATTATCATTTTGCAAACTTGACTTGCAACACTAGAAGAATATCACTATCTGCATGAGATTTTGAAAAACTACCCCTTAACCCTCTAGTGCATGATTTTTTCTTTTTGAATGACATAAAATGTTTCGGTTTACTTTTTGCTTCTGGACCACTGAAAAAATATACAAAAAAATCTTAAGTGCTTTTTTAATTAAATAATCAATTAAAACCGTTGTGTTAGCATATATGCAACATCATGCGCTAACAAAGCTTTTTTTGTTCTATGACTTCTCCCTGATAATTTTAACTTTTTACAAGGAAAATACGTTTGGAACATGCAGTAACACGTGCAAACTTAAGGGGACTTGGTACCCTTTGATTTGAGAAAATCGATGAAAATATCAATTTTTATTTTTTTTGCTTAAAATATGCTCTTATACCTAAAGTTTATTATTACAAAGTTTTGAAACGATCTGATAATTATAAATGTAATTAAAATGCGTTTCATTGCTCTCATAGCACTTAAAATGCTACGTCCATTTCGATGTTTACATTTTTGACGCAACAGCTTTTCGTCATTTATTTAAGGAAAAATCAGCTAAGAACAAGTTGAACGTGTTTATCTGTGACTGTATCTATCACACCACGTGTTTGTTTACTTTTTTTTACCGTGGTTTGATATAATTTTAAATTTGAAGGTACAAGGAGACGTATTTGCCAAAGCCGACGTATTTAACAAATGTAATAACATGTTTTTGCTATTGTCAAAGCATATTTTAAAGTCTTTTATGGTATGGAATATGTATGTTTAATGAATTCAGTTGTATTAGTATGGTTTCTAACACAAAATTAGTCTAAAACAATATTTTAAACATTAATATTTTGATTTTAACAGATTTTTCTCCAAAATTTAGTTTTATTATCATTTTAAAACTGAGTACACAATAGTGATTTAATATACTCCAATTAAATAATAAAAACCGGAATTTTATATGTATGCAAGTAGTTATAAAATTAATTATGTGTAAAGAAAATATCAAATGTATTCCTCGAGTTATTTGAATTTGAAATGTTTAAACTGATTTATCTCAGTTTGTGTTTTTTGCATATGCCACGGTATTTAAAATAGGAATACTTTCTCATTATTATTCAAATGACTTGATTTTTTTTCTGAAATACCAGTATAACCTATTTAAAACAATTAAGGATGGGGTTTGCAAAATAATGAAAAGAAAAAAAGTTAAAAATTAAAAAGTAGACTAAATCATGTTTTTTTCCATTTTTTTGCATATACATCGACATTTTATTTTTTTTCTCAAGAACTAAATCAGTTATTTCAAATTCGATCCTTAAAGTTATAAAGTATAGTACAGTGAATGTAAGAAAAAAAATTCTTTACAAAATTATAAAAACTGAAAGAGAAAAACCATTTTTAAAACAGTTCAATTTTTTTAAAAAAAATTAAATTTTGAAAAATATACTCATAAAAATAATTTTTTTGTTGCTAAAATCATGTTATATAATAATAACCTTCAATAATATGTGTAAAATATCTATGTAAATTATTTAATAAAAAAAATTATTCCAAGGTTACCGAGTCCCCTTAAACAAAATCTATAATAAAAAAATATTTAAGGTAGATAAAAATAATTATTAGTAATTTAAGAAAATAATTTTTTAAAAAAAGTTTATTTGTAATATGATTGAATGCAAGCGATGAATGCAACTTGCAGTGAGGATTTCTAATATAACATTAAACGCAAACACATTGAAGTCACAGCCGGAACCTGAAATCCATTACAATCACAAACCACACTAAATATTCCTCAAACCTACTTGAAATAACTCAAGACAACCCATTTAAGCAAACATCGCATCCTTTGATTTCCTTTGAGCCAAAACCCTTTGTCAAAGATGAAACAGCCACCAGAGGGCGCTTTAAAATGCTGACAATCCCAAAGTTACTCGCTAAATCAACAATTCTCACTAAGCATCGATCCCATTTTCCGTGGATTTTCTTCCGTGTGTTTAGTCTAGCACTGGACTTGTTAGACATCCACATAACTGAATCATGCGTTTGATGGTAAAATAATTGTCTAAAACGTTGTGGTGTGACTTGCATTTATAATGGAAGCGCCTGTGGCTATACCCGCTTAGTTTGATGGAATTTCGTTTTATGATTGGGCTTTGATATTGCGGGGGTGTATTAAACAGCAGTTTAGCATGGATATATTTAGTTAATTAACCACTGAACTCTAACTGTAACTTCTGGAAGGCTCAAAAGTTGTTTCTTATATTATTGCGTTGAAGCCAATGTGGAAGCAACCATATTTGACCCCAATCTTTTAAAGTGATTTTTTGATGTTTTTTAATACCAGTAGAAATATTAAATGAATTATATATTATTTTTTTATATTTTATTGTCGAATTAGGTTTTCTTTTCGATATTTGCATTCAAATTATAATTCAGATTAATTGGTTTGAGTCTCCATGAACCTGAGTACCTAGTATTAACCTTTTGCACTCCAAGAACTCTTTGCGTTTTGCGTTCTTTTTACGGAACAGTTATTCCTCTTTATGTTCTTTTCCCCATATTTTTTTTTTGCTCATAGAGGAAAGCATAATCTATTTTGGATCTGCAAGGCAAGTTAAAAAAATGTCGAGGGTTTTTAAACGCAAGGTCATGTTGTTCTCGTTTATTTTAAAGGACAGGAAACAAAATAACTGGTCGTTCTGTTAGCGCCTGAGAGGCGACAACGGAGTGCAATGGGTTAAATGATATCGTTATATAATTAATTTTTATACTGCCTAAAAATAGTTTTTGCTCTTGCTTTTTAACCGTTTCGACTTTGACTTGCATAAGATTTTCTATTTTAACAGCAGATTGCATTTATAATGGGTTTCAAAACTAAATAGAAAAAAAAACTTTGACAAAAACCAATACATGTCGGCTTATTTTCATATGAAAAAAAAATACAAAATATTGCGGTAGCGATGAAAGTGGGGTACAGTTGTTACCCCTTCAATTGGCTTCAAGTTAAGAAAATATATTTCCTAGTACAGAAGTTACAGTTATGGATCATTGTAATTAACCCGGGGGCACTCGTGCTGTTCAGACGAAAACAGTGACGCTACCCTTTTACGGATAAACATAATTTAGAATCTGTAGATTTGTTTTCACTGCAGAAATCTTAATTTATATTTCCGACACATATATATATTTTTTAATTTTATCTGTAGAGAAGGTTTTCAAAAAAGTTCTCCTCATGTTTTAAATTTGAAATTTTTTACAAAAAATAGGTTTTAATCAACTTTTATGTTATGTGTACTACTGGATAAACTGGATATACTCGAACGGATATACACGTTTGTATCCGTTAGGTGGTATCTCACGTCAAAAATGTAACATTAACATACTATATTATTGACACTTCGAAAAAAAAAATAACTTTTAACAAATTAAATAACAATGTCAGATTTAAGGTTTTGGGTTTAATCTGTTTGGCTCATTATAAGTTACAAAATTTTTCTACCACTTTTAATTTTATTTTATAGATTAAAAGAATTTAACATTTTGAAACTTTCAGTCGTTGAAGAGTTATTTTGAAAAAAAATTTAATAAATATTTACTCTTAGTAAATAATTATACATATTTGTTATAAAAATAATACATAAATGATTTAAATATAAAATTTAAAAAAATTATTCCCCACTTCATCTAATAAATTACTTCTAAAATATATTAATATTTTTAGTGTTTCGGTATGGATCTTTTAAAAGTTTCTAAATGTAATGATCTTTTTATGGAATTATTTTTAATTAATTTGAATTTTTCCTAAATTCTAATTTTTCCTATATATAAATATATAATTTTTTCTATATATAAATATCTAATCTTTTCTATATATAAATATCTAATATTTTCTTTATATAAAAATATAATCTTTTCTAAATATAAATATAAAATCTTTTCTATATATAAATATCTAATTTTTTCTATATATAAATATCTAATCTTTTCTATATATAAATATATAATATTTTCTATATATAAATATCTAATATTTTCTATATATAAATACTATATCTTTTCTATATATAAATATCTAATATTTTCTATATATAAATATCTAATATTTTCTATATATAAATATATAATATTTTCTATATATAAATATATAATCTTTTCTATATATAAATATATAATATTTTCTATATATAACTATATAGAATTTTCTATATATAAATATATAATATTTTCTATATATAAATATATAATATTTTCTATATATAAATACTACATCTTATTTATATATAAATATCTAATATTTGCTATATATAAATATCTAATCTTTTATATATATAAATATCGAATATTCATAGAAAACAGCCAAATACATTATGATAAAAAAAATTATTATGTTTGGAAAAAAATAAACTTTAACGGTTTCTTAAAGCAAGGCGTTACAAATCTAGTTAAGAACATAAAATGTTTAAGTAATATAATTTATTAATATAATATTATAATAATTATTAATAAAATAATTATTAATAAAATAATTAATTATTATTAATAAAATAATTATTAATAAAATAATTAATTATTATTAATAAAAAAATTATTAATACAATAATTGCTAATAATTATAATTAAAAAAATTAATGATACAATAATTATAATAAAATAATTATTAATAATTATTAATAATTATAATAAAATAATTATCAATAATTATTAATAATTATAATAAAATAATTATCAATAATTATTAATAAAAAAATATTAATAATTATTAATAAAAAAATATTAATAATTATTAATAAAAAAATATTAATAATTATTAATAAAAAAATTATTAATAAAATAATTATTAATAACTATTAATAAAATAATAAGTCAAATAAAAGTTTCGTTTTTTTCTGATATTTTCAAATAAGCAAAGATTTTATAAATCTAAAAGATATTTATTTACAATTACACTCTAAAATAAATGCTCTACGAATTATGTAATATACAAAAATGAAATCTAATACCAAAAACTACAAATGAATCTATTCGATTAAAAAATATGTCATATACTCAGATCATATATTTAAACCAAATTAAACCCTTCTGATTGCTTTCAAAGCAAATCATATCCTTTAAATCCGATTAAAACACGCAACACAGTTAACGTCAGTTACACTTGTGCTTCAAACATTATCTTACTAAATTACCTCATTTCTAAGTTACTAAATGTCATCATATCAAGCACACAACCAAATGTCATAGGAAACTTTAAACTTCATGTATTAATTAACTTGGGTATTTAAGTCTAATGGAAGCTCGCTTATCAAAGAGAAAATTCAAAGCGTTCCATATTTCTACGAAACTAATGATCTGAATGCTCCCTAACTCATTAAAGTTAATTAGTCATTAAAATAAGTAAATTAATCATGTATATTACTATAAATTGTTATAATATCTGTCATTGAATAACGATATTTTTTGTGAAATCATAGTTAGTAATGGAATGTAAGTTACTTAGTATAATTTGGATAGGGAGCGTATTTAACCATGATGAGCTGATTTTGAAATTTATTATGCAGGGTGGTCACAAATTGTTGAGAGATGGTCCTTGTTTATTCGATTAATTACATATCTACTTATATATATATATATATATATATATATATATATATATATATATATATATATATATATATATATATATATATATATATATATATATATATATATATATATATATATATATATATATATATATATATATATATATATATATATATATATATATATATATATATATATATATATATATATATATAGAAGACTGTGTGTTTGTATGTTTATTTGTATTTTATACCAATCTACAGTTTTATTCCTATCTTGATGACATCTTACTTTCAAATTAAAAGGAAGGTCACTTGTCTACATGAAATTTTGAGCACCATTCCTTTCCCACCTCTTAACTCTTTTAACCCCGTTGATTTTTTTACTAATACCTTTTTAATAATAATGCAATAATTCAACAATGTAACATGCCTTACATAGTTAGTTATGGTGGTGGATAAACAATGCATTCCATTTGGAAGACGAGTAGAGTAAATATTGCCAATTTTCAGCCAAATAAATAAAAATATCGCCCAATAAAAAAAAATGCCCCACTTCATAACGGACCCCTGTTATTTAATAGAAGGAAATTTCCTAGCATGATTTATACATATTTAAAAAAGAGCAGTCGCAAATTCTTGGACTATAGTTGTTTGGCTTTACTATATTTAACTATATTGGTATATTTAAACATTATGTTTGTCCACTTACTTCGTTTTTATTTTAAACAAATTGCTTATATTTTAAACTATTCGCTTATATTTCAAGTCGTTATATTTTAAACAAAACGTTTATATTTTAAACAAATCGATTAAATTTTAAACAAGTCGCTTATACTTTAAACAAGTTGCTTATATTTTAAACAAATTGTTTATATTTTAAACAAGTCGCTTATATTTTATACAAATCGCTTGTATTTTAAACAAGTCGCTTATATTTTAAACAAGTCGCTTATATTTTAAACAAGTCGCTTATATTTTAAACTAGTCGCTTGTATTTTGAAAAAGTGGGGTTGATATTTTAAACAAGTCGCTTATATTTTAAACAAGTCGCTTAGCTTATTGCAAGCATATAAAAATAATAATAGTTTATCATGCGCACATAAACAGCTAAATAACGACCATAACCTTTCAACTTGTGACTATCCAGTATATTTAATACTCTATTTAATTCAATTCAATTACGTTTCCAAACGAGCTTCTTTGAAATTGAATAATTCCTATACATATTCAAATCCAACCGGAGAAACCAAACTCAAATCCAACCACGCCTCTTCACTTCGCATTAATACTAAACCAACCCCAAATGACCAAACGACCCTTATGCAGACGATTTTAGTCCAAACAGCCCCTCGGGGGGAAATAAACCGAAATTACAACCTTCTTACTCTCTACTCCCCAAGCTTGTTGACATAAACCATCAACAAATACACCCTTTCAGTGTCCAAGTTCGCGTTCAGTGTCCAAGTTTCGGATAGCATTCGCCCATGGGAGTTTAAATTCTGTAGAAATTAATTGATGGGGGTTCCCATGGCAACGATGAAGTGTTCGTTGGTTTTAAATGCATGCCATGGACGGGGAGGGTTTAAGGGGGTAGAGTTTATGTCAGTTACCAGAAGAGCATGTTTATTTAAAATATTATAAAGTCAATTTGATACTGTGGAATGGACTTCAGAAGAGATAGACGAATTACAGACGATTTGACTAAAATTTCAAAATGGGCTGTTTATTGGGGAATGTCATTTAATATTTTTTTTTTTTAATGTCAGGTTTTGCATATGAGACTCAAAATAGAAAATATTTTTTTATTAACTGCAAAGATTAGTGCCATTGTTAGTGATATTGGCGTTTCTGTAAATACACTCAAACCTGTTTTTGTGCGGTGGATAGGGACCGCATAAAAAAAAACGCATAACAAAATTGGCACAAAACTTCACGAGTAGCTATAAAAAATAGTTTTCTAAACACAATTAAAAAAACATTTATGCGGTGGATAGCTACCGCATAAAAAAGTCTCACATAGAAAATAACTCAAAACCTTACGAAATAACTAGGAATTGCTTTTTTAAACGAAATCAAGACACGAGGCTTGACAGCTACTTGGAATCTCGCCAAACCGTTTGGAATCTGATTTAGGAAATACACATGCGAACATTTTTAAATATTTTATTTACATATGTACTTATATTACACATACAAAACTTTTCAAAACGTATAACCATTATACTTCGTAGTCTAACACGGTCTACATGGTTCAAAATTGCTTTCGTCACTTGAAGATTCTACCTCGCACTCGTTTAGAGTTGACTTTTTTTTCGGTTACCAAGTAGTCGGTGATCAGTTTTTACGACGACTCTTGTTTCACTAGACGCTTGCATATGTCTCGGTAGCCTTATAATCAATTATGTTCCAATTTGATTGAAATTTTCATATACCGCACAAAAAAAATCACACAAAAAAAGACCGCACAAAAAAAGACCGCACAAAAACAGGTTTGAGTGTATTGATTTTAAATGGGGACATCAATGTGGTAGTAAACACTGATCTCTAACTGTAACTTCTGGATAGGGCAAGACATTTTGTTGACTTGAAGCCGATATGGAGGCAGCCATGATGGGGCACACTTTTCTTGATACCGCAATATTTCGTATATTTTTCATGTTATAATACGCCGATATATATTATTTTTGGGTAAGTTTTTTTTATTTTCTTTTTAAACCCATTTTAAATGTAATCTGCTATTAAAATAGGAAGTCATTTGCAAGTCAAAATAGAAGTAGTTAAAAAGCAAGAGCAAAAACTAACAGTTTGGCAATATAAAAATTAATTCTATAAGAAGAAAATATAATATGTATATATATTTAATACTTCTACAATGCTTTAGTAATAAAAAACACCACTAAATCATTTTTAAAAAAATGTTGGGGCACAGTATGGCAGCTTTCAATTGGTTTCAACGCGCCCGTAGAGGAAACAAGGTTTGAGCCTTCCAGCAGTTACAGTTAGAGTTCAGTGGTAGTAAATAGGCGAGTATGTTGGGATTATTTAGAAGAAATGTAGCATCTAAATCTAAGGAGGTAATTTTACCACTGTATAGGACTTTGGTTGGGCCTCATCTTGAATATACAGTACAATTCTGGTCACCTTACATTAAAAAGGATATTGATTTATTATAACGGGTTCAACACAGAGCTACGAAAATGATTCAGGGTACTTCGGGAATGAATTATGGAGAGAGGCTTAGAACTCTAAATATGTATACACTCGAGGAGAGAAGGATTAGAGGGGACCTTATTCGGTTATTCTAATTGGGTGATGTGGAGGGATTGGAATTTAATATTTTCAATGTGACTAGAGGTCATGGTTTCAAATTATACAAATCACAGCTTAATCGGATCGTTAGAAAGCTTTATTTTTTAGTAGGGTTATAGACAAATGGAATAGTTTGCCTGAGTATGTTGTTAATTCTTCAGGAATGGGTAGTTTTAAAAAGCAATTGGATCAGCATTGGGGAACCGTGGGGATCTGCTAGATTGACAGAACCAACCTCACTGTGCTTACAACCTGTAGTTGGTCGACATTATTTGTATTTGTAAAATGTCTATACACATTGAAGCAGATTATTCATAGGTTTGAAACACATAATACATTAGGTATTTAAATTACACTTTCATAACAATAGTGATCAAAATACCAACATTTGTACTTTATTAGAACAACTAACTTTCCAAATATCAGTGTCAGTTTTTGGCTGTATCGTTTTTTTGAAAAAATATTTCTAATTATCCGTAATGCTACCTATAAATGGTTCGACCAGAAGATGATTACAGCACATTATTACGTTCATACTATAAAAAAACATATATATTCACCCGATATATATATATTCAACCGACTAGGTAACTTAAGCACTTGAAAGATTTAGCTATAAATTTAGCATCCGAAAATATCCCAAAGTATAGGAACATTTTCAATGGACGTTAATTCAATTTAGTAAAATTCAAATCGCATATATCTGAAGTAACAAAATATCAAAAGATTTTTTTAATAACTTATTATTTAAAAATATAAGTGGTATTTATAGTAATACCAAAAATTAAAAAAAATTTAAAGGGTGTTGCTTCAAAGCATTATGATTAAATATAGTGTTATCATAGCTATAATATAAGATAATATAACCCTAAGCACTGGGACGAGGACTAAGCGTTGTCTGCCATTTTACTCCTTTTTGAGAAAAATCGCATTGGGTTACGTAGATTTAAAAACGCATTTTTGGTTTTCAAAAATACACAATATCACATATTTATGTTACACAATATGTTTCAAGTATAATGTGTTTCCATACTTATTTTCTTACAAGAAAAGAAAGGCGTAGAAAACACCAGTTTTAAATATTTCTGTGACGTCACGTGCTACGTCATAGGCAAGGACGAATGTTTTCTACTACCTTTCTTCCGAATTGTATGCATCCGCACGGTACGCTAAAGTACATAGTCGCTCAATAGAAGTTCTCGCTCCAGTTCTAATAGTTATATTATATTATTTCTAAGTGGTTATCATCGATGGTGATAATTCAATTACAAGATTACGGATAGAGGAATATCTATACTTTATATAAAACAATTCTAGAATTTATGATAAGATATTTTTTGTTAATTATGTTTACTAACAAATAAACTCCAATGGGTTTCGAAAAACATACTGCTACGAATCTAATTAAGAACATAATATTTTCTTTTTAACCGACTGAACAGTGCGCCACCAAAACTCCAAAATAAAACCACCAGAAATTTTCTTCGAACATTTAATAGAGCGAATATGACGTCATAATCGTGAAACCAACATATCGGACCGAATGGCCTCAGGCACGTGACTTCTTTTCGAAATTATGATTTAAAAAATACTCGCGATTGGCTGATGAATTGGGAAATGTGTAACAGTGAAATTTATGAATGGAATAACGTAATTAACCATGTGTATGAGGCCATACATGTTGGCCTCACTTTCATGTAAGCGAGATAATAACATTATGTTTTCTTTACTATGAAGGATCCATACTCAAAGGAAATTTTAAATTAAAACCGCCAAATCGCGCGCCAAGTCGAGAGATTATCAATTCGACCGTTAAGTATTTTTTTTTATTTATGTATGTTCTCGCATGATTTCGGTTCTAATTCAGATAGTTGAACAATTTTATTTTGATGGATAGGGGATGTTTCACTTGGGAGCAATTTGAAAAAAATATCCGGTTATCCGGCATTTAACTATCCGGAATTTTCAATTGATCGGACCATTTGAAGAAAAAAAATTCCGATTTCGAAAATTCTTTTTTTGTTGGATAGAGAAAAATCCACTTAGGCAAAATCTGCAAAAAAATAATCGTTTATCCGGATGTTATATATCCGGAAATGTCGATTAACCGGAGTTTTTTTTAAACAATTTATAATATAAAGCATTAATAAACTTTTGTAATTAATAAAATAAAAGTTTTTGGATCAGCACAGTATTTATAATTGTAATTTTTTTTTCTGTGTTATTTAGCAATGTCCCACGAGGTATGTAAAATCCAATAATTAATTTAAGTTCAAAATAATGCTAATGAGTTTGTTTAATCCGAACAATATTCCATTGTCTTGTGTCACCAAAGAAACTTTTTTCTCTTTCAATTATTCCCTACTGGAAAATCTTGCATTGTTATCTCATTGCAGAAAATACTTTCATTGTTAATGTTATGTGAAATCATTTAATTGTTAAATTGTTTGAAGATACCAGTAAAAAGATGCCTATTATACGATTTGGGCGGATTTAGTATTTTATATATTATCTCTTTGTATTTGCGATTTGAATGCTTTTGTTGGTGTAGAATGGAATAAAGATTGAAAGGCATCGTTTTGTGTTTGGTATTTTAATTTGAATTTAATTTTGAGTTTAACCATGATTTGTTTCAAGATATAATAATAGATTTTATAATACATTTTCCTTGTTGTACATGGAAAAAAAACATTGTTTAATTTGCTTTAAAATTGGAATTATCCGTAAAATAATTTGCTATTAGGAAAACAGTTCAATTAAGGAAAACTGTTTGAAGATTTTTAATAGGTTTTATTTGTGTAACCTTTTGACACAGTAATTAATATTTTCATTATTATTTGAATGTCTTAAAAAATGAAAGTTAATTTTTAAAAAAATATGTATCTTTGAAGAACGTTTGGATGATTGAGTTTTTAATCAAACTTTTGTTACTGTTTTATTTATGGAACGGTAAACATAACAAGACATAACAATAGTTTATCATTCATTGCTTTATTAAATTAATTTTTGACCTGAATCCGTCTTGAAAATTTGTACGGAAACATCTTCGGATACTTGAACAACATAAAATATTGACATTTAAAACCCTCATAACGCCGGTGGGAATTAGCCTATAGTTATAAATGACATACCATCGTGTCGAGAAAAATTCGCCGAGTCAACTGGCCCCCCTTTGGTCATTGTATATTCAATAAATGTTATTTTCCAACAATTAAGCAATCTAATACCTCCTAGATAAAAAATTCTCAAGAAGCATAAACGTTCGGCTAGCTAATTCGGATAATTTCACAGATCTCAGAGATTAAATAACGCTCTGGTTGTTTATCTTCGCTAATTAGCTGCTGTGCCGACACATTGCTTACATGGTTTAGATAAGCCACACTTTTAAAAATAGTTACTCAAAAATAGGTAAAATGTACTAATTTTTATTACATTCGATGCTTATCATGGCTTCGAATACATAAGTTTCAATTTTGATAAAATACATGTACTAAAAATTAGTACACAATGAGTAAAAATTAATAATAAGAGTAGTAACTTGGCTACATAGGCTTTTTTCATATACCACTTTCAATAAATATCGACAATTACAACCAAGACTTACTGGGAATCGAACCCATATCCTCAAGTCCTGTCCCATAGTCCACAGTCCAGTGCTTTATCTGTTGTACTACGGGGGTGACGTGAAAAAGTTATAAACGGAAGAAATGTTTAAAAGGTGTGCCAAAAGAATAGGAAGTAAGATATTGCTTTGTAATAACTCAGTGTCCATTGAAGCAATCGACATCAAATAAAGTGGAAAACCATCGTCTGAACAACTATTTTAAGTTTGTCAGGTCGCTTTGTTAAGATGGCTTAACATAATCTGAGATTAGCAATATTAAATCCCTCTGTTCATTTTTGCGAAAGTACGATTACTTAAATTTGCGTAAGTCATCTCTCATTGACGATGTAATTGTACTCAAAGAAAAACGAGTACGTTCATGTACTCATTTTTAAGCAACTTTTTTTACAATGTTTAGTTTAATATTAAAATAACTACGACATACGAAAACTACAAAAACTACTACATAAATACCTTGGAACACAAGTTTAAATTACATTATTCTTTCAGCAGAAGAGTATTATATTATTTATCAACTTATTCCATTATATTAGAATATCCTCTATGAAAACCAGAAACAGACTTCCGATTGTACAATCGCATCTGAAGATAACACTACGAGTAAATATTAATCTCTTTTATGGTTTTGACACTTTATAAAACAAATATTGAATATGTGTGAAGCAATCCGATTCCTACTAAAAGGGACTAAAGTTACAGAATTTCAATCGGCTTAGCTTTCCGTAAATGCGTCAGCTGTGTCCAACATTTGCAGTAAGCTTACATCTGAAACCGGTCTTAATTCAGAAATGTGGAAGCTGAGGTTCGAGTTTCAATTTTAATACTTTGCAGAATTATTATAGTGGTAGATAAGTTTAGAGATATAAAATAGGTTTTGGTTTCTTAGTATAATATGATTGGTATATATTGAATTGAAGTATATGGATGGTGTTTGCTTATGATGAAATGATTGAATGTTATTTTTAACATTTACATGTAGGTTGTTACATCATCTGTCCTATAGATTTTACAGGTCTAAATCCCTTTTAGTACACGGAGAAAGAGGATTTTTAAAGAATGAGCACTGTTAAAAATTGGTACCTTAAAAATAAGTAAAGTGTGTTCATTTTTGAGTACATTCAATGCTTATCCTGACTGCGAATACATAAGTAACAATTTTGAAAAAGACATTACTCAAATTGAGTAGAATGAATAAAAAGAGCTGATATACTTGCCTGCATAGGCTGCCTTCATACACTGTCAATACTGTCGACACCTTTTGTTTACAGTGTACAATATGTTCTAACATCGTCAACCCCCTCCCCTCCCCACTATGTTCAACCTTGCGACGTTAATCCATTCAATGTCATTGGTATCAACAATAAAGTAAACACATTTTTAAGGGCCTTTTTTACAGTGTAAAATATGTTCGAACCATCGTCCAAATCCCCCATTATGTTCAACCTTACGACGTTAATCCCTTCAATGTCATTGGTATCAACAATAAAGTAAACACATTTTTAAGGGCCTTTTTTACAGTGTAAAATATGTTCGAACCATCGTCAAATCCCCTATTATGTTCAACCTTACGACGTTAATCCCTTCAATGTCATTGGTATCAACAATAAAGTAAACAAATTTTAAGCGCCTTTTTTTTACAGTGTACAATATGTTCGAACCATCGTCTAACCCCCATTACGTTCAACCTTGCGACGTTAATCCATTCAATGTTATTGGTATCAACAATAAAGTAAACAAATTTTTAAACGCATTTTTCTACAGTGCAATTGGTAAACTGTCCCAAATTCGTTTGAGGATTCATCGGAACCGGCTTTACAAGGCGTTATCCATTCATCAATTAATCAGGTCAAGACTACATCAACTTTTACAACACATTTACATTTCCACCCTCATACTTACTGAGAAACATCAACTCTGAACTCCCACAACCCATAAACCAAAACTCCCACATGTTCTCCTTCAATACCCGAACCACTTCCCCTGTCTAAGAGGTCGTTTCCATGCCAACAAGCACCCATCATTTAAATTAGATCGTGCGCACTGCTGCAGATGCCTTGGGTCCGTTCGCACTTAAATCAACCCCAGACTCTCTTCTCTAAGTGCGATTTGGTAATTTAAGAGATGCGGGGGGAATTTCAGGGGCTCACGCATAAACGTCAGTCACGGGGGTTCGGGCTAATCTGTTTCTGCCCGGAAACATATTCCGGGGAAAGGGGTGTTCCGTGTCGTTTGAATGGAACTGTTGGGGGTTTGATGGGAGTGACAGGTCCTCGGAATGCTGATTGGGAACCAAAAACGGAAGGTTGCTTAGTTTGAGAGAGTTAAGGTGTCTTGGTTTATTAACATTCTTGAAGTTAATTTGTAGGTTTAAATTATTAGGGAAGTAGATGTTACTGGCTTCACACGAGTTATGGAAATGTTGCATAATTGGTTTGTTCTCCGGGGAGGGGGGATGGTTGAAGGTTTAATTTCCGGTGTTACGACAACAGCAAGACAAACTTTTCCTTTTTAATTTTCGTACCGTATCTAAATAATTTTCTAAACTATTTGATGCAGTTTCTACCTCTTTTTTTATGTACTGTTCATTCTAAAATGTGCTGAATTGCCGTGTTTTGGCTATTTTTTTTTTTAATTTTACTTTAAAACACATTTTTAATGCCCATTCTTTGAAATCCATTTTAACCAATAATAAGTGGATAGGTAGCAAAAAAACAACTAAGTTTTTGGCGATACGCAAATTGATTCTATATGTAGAAAATATAAAATGTTTGAACAGATTTAACATTTCTATAACGTTTTGAGAAGAAAAATCCACAAAATCACTTAAAAAATTAGTTTTGGTTACAGTATGGCTGCTTACATAATTATTTTAACCGCGACCATAGAAGGAACTGGTTTAAGCGCTTTAGAAGCTACAATTTATAGTTCAGTGCCGAAAGATATTAAACATCGAGAGTTCAGCTCACTTCCTTTCAAAGCACTCCCAACCGATGTAGAAAAATAGAAAATATGATTGGCTGTGACGTCATAGTTAATTTTTATAGTTCTACACCATCGGTGGTATTAGGTACTCTCCGAATTCTAGCTTTTCCGTTAGTTTTCCGTTGAAGCATAATTGTCAAGGAGTTTTTTTGCTAAAGCAATTTTTGATCGCCACACACTGTAAAAAAAAGGAAATTAAAAATTATACTTAAATAAAAGTTTATTTAATTATGTCGATTGCTTAAATGGAAACTGTGTTATTACAATTCAATTATCTTACTTCGTATTCTTTTGGCACACCTTTTTAACGTTTATTCTGTTATAACTTTTTCACGTCTCCCTGGTAGTACAACGTATAAGGCACTGGACTAAGGTGCCTGAGGATAAGAGTTCGATTCCCGATATGTCTTAGTTGTAATTGTCAATATTTATTAAAAGTTATTTATGATGGCAGCCTATGTTGGTTATAGCAGCTGCTCTTTTTACTCATTGCACTCATTTTTTTAGTACATGCCTTTTAAAAATAAAACTTATGTATTCGGAGCTATGATAAGTTTTAACTCTAATAAAAAATGCGTAAATTTTCTTTTTTTAATACCTAATTTTAGCAGTGTTCCGTCTCCTTTATTTTCTCGAATGCGAAGCATTGTTCGGACATGCCCGGGTACATCTCCGAATTCTAGCTTTTTCGTTAATTTTTCCCTTTGAAGCATAATTGTCACAAAGAGTTATTTCGCAAAAGCAATTTTTGATTCCCAACTGTAGATTGTTTAAACCCAAGGTTCCCTTTAAACTCAAATCCTGATTCCACTGAATATATTTACTAAATTAATTTACAATAGGCATCATACAACAATTTACTGTTTAAGAATCAAATTCATAATTCTTCCTAAATATACATGATATAGTTTTCCATTATTAATATTTACATACTATATTTAAGTAACAACACACAACTTCCCGTTAAATTTAATATATTTCCATAATCCCCATACCATTGCTGGTGCTTAACATCAATCTCCTAAACATCCACGCACACCGCAACGCCTAAAACAGATCCCCACTCCCTACACGAACTTGTAACGATACCAGTCTAATCGCAATAGTTCCCTGCATGCGCTGTGTGCTATCTGGAGTTCATCTACACCAATTAACTCACGGTTGCACCGTTGCGAGGTTATATCTCGTAGATTTCCCCATCGGATCGGCTCAGGGAATGGCAAAGGTTAAAGTGCCGTTGCTGCATGCATCAGTTGCAGTAATTTGAGCAACTGGGGGATTTGGATGGCGTATTAGCCGTGGTGGAAGGAAGGGAAAATGCGCGGTGGATTGTGGGATGGATAGGATCATTTTAAAATGTGGTGTAGTTTGGGGTTATTTAGAGTGAGGAAAGATTGGTTTATTTCAATTGTTGTGGAATTATGTGGTGGTAACCCTGCGGAAAATCAGCATATAATAATCAGCAGAAATATCAGCATATATATATATATATATATATATATATATATATCAGCATTTATTAAATTATGCGTAAAACCTTTATAAAAACTTCGTGAAATGTGTGTGTTTTTCGAAATATCTTTAGGAAAAAAGAACTGAATGTTTCTTAAAGTTGCTTATTAGCATGCGTATACCTTTTTTAAAAAACTGTATTTTCCCTCCAATCTTTTCAATGGTTTCTTTTCAGTACTGTTAAATTTCACACCATTCAAAACGGTTTCGAGGCTGCGAAATTTTTTTTGGATGTGAACATACAAAATATCCAGGTGGTGCATAAGTTATGAACAGAAGTAATGTTAAAAAGGTGTACCAGAAGAATGGAAAGTAAGATAATTGAACTGTAATAACTCAGTTTCATTTAAGCAATCGAGATCAAATAATGTGGAAAACCATCTTCTGAAAAACTATTTTAAGTGTGTCAGGTCGCTTAGTTAAGATGGCTTGAAGAGAAGCTGAGATTAGCAATATTAAATCCCACTGCTCATTTTTGAGAAAGCACGGTTACTTCAATTTGAGGTACCCATGTTTAAGTACCTTTTTTACAGTGTTTAAATCGATTCATCGAGGTATAACATTAATTTAACTCTTACAGCAAATGAGATTCTTATAACACTTTTAACGAAACAATAGATCCCAACCATTCTTCCCCAAATTCCCAATTTTGTCACACACAATCCCATCCTTTTCCAAGAAAGTCAACTGTAAGAGATACATTTAAACCAGGAATCGATTTACAATTGGATTTCGCATTGATCAATGAATCGTATCGTATTGGCTGGATTATTTCGAACTGCTTCTATTCGAAGCCCCTGGAATTCAATTTGGAACCGTTAGCTCGACGGAGAATGGTTCCTCCCTGCTTTCGAACATCCCTGAGCTGAAGCTTATACGGTGCTGGGTTTTTACGGCTTAGAAATACGTTTTCTGTTCCATTTTTTTCCCCTTTTAGAAGATAAATAGCAGTGGGTGGAAGCAGATTAACTGGTAAATGTTGAAGGTATTCGTTTTAAAAAAAAAAGATTTAAAGTCGTATTTAAAATTTGTTATTTATTTACAGATTTCACTGTAAAAAAAAGTACTTAAGGGGGTCCGATACCCAAAATTCGCAAAAAAAGTCATTTTTTTTTATATTTAAAAAATAATATTCAAACTTATCTTAATAACTCACAAAAAACTGCTTCAAAAAATTCCTATTACTTTTTTAGTTATGAATGTTTTAAAGAGACACTATATTAATGATGTGTTCCTATAACATAGTTGTATCACTATATGTAAACTTTAAAAGCAAATATCTCCGTTCGTGGTTTTGAAATTTAATGAACACTAAAAATGCTAAGGCTTTTTTACTATTATACTTAAAATCATAATTTTTGTGTGTATAGCAAGATAAATATATTTTAAATAGATGTATGCATTCAGATTTCCTATTTTTACCATAATTTGTTTTTTGAAACCACTTAAAATGGAATTTTATTTTTTACGTCAATTTTTTTTCCAAAATTTCTAATATATTTTATTTTTTTAAAGTGATGTATCTGAATCATAATTTGAATGCATACATCTATTTACATATTATTCAAGATCTTAAATAAAAAAAATTGCTTCAAAATATTGAAAAACAAAAAAGGAGTAGGAATTTTAAAATTGTTAAAAAATTTACTAAAATTTTAATTTAAAAATAAATGTTGAGCATCTTAAAATGGTTTTTTATGCATATTTAGAAAGAAAAAAAAATTGGATTGTACAAGTATAAAAATAAAAAAAAATGTCGAAGGTATCGGACCCCCTTAACATGAGTACCTGAATCTATTCGTTTTCTTTGAGTACAATTGCATCGTAAATGAGCGATGACGTACTCATATTTAAGTAACCGTACTATTAAAAAAATGAACAGTGTCATTTAATATTGATAATATATGCTTCTGTTCAAGTTATCTTAACAAAGCGACCTGACACACTTAAAATAGTTGTTCAGAAGATGGTTTTCCACATTATTTTATGTTCTGGAAAATAAGTTATTACAATCTAATTATATTACTTCCCATTCTTTTTGCAAAATTTTTTTAACATTACTTCTGTTTATAACAACTTCCCTTTGTCCTGGTAAGGCACTGGGCTGTTGTCCTTGAGGAACTGGATTCGATTCCCGGCAAGACTTGGTTGTAATTCTTGATGTTTATTGAAAGTGACTCATGATGGCGGATTACGTGGGCAAGGAACTGCTTTTTTTTATACACTTTTACTCATTTTTGAGTACATTTCTTTTAAAAAATGAAACTTATGTATTCGGAGCTATGATAAGCATCGAATATACTCAAAAATGAGTACATTTTACTTAGTTTTAAGTATTTATTTTTAACAGTGTACCTTTTGAATTTCGAGATTTCCATTTTGTTTAATTTTTGTTTTGCACCAGATAGCTGTAGGAAGTTTTATGTAATGGTTTGTTATAGTTATTTCATTTCATTGCATTGTATTCATTTACATTGTTTAATTGTTTCTTCGAATCGCATAAACAACTCAAAGAGTCTCCATTCAAATTAATTGTAAATGTAATTGTAATTTGGAAAAAAAAAATAACGGTACGAAGTGTGGTTGCATTTTAATTTGTAGTTTATGTCTTAATTCATAAAAATTTTTATTCAACTCAAATTTTATCTCTTGTTTCTCATTACTTAATTTGTGTGCTTAAATTTAACTTACAAGTTTCTCTAAATATAAACTTACACATATTTTTCAGAATATTCACTAAAAATAATAAACCTTTTAAAAACTTAATATCGCTAGTATTTACTGCGATATCAAGTTTTAATATCGCGAATATTTTCTGCGATATCAAGTGTTTAGATCGCGAGTATTTACTGCGATATATTAAGTGTTAATATCGCGAGTATTTACTGCGATATCCAGTTTTAATTTCGCAAGTAGTTACTGCGATATCAAGTTTTAATATAGCAAGTATTTACAGCGATATCAAGTATTAATATCGCTAGTATTTACTGCGATACATTAAGTGTTAATATAGCAAGTATTTACAGCGATATAAAGTTTTAATATCGCTAGTATTTACTGCGATACATTAAGTGTTAATATCGCAAGAATTTACAGCGATATCAAGTTTATCGCTAGTATTTACTCGATACATTAAGTGTTAATATCGCGAGTATTTACTGCGATATCAAGTATTAATATCGCAAGTATTTACTGCGATATCAAGTATTAATATCGCAAGTATTTACAGCGATATCAAGTTTTAATATCGCTAGCTTTTACTGCGATACACTAAGTGTTAATATCACGATTATTTACTGCGATATCAAGTCTTAATATAGCAAGTATTTCAGCGATATCAATTTTTAATATCGCTAGTATTTACTGCGATACATTAAGTGTTAATATCGCGAGTATTTACTGCGATATCAAGTCTTAATATAGCAAGTATTTCAGCGATATCAATTTTTAATATCGCTAGTATTTACTGCGATACATTAAGTTTTAATATCGCGAGTATTTACTGCGATATCAAGTCTTATTATTGCGTGTATTTACTGCGATATCAAGTTTTAATATCGCGAGTACTTACTGCGATATCAAATTTTAATATTGCGAGTATTTACTGCGATAAAAATGCGATGAAATAGTGTATTTCCTATTATTTAAAAATGTAAAGAAAATATTTTTAAATGCACACACTCTTTATATTTTTTTTTACGAAAAAGCGATTATTAACCATTTTATATGACCCAACAAAATATATAAACTTAAATTAAATTCTTCCAATTCCAATCGATTCCCAAAGCCGAACTTTTATCTTTTCAAACCCGCACCAAAAGCAATAACAATCAACCGTCGCCGCCATGACACTTTTTTCTCCTCCTATAAGAAAGGCAGAAGCCATCAAACGCCAATAAGACATTGCGATAATAGCTGCAATGATCCAATTACAAGCGCCGTTCGATCCAGCACCGAAGAAAGAACACCGACGCTGATTGGTGGGAAGCGTGTTACTCTCGACTCCCCCCGTTATTGCGCAGGAAAAAGAATTGCAACCTCGAAGAAGTTCACGGCGATTTGCAGTTGCAAAAGCGATATTAGTGAAGATAGAGAATGCCGAGAAGCTATAAAGATAAAGACAAAGTGTGAAATGGACACATGGTAAATGGTAGTTTAGTTTCCCCTTATCGAATGCCAGATCATTTTTGGAAGTGTTATTTGTTTGATTTATGTTTTCTGTGGGAATGTCAGCGAAAGAACTTAAAATACTTTCTTGCTGTTGTATTTAGTTTTTGGAACGAGACGATGCGTTGCTCGTCCATTAAATATCTGCAAGGTATTTTATTGAAATATGGCGGGCTATTTGTTTTATCATTAAATGTATTTATGATTTATGATGCAACCTCGTTTTGCCTCTGTAATAAAAGAGGACGGTCAGAAAAGTTGCATTTTCTGCACTGCAGATAAAATGAATGCTGCGATAGTGTAAGTTATACAAATCATACACTGCGTTGATGATATGAAGGTAAATTCCTAGTTTACGGTTGGCGCGATTATGGAAATTGGCACCAAGACCTTGGCAAACAATGTGAAATTATGCGAGAAAAATAAAGTAGGGTTGCCGTATATCATGATATTGCTAGGAAAGTCATCAAATAGGGTTGCCGAAATATAAAATTTATCGCCCACCAATTGTCGCCAAATCACATTTGGCGGGGCACCGTACACTAGGAATTAACCAATATTAATTTATTCTATGACTTGATTCTCAAATATTAATCTAAATAAATTCTATTAAGGTTTACGTGTGGGCTTCGGGCAATTTGAACTACTGAGAGGGGGGATTTTTAAATCATGTGAGGTCTGAAAGTATACTGTTTGCAAGAGAACAAGTATTTACATGGTTTCGAACATGTCACGCTTGGCTAATGGTTCCTACAGATCCTCTTCTGCTTGGTTTTACAGTTTTTCATCAACTCAAGTGACTCCACCTCTATCTGCGAATCTACCTGCTTTGAGGAAGAATTGTTAATGATCCGTCTGTCATACAGTTATACGCCTCTTATTGTAAGGCAAGTCGTTATTCCACAGTGTTATGAGAACCCCTTGTCCGTCCTCCCAAAGCTACATTTTATCCCCCCTTTGAGGAATTAGCCCATAGGCAAGGCAACTGTTCTTTAACTGAGCCCACATGAAAATGTTAAAAGTTGGTCTCCTTTCTGGAAATATAGGAAAATTTCAAATTTATGAAATTTTCGAAATATATGAAAATTTCAAATTTGAGATGGAACAAATATTAATTTTTGCAATTTTTTTTAATTTTTGCAAAAAATATTAATTTTTGCAAAAGAATATTAATTTTTGCAAAAAAATATTGATTTTTGCAAAAAAATATTACTTTTTGCAAAAAAATATTAATTTTTGCAAAAAAATATTAATTTTTGCAAAAAAATATTAATTTTTGCAAAAAAATATTAATTTTTGCAAAAAAATATATTAATTTTTGCAAAAAAAATTATTTTTGCAAAAAAATATGAATTTTTGCAAAAAATATTAATTTTTGCAAAAACTATTAATGTTTGCTCATTTTTGACATGACACCATAATTGTCTGAGAATAATGCCTAGCAGTATCATTAACTTTAACTGGAAGCTTAACGTTAATAAGAATCATAAACTTCCTTAATTTTATTTAAAAACTAGGTACCCAGGTCCAAATGGACTAAAATCCATTCATCTAATATAAAATCTGAATGGAAAGATTTGCAAAACAAATATCTAAATTATAAAATGAATGAAATTTTTAATATTAAACAATCAGTTGTCAATAACTGCTCAATATTAAAACAAAATATTTAATATGTACAAATTGATAGTTACTAAATATTTTCTATTACATTGTAATGCCACTGTAAAAACAATACAATTAATTATAAAGTACTTTAAACAAAAGTGTGTAATAAAGATGCTTGTAAATGTTCGTAAGTATTTTGTTCTTTTTTAAATACAAATATATTAAAAACATATATAGACGTTACACATTTTAAAAGAAGCTTTCATAAAATCTAAACAAGTATACAAAGTCATAAAAATTATGTCTTTAAGATTTTCCATTTACAATTATTAAGAATACTAACTATTCTTCTCAAGTAAATGTAATAAAGAAACTTGTCAGTGTTCCAAAAATTACATACATTATTATACTAAATTGGGTAATTTATTTTTAAAAGACTTTTAACAGTTGCCAAAAACACAGTCTTTTAGAGAAAGTATTTTTTTCTTATCCCCAATCTTAATTATTTAAATAAAGAAGTTTATGCAAACTTGAAAGTAATTTATAACAGAAAAATTACTAAAAGAATGCGCAAAAATTCTTATTATATCGTCTGTTTTTTTTTATGTTAATATACGCTCGGAACAAAAGACCATCTCAAGGTATTTGTTTTCTTGGCAATAGCAAACGCAAAAGTGAAAAGACGATTGTTGCCAGACTGCTAAAAAAAAACTTTTCATTTTAAACTGAAAAGAGCATTGTTTCGTTTGCTCAACCCCACTTTTTAATATCGCAAACATTATGTTAAAGAAATATATCACGCGAAATCGCTATTTGAAAAAAGTAAGTTTAAATGAAAAATCCAGACAAATCTTCTCGTTTTACTCACAAAGCCAAAAAGTAAAAGTATCCAACCGTAAACATGAAAAAGGATTGTTTTTTTTTGTTGTTTGTTTTCAAAACAATTATCGGGTTCTTTTTGTTTCCACTTTTGGAATTCTATTTATAGGTGTAGTTTTTTTTTATTTCGTTTTGTTTTTCTACGAACCGAGCTAGTTAAAATGTTTGAGACCGCAGTTAAGTAAATTTGTTTTTACCCATGCCTTGGTGACGTTGGATTATTACACTTACATAAAAATTAAAAGTGCTCTAAATTTATTTAAAGTTTTAGTTGTACTTTGTGCGTTGGATGCCAAATTGTGTATGCACCACAGGCATTTAAAAGTACACTGTAAAAAAGGTACTTAAAAATGAGTACTTGAATATTCTAGGTTTTTTTCTTCGAGCATGAATGGTCTGTAGTAGAGCGAATATGACGTCATATTTCTGAAACCAACATCTCAGAACGAATGGCCTCAAACACGTGACTTCTTGTCAAAATTATGAATTAAAAAATTAGCTGATGAATTAGGAAATGAGTAACAGTGAAAATTTATGAATGGAATGACGTAATTAACCACATGTCTGAGGCCATACATGTTGGCCTCACTTTCATGTTAGCGAAATTATAACATTATGTTTTCTCTACTATGAAGGATCCATGCTCGAAGGTTTTTTTAGTACAATTGCATCGTAAATGAGCAATGACTTACTCAAATTTAAGTAACCGTACTTCCTCAAAAGTGATCAATGTGATTTAATATTGCTAATTTCAACTTCTGTTCAATCCATCTTAACAAAGCGACCTGACAAACTCAAAATAGTTGTGCAGAAGATGGTTTTGCAAATTATTTGATGTCGATTGCTTGATTGGAGTTATTACAACTCAGTTATCTTACTTCCCATTCTTTTGGCACACCTTTTTAACATTTATTCTTATTATAAAT
The DNA here is from genome assembly GCA_963932185.1 of Troglohyphantes excavatus. Lineage (NCBI taxonomy): Eukaryota > Metazoa > Arthropoda > Arachnida > Araneae > Linyphiidae > Troglohyphantes > Troglohyphantes excavatus. The sequence continues at coordinate 26,524,807 of OZ010678.1, forward strand.
TATTCACGTCGCTCTGGTAGTACAACGGATAAGGCAATGAACTACGGTGCCTGAAGATCTGAGTTCGATTCCCGGTAAGTCTTGATTGTACTTGTCGATATTTATTGAAAGTGATTTACGAAGGCAGCCGGTGTAGGCAAGCTACTGCTTTATCGTTTCATTTTTACTCATTGGAATAATTTTTGAGTACATGTATTTTTCAAAAATGAAACTTATATATTCGGAGCTATGATAAGCATGGAATGTAATCAAACAAAAAATGGAATCAAATCAAATAAAAACACAATTTACTTATTTTTGAGTTCCTATTTTTTTTAACAATATAGACAATGACTCCTTGACTATATTTATCATTTGGCCAAGTAGTATTGCATTAAAATACAAAGACAACGTTAAAACTACTCATTACATATACATAATATCCAATCAGCAGAAATTTATTCCATTCCACGCGTATTATTGAAATAAACTGGAATCAATAGAAAACGTTTGTTTCGAACAATTTTCGAACAGTACCTCAAACGCGTACTGGTTTTCATTCAAACATCGACTTGTATTCACTGTGAACTAATAAGTAAAAAAGAAGTTTCAAACACACAATGCAATCTTAAAACTCAGTACAAACATAAGCGAGTAAATCGCAGTTAAAAGTTAATGACTTTAATACCACGTCTAAAAAATGCAAAACCTTTTAGCATTGAAGTCAAAAGCACTGTGAAGTATACATTGTTGACTTTTCCCCAAGGGAAAATATGTTTCCTAATGACTCATTCAATAGGAATAATTCCGACTCCATTTTTAAAGCTACGCCTTTAGAACCTCGAACCACTTCAACAACAATGGCGTCCGTTTCATGTTTCCATTCAATTTTTGTTCGAAAGAGGGTAGAACGATTTCTTAATTCCACGTTCGCCATTTTTCGCAATTAACTTTGGAGAGGAATGTTTGCTGTTCCTCAAATTGAGTTGAACTTTCAGGAGAATGCGAAATGAAATTTTTGAAATAAAACAGAACATTGAAAAATAAAATAAAAAAATCATAATAAAGGAACTGGAGTGAAGTAAAGGAAACTTTAGTTTACTCTGGCAAGTTTTCATTTTGCACCCTTTTCCTTGGAGTTTTAAATTTCATTTAGTTTCTGTTCGTCGTTTAAAGTATGTTCTTTTTTTTTTGTTTAGAATATCGTCTGTTCGGTATTTTTTTTGTTCTTTCGTTTCCGTTTAGGACGGTGAAATTTTAATTAACCCTCCTTTTACGGAAAATGAGTTTCAATGAAAGATTAGAAAACACTCAATTGCGTTTGTTTAAATGGCGTAATAATGAACATAAGTTATGCTTTCGAATAATAAATTGTTATTTTAAGGTCAAATTGAAGGAATCGCTTTAATTTAATCGTTAAAGAAACCCTGTCGCGATTATTTAATTGGTATTCTACTAAAACATATCCAATTAGGTACATTTTGCATATTATTATACTCGAAATTTACCGGTTTTTTTTCCCTAACAACAAATATACTGTTTTAACCGACTTAAAAGCACGCTAACCAATTTCAGAAACGCGTCGAAAGGAGAGAGGTTATCAATACGACTGATGTTTTTTTTAAATGCATGTTTGGGCAAGATTTCTGTTTTAATTAAGATATTTAGAATTTTTTTTGGTGGATAGGGCAATTTTGTGAAAAAATATCCGATTATCCGGTATTAAACTATCTGGAATTTTCAATTAACCGGACCGTTTAATAACAAATATTGTCCGATCTCGAAATTTATTTTTTTGTTGGATAGAAAAAATCCCCTTTGGTAAAAATTGCAAAAAAATAATCGGTTATCCGTCTTCTATTTATTTGGAAGTATCGATTAACCGGACATTTTTAACATTTTCTCCTATTTCAAAATATTTTCGTTGTTAGATAGAGATTGTACAACAATGGAATTTCGTTTTTTTAATTTTACTATCCAGTTGAAATTTTTTTAAAATTTAATATCAATTTTATACTTATTATAATTTTTTGAAGTTTGTGCTAATTTACAGAAACGTACCAAAAGTTTGGCTAATTGATATACTTAGATAATTGAAATATGGGTATTATCCTAATTCTTTAATAAGGATGGAAGCTAAATAATTGGTTAAAACATAAAGTAAATTGGTTGAAATATAATATAGAATTATATTTTTAATTTGACATATAGTATTTAACCAAATAATAAAGTGCAAAATTATTATTTATATACGCATATATATAAGTAATGATAATTTTAAGGCACATTTCGTAACTATTTCGGTAGGCAAGAAATATAGCATTTTAATTAAGTTTTGTTAAATAAATTATTGTTTTCTTTATACTCTAAAAACTTTTACGTCAATTTAAAACATACACACCAAATCTGTTTTTTAACATAATACGTATGGACATAATACAACGGCATCACACCGTTTCTTAAACTTTAACCACAATTAATTTTTACAAATTAAACATATTAAGTTACTGTAAAAAAGGTATTGTTATCATATTCTTTTATATTACACAACTTTGGATGTGAAAAAATAATAAATTAAAATACCAGTAAATGAAACTAAATTTTTGCTTTTAAAAAAAATAAATTAATATGGTTCTTACAATTTCTTTTGGCAGCAATTCACTTTAAAATAAATGCATTTTTTTGCATTTACCCTGTACGCGAACGCTTTTACGTCAATTTAAACATAATACAACGGTATCACACCGTTTCTTAAAAATTTAACCACAATTAATTTTTTACAAATTAAACATATTAAGTTATTGTAAAAAAGGTATTGTTATCCTATTCTTCTATATTACACAACTTGGGTTGTGAAAAAAAATAATAAATTAAAATACCAGTAAATATAATTAAATATTTGCTTTTTAAAAAAAATTTAATATGGTTCTTGCAACGAATATTACACCGATCCATTTAAAATAAATGTACTTAAGAAGTACATAAAAACTATAAATTACAAATCATATTTTGAATTTTATTTATGTAACTATCCACGTTGATTAGATCATATATAACGTTCAATACATGATTTATATTTTTTTTTAGTTTTTGCGTACTTAGTAAATGTGCTTAGATTATTTGTAAGAGGTACTACCACTTCAGTTTATTGATGCAGCGGTTCCTACTTAGCATCAAGCCTCGGGCCCATAGCTGTAAAACTAATATATGACTGGGAACCAATTTTTTGATAAATTCTCATGTAAGTAGATATAATAATAAAATTTTAAGATAAGAAGTACCAAAACGTTGATTTTTTTTTGTAGCAAAACTGTCAACTATCCTATTGATAAATTAAGCATTCACTGTAAAATAAAACCTACTTAAAAATGAGTACCTGGACATACACGTTTTTCTTTGAGTACAATTGCATCGTTAATGAGCGGTGACGTACTCGAATTTAAGCAACAATACTTTCTAAAAAACGAGCAGTGTAATTAAATATTGCTAATTTCAGCTTCTGTGCAAGCCATCTTACCAAAGCGAGCTGACAAACTTAAATTAGGTGTTCAAAAGATGGCTTTTCACATTAGTTCTATTGCTTAAATAAAAATTGAATTATTACAATTCAATTATCTTACTTCCGATTCTTTTTTCACACCTTTTTAAACATTTCTTCTGTTTATAACTTCGTCCCGTCGACTTAGTAGTACAGCGGATAAGGCACTGGACTGCGCTGTCTGACTATATGAGTTTGATTCCCGGTAAGTCTTGATTGTAATTGTCGATATTAATTGAAAGTGATTTATGTAGGCAATTTAATGCTCTTTTTATTCATTGTACTTACTTTTGAGTACATGGTTTCTCAAAAATGAAACTAATGTATTCGGAGATATGATAAACATAGAATGTAATCAAAAATGAGTACATTTTACTTATTATTGAATACTTGTTTTTAACAGTTTTGGAACAACGTTCGACGCAATTATTGTTAAGTACTCGAAAAAAAGTTCGTTTGATGGCTAGAATTAAAATTTTCAAAATTTATATTTTAAAGAGGTTTTTTATGCCAAATGCCTGCTCCATTGGTTTACACTGTTAAAAATAGGTACTCAAAAAAAAGTATAATGTACTCAGTTTTGAATATATTCGATGCTTATCATAGCTCCGAATATATAAGTTTCAATTTGAAGAAGGTATTTACTCAAAAATGAGTACAATGAATAAAAAGAGCAATTGCCTTAATAAATCACTTTCAATAAATATCGCTAATTTCAACCAAAACTAACCGGGAAGCTAACCTAGATCCTCATGCACCGCAGTCCATTGTCTTATCCGTTGTACTACAAGGGCGACTTGTAGAAGTTATAAACAGAAGATGTGTTAAAAAGGTTTGTCAAAAGAAGGGGAAGAAAAATAAATTAATTGTCCATTTAAGCAATCGGCATCAAATAATATGGAAAAACTATTTTAAGTTTTTCAGATTGCTTTGTTAAGATGGTTTGGACAGAAACTGAAACTTACAATATTAAATCACACGGCTCTTGTATGAGAAATTACTTGAATTTGAGTACGTCATCGCTCATTTACATAGCAATTGTACTTAAAGAAAACCGAGAAAGTTCAGATACTCATTTTTAATGACATTTTTTACAGTTTTTTGTCACCGTCTCAATTCTCAGCAAATATTGTTACAGATATTTGTTAGATACATTGCATTCAAGACAAATTATTTCAAATTTAAAGTCCTGCATAATTCTTGATAAATACGCTTATTTTAAGCATTAGGACTTACAACAGCCGATACTTTTTTGACGGCGAAATTTTTTTAAATGGTACATAGGGCCGAAGACCCTTTAAACAAAATAATAGAATTTTGATTTTGTTTGTTAAATGTATCTTATTTATTTATAAAATAGACATTTTTATTTTACTGGTACTTTAAATTGTCATTTTTAAATATATTTCATATCTATGGCATAACTCCTATAAAAAATCTATGGTATATTTAGAGGTTTTAGTATGCATCTTCGAGCATGGATCCTTCATATTAGAGAAAACGTAATGTTATAATCTTGCTAACATCAAATTGAGGCCAACATGTATGTTAATTACGTCATTCCATTCATAAAATTTCAATGTTACACATTTCCCAATTCATCAGCCAATCGCGAGTATTTTTTAATTCGTAATTTTGAAAAGAAGTCACGTGTCTGAGGTCATTCGGTCTGATATGTTGGTTTCACGATTATGACGTCATATTCGCTCTACTACAGTCCATTCATGCTCGAAGATATACATACTAAAATATACACATTTAACCCTATTTTTAACGAAACTTAATGTGGTTAATTCCAGAGAGTTGTAATATTAAATAGAGAGCGCCTTCAATACCGGACTCTCGTAAGGCCGCAGTGTCAACATTGAAAAGAAAAACCAACATCACGTGGTTTTAGCGCTGCCACATTTGGCGTTTAGATATCTGCAGGAATTCCAAATTTGACTCACTTTCTTCTTTTTGGTGATCAGGCGTTCTGTATGTATTCAACTGCTTAACATATATGTAGGTTTTATTTATTTTCAAACAATTTGCGATAAATATTTCCTCTTCATTAACGAAACAAAAATATAATTTTCTTTGTGTTCAATACTCGAAGGAACGAAACTCTTTATATTTCTCCGGTTTTAATGTTCATATTTTCTTATTGAACTATACAAAATAACAATTGAAAGAACTTCGCTTATGGTAAATTTTTTACATAAAAACGTAATGCAATTATTTCAAAATTACAAAGTAAGAAAAATCTCCTTAATATATCTGTTAAACTCCCTTAAATTGTGCCACTCGTTAAAAAAAAACGATTTTTAAATACAAAATTAAACACAAAACCATGTTACAATACTTCGATCTCGCTCAGTTCTGAAAGTTGCTAAGGCCTGTCAAGTAATATTGGCGCATGAATGAATTGGCATTTCCACAAATCACGCGGTTTCAATGATGCACACACGGAAATCAGCATTTTTATTCCTCTATTTGTATCATTACTATATGGTTAATTCGCGATGTTTTGGGATCAATGGTTGAAGTTTAAATGCTGTAAGGGTTTTAGGTGATGCTGCCGAGAAACTATGAAAGAGTTGATGTTATTATTATCCAATTATCCATGTGAATCAGGACCAGATCCTTTACCGGATAATTGAGTATCCGGATAATCGGACAAAACACGAAAATAAAACGTTGGTTCTTAGCAAAAAGAAAACAAACTAAGCTTTAGTTTTGTAATGTATTTTTTCTATTCGTTAATCGATCAGAAACTTTTAAATGTGCATTTTTCTGATTGCTTTTATTGTTCTCAAACCGAGCCGGATTAATTGGCGATCTACTTTGTTTGATACTGATTACTGGAGTTTGGATTATTAGAATTCTTCTGTGATATTAAAAATAAGGGACTACTTATTAAATAATACATATATTAAAAGACAGCATAACACCCCTCCCCCCCCCCCTCGCCATGGCCCCAAAATGGTCGCCATTTCTTGCGAAAATTTACTCATTATCACACAATAAAAAAATTTACTTGAAAATGAGTACCTAAACCTACTCGTTTTTCTTTGAGTGCAATTGAATCGTAAATGAGCAATGACGTACTCAAATTTAAGCAAACCTACTTTCTCGAAAATGAGCAGTGGGATTTAATATGGCCAATCTCAGCTTCTTTTCAAGTCGTCTTAACAAAGCGACCTGACAAACTTAAAATAGTTGTTCAGAAGATGGTTTTATTCATTATTTGATGTCAAATGCTTAAATGGATACCGAGTTATTACAACGAAATTATTTTACTTCCCATTCATTTGGCACACCTTTTTTAACATTTCTGTGACTATAACTACTTCAAGTCCCCCTGGTAGTTTAATGGATAAGGCTCTGGACTGTGGTGTCTGAGGATCTGGGATCGATTCCCTGTAAGTCATGTTTGTACTTGTTGTTATTTATTGGAAGGGATTTGTACCTGAGAGAAGGGGGGGGGGGGGTACCTGAAAATAAGTAAAAACTATTCATTTTACTTTGAGTACAACTGCATCGTAAATGAGGTATGGCGTACTCAAATTTAAGCAAAACTACTTTCTCAAACATGAGCAGTGGTATTCAATATTGCCAATCTCAGCTTCTGTTTAGGTCATCTTAACAAAGCGACCTGGCAATCTTAAAATAGTTGTTCAGATATGGTTCTCCGCATTATTTGAGGTCAATTGCTTAAATGGATACCGAGTTATTACAAAGAAATTATCTGACTTCCCATGTATTTGGCATACCTCTTTAACATTAATGTGTCTATAACTTCTTCAAGTCCCCCTGGTAGTTTGATGGTGCGTGAGGATCTTGGTACGATTCCCGGTAAGTGTTCTTTGTACTTGTTGATATTCATTGGAAGTGATTTATGAAGACAGAGTATGTAGGTAAGCAACTGCTCTTTTTATTCATTTTCACTCATAGTAATCATTTTTGAGTACATACCTTTTTCAAAATTGAAATTTATATATTCATTATAAGCATTGAATGTACTTAATAATTAGTATTTTTTATTTCTGTTTGACTACCTATTTTTAACAGTACAGGTAGTCATAATCAATATATCTCGGGGAAACAATGTTGTGTCACGTGTCTTTTAAAAGAGCTTGACGATAACAATAAAATAAAACGATAACATCGGAAATGGTGTTGGAACACTGTTAAAACCAGTATTCGAAAATAAGTAAAATTTACTCATTTTTCAGTACATTCGATGCTTATAATGGATAAAGTTTCAATTTAGAAAAAGATATGCACTTAAAATTGAGTACAATGAATAAAAAGAATATATGTTAGCCTACATAAGCTGCCTTCAATAATCACTTTTAAGAAATATCGACAATTACAACCAAAACTTATAGGGAATCGAACCCAGATCCTCAGACACAGCAGTCCGGAGTCTTATCCGTAAAAATACCAGGGATACTTGAATAAGTCATAAACAGAAGAATTGTTAAAAAGATGTGCCAAAGAAGTGATATAATTGAGTTGTAATATCTCCGTTTCCATTTAAGCAATTGACATAAAATAATGCAACTTTTCCAAAGTTAATATATATAAAATTTGTATATTTACGTTTAAATATATGTAAATGAAATTAAAATGTTGTTAAGAAAATTATTATTCCATCCAACTGAGGAGACTTAAATAAGAGCAAATTTCAAGGAATTTAATTATCGTTAATCAACAAGACGAAGAAATTTTACATTGGTAATTATTTTCATATCTTATTAACGTTCGATAAATACATTAAAGTTTTATCGTTTACATTAAGTATTTAATGTTTCGCTAATGAATTTATCTTCTCAAAGGAAAGACTTGTTTTCATTTATAAGAGTAACGGAAATGATTGGGACATTGATTGCATATTGCGAATTGATTGTTTCGTAAACATATTTAGTTCTTTGTTAATAAATATAACGTTCTGTGAGCTTGTTTAAATTAATGTTAATAAATTGGCCAAAAATATGTATTTAAATTGAATTTACAACTAGATTTGGACGATGTTGGCTTTTGCCATCTCGATTAATCTCTAGTCAAATATCGGTATTTTCCGATTAATTGAGGTGTCAGATATATTAATATATATTTGTAATATATCGATATTTTCCTATTAATCGATAGTTTCGGTATCTTAATATATATTTATAATACATTTGGACGATGTTGGCTTTTGCCATCTTGATTAATCTCCAGTCAAATATCGGTATTTTCCGGTTAATTGATGTGTCAGATATATTAATATATATTTGTAATATATCGATATTTTCCGATTAATCGATAGTTTCGATATCTTAATATATATTTATAATATATTTGGACGATGTTGGCTATTGCCATCTCGATTAATCTCCAGTCAAATATCGGTATTTTCCGGTTAATTGATGTGTCAGATATATTAATATATATTTGTAATATATCGATATTTTCCGATTAATCGATAGTTTCGATATCTTAATATATATTTATAATATATTTGGACGATGTTGGCTATTGCCATCTCGATTAATCGCCAGTCAAATATCGGTAATTTCCAGTTAATTGAAGTGTCATATATATTAATATATATTTGTAATATATCGATATTTTCAGATTAATCGATAGTTTCGATATCTTAATATATATTTATAATATATTTGGGCGATGTTGGCTTTTGCCATCTTGATTAATCTCCAGTCCAATATCGGTAATTTCCGGTTAATTGATGCGTCAGATATATTAATATATATTTGTAATATATCGATATTTTCCGATTAATCGATAATTTCGATATATTAATATATACTTATAAAATATGGATATTTTCCGATAAATTGATCTTTTTGAATAGCCATAGACTATTTTTTTTTATTTATTTTTAATGGTATTTTAAAGAATTTTATAGAATTTAAATGGCATTTTTACTATATTTTTTATTTTTTCAATATTACGTTTTATTTTTTCCAATCGTAAGTCAATAAAATTATTTTACTGTATTCAATTTTTAATATATTATTATATTTTTTTGCGTTCATGTAAACACTTACCCTAATCTGACTAACATTTCACCATTATCATATCACAAAATACACATTGTATATATTAAAATAAATTCGGCTTATTCCTTACATTCCATAACTCCGAAATTTAAAGATTCGCCGGCATTTCCATTTGTCCCCGTCGCCCTGTCATCTTGAATATGACGCATGAGAAGTCGTTGGCGTTAAACGTTGGCGACGTGGAGTGTGAGATGTTTATATAAGCGCCGTACGAGAGTAGGGAATTTAAAGGGGAAATGTTTGCTGTGGTTTTCCCTTCCTATGTGGAATAGGAATAATGTTTGCTTAAGAAAGATGGTGTTTTGAGGAAGAATGGGAGATAAATGGTGGCTATCCGGAGTATAGTTGAATGAATGTATTGTGAATGAAGTTGTATGGTATATATTTATTTGAAGTGTATTTGTGTTAGATAAAAATTCGTCTTATACAAATACAAATATTGACGACCAACAACAGGCTCAAGGCCCAACAAGGTTGGTAAATCTAGTACCTCTTAACTATCCCCCAAAGCATATCTAACTTCTTCTTAAAATCCGTTACTCCTTTACAATTAACAATATTCACTGGCAAGTTGTTCCATTTGTCTATTACCCTATTATAGAAATAGTGTTTCTCCCTTCCCGATTAAAATTAGACCCATGACCTCTCGTTCTATCACTCATATTAAAATCTAAACCCTCCACATCTTCTTGTTTCATAAATTTGAATAGTTGAATCAAATCTCCCCTAACCCTTCTCTCTTCCAGAGTATACATATTCAAATTTCTTAATCTATCTTCATAATTCATGCCTCAAAACCCTTGAACCATTATAGTAGCCCTGTGCTGAATTTATATATATATAAGAACATTGCGTTAACAATATTAACACTAAACCTACCGACATTTCATGTATACTTAATCCTACCATATGCGGTCAAATGACTGCTTCAAAAAAAAAAATGTATCTTAATATAGAAAGAAATTTTAGCCAATTGGATAGTATTTTTTTTTCTATTTAGAAAAGTTTTATTTACATTTATGCATTTTCAGCACATTTTTTTACAAATTGTAGTATTTTGTATTGCACATTTTCCGTTGCCGTCAGCGCCGCCTGCCGGAGTCAGTCTGCACCCGTGTCGCCTGGTTTGGCCGAAGTGGTCTGTACAGCGTTGCCTGGTTGGCCCGCAGGACGCTTGGTGCCCAGATGGCTGGATTACCACAACACTGTAGATTCACAATTACATTGTGGAACATTTCAGGAGTGCGCTTTCCGAAGAATATAGTCGGAAATAACATGAATTGTTCAAATGGTCAAATGAACGCTCGTGGTAGACTAGGCATGCTATAATTTTTTTTCGAAAAATAAACAATAAAGAAAGTTGTGAACATTGAAAAATGGGTTGTATGTATATTATAGGAAAAGTCAATAAGTTACATGGCGATACAGTAACGTTGTATGCAAGAAATTCTAAACGAAATTTCAAAAACGGTCATTTGACCGCTCGTGGTAGGTTTAGTGTTAAAATACAAATGCAACGTTAAAACCACCCAACAATTTTGGCATAGCATATGGCACAATTGCGGTGATAAAGTACTGGGTCTGCGGCCCGTCACTTTGGTCCAATCTATATCACAGTATCACTGAATAACATCGTTAACAGCATGGATAATATGGAGAGCTGAGAGATGAAATAGACTAAGTCTATGAAAATGGATTTCAAGGAAAGTTAACAGTTAACGAAGTTAAACTCTATTGAATTAACAAGGAAGACAAACAAAATAAACTACTGACAGGTATCTTGTGGATAAAAATTAATTTATTGACTTTATTATTTATAACAATAAAACTTATATATCTCATTGTAATTAAGATGCCTCTCAGAATATATAAGGCCTCCAACAATCTACCACCATAAAAACATTTGTTCGATACAAAAAATTCACTAAGCCCTGCTATATTTATAAATTGATAATCTCTCCATAATAATTTCCCCCCATCTTTTTTCAATCTTAAATATAATTATAAAGTGATTATTATACCCTCAAAAAATCCACATTTGGAAATCTTGTTTAGCAAAAACCGTTATCAAAACTGCAACCAAACCTGAAACATAGTTACAACACACGCAACAAAACTTCATCATTGCAAATCGCCTTCATCCCTTCAATCATCTAACCTTAATTTTATCTCCTTACTTTCCGAAACAACAAACTAAGCAAAAACAAAACTTAGGAAAGAAGCGACCCCTGCCGGAAAGAAAATCCAATAAAGAAAAGCTACGCACTGATGTGCATAAATTATCCCTCCTGATATAAGGATGGGTTTTGTTTATAATCAAAGTCAACCCTCTTTTCTAAGGGTGGCAGGAAATCAAGGGGTATAGGCTGGCTTCTGTAGAGTCATTGACCGTTTTAATCTTTTATTAAATCTCGGGGTTGATGGAGTTTGGGAGAAGAGGAAGTTTCTACCTTTGACGTTTTGGCATCGGGGTTCTTCCTAATTTGGTTAAATTTGCAATTATTTAATCTTGCTTTTTTGATGTTTTAAAACAGGATATGTCTTGGTATAGGTGGATTAAGATTATTAAAAAAAATAATAGTTTTTTTTCTATTAGTAAGATAAAAACTCGTGTTATGGAACATTGCGTTAAGAATTTTAAAATACACAACGTTAAAATACGCAATTAAAATCCGTCAAATCCAGTTGAACTTGACTTTCTGCAGGCGTTTAATATTTTTAGCAATAATTGATTCGATTGTCAATGAAACATTTGCGGTCCCAGTATTTCCCCCGACTTGACATAGAAAAGTAAAAAAGTAGTGATCTTGCGATCGGAGGGTTGACAGCTTCGCTACAAAAATACTAGAAAGTCGACCAGAATATCCAACAAATTATACTGGCGAGTATACGGCACTGGTGCACGATAAATCTGATCTCGGTCCATAGCCCCGACGTCTATTGAAGACGTTGGGTGCCAGTTCAGGTGTTTCCTCGTCATCTGACAATGGTTCTAAAATAACGAGGTGCATGTATGAATGTGTATGTGTTCCCGGGTCTTTCCTTCGAGATTGACCCCGAACCGTCGCCAATAGCCCACTGTGCAGCTCTAGTGCGACGTTAATTAACAAACCAACCAACCAACCCGCTTTTTGGTACACAATAGTTAACTCCAACCGATTGAGATAGTTTTTTGTTCTTTGGCAACACTTCATTTCTGGTTTTTTTCTATTCTAATGTACACAGACTTTTCATTTCCTGCTGATGAAGGGAGATGTATCTCCCTAAACATGTCCGGATTTGATGGATTTTTATTGCGTATTTTAACGTTGTATTTGTATTTTAAAATATTTCTATTAGTATTGAGATAATTTTTTATAGAATTGAGATATGCTATCATTCAATCAGTTTTGATATTATTAATATTTTTTCGATGTTTATTTTATACCTCAAAATTATTTATTGTTTGTTTTTAAATATCAAATCACCAATTAAAAACATTAAATCTGTAGATTCAAGAATAGGGATATAAAATTCTTAAACATATCGTTTTAAAGACCTAAATGTTCTCTTTGTTACAAAATTGGATCTATTCTATCACTTGACTTTATATTAAAATGTATACGGCATCTTTACAATTTTCATTTCTATAAGTTAAGGAACACACAATTTTACCTGCATAAAATTATTCAAATTTTAAATATATAATTCATGTATGTATTAAATTATTTAAAAAACCTTCAGTTTTATAATTTAAAAAAAATTTGGAACAATTTTATTCAATACTTTGAATTATTTTCAATAGTAGTTGGGGTCACTAATATCTCCGTTCAAATTCCGACAGCACGAAACGGAAAGTTCCAATTGTGGCGCATGGCAACCTTTTGACTGGGCGATAAACAATTGATTACTTCTTTGATAATATGGTAACCCGGCTCCCTTCGGCCGCAATTGGGCTATTGCCGCACGAAATACGTTTTGCGCAGACCAGTTTAACTGAAAATAAATAGTCATATACAAATAATGAAGACCAGCAAGGCCCAACAAGGTTGACTAGCATCTCCATGTCGCGTCTCCTGTGCGAGAAAAATCATCTTTTCGCGATAATTGTTCCAGCTTTGGCGATATTGATAAGTTTAGTATTTCGCAATCCCGTGGAAGGAATGGCTGTTCGACATTTTGACTGACCTTTTTTGTTTTGTTTTTTAAATGGCATTGTAATTGTAGCATGGAGAAGAGCTAGTTTCTTCGCAATAAATTGCGACCATGGTAATTTCACGATTTAAGAACATGCATTCGATTTATTGATATAATTTTTTTTATTTATTTACTTATTTATTTATTTGATTGTAATTCGCAATTTTAATATTATTGTAATTATAAAAATGATTTTACGAATATCTAAGAAATTATATTATACCATCGTGGGACATACCATAGGTGAGCCGCGTCAACCAGGTTGCCCATTTATTCACCCCGATGACTTCACAATTTTAATATTGTAATTATAAAAATGCTTTTATGAATATCTAAGAAATTATGTTATACCATAGTGTGACATACCATAGGTGAGCCGCGTCAACCAGGTTGGCCATTTATTCACCACCGAGACCTTTGTAACATTAACTTTGTTATATTAAAAGAATATAAATTTAGTTTTCTTATAATTGCAGAAAATTATTTATGAATTATGAGAAGAAATGCTTATGTGAATCAAAATTACTCCATACACAAATACAATTTCTTTATAAACATTCGTTATGTATTTCAAATTAACCTTATATTATTATTATAAAAAAACTTACAATTTTCACATTGTTAGAACTTTAATTAATATAAAAGTAAATTTACTTTGCTGCATTTATTTATCATCAATAAAAAAACATCAATTTAAAACAACCATATGATGTAACCTTGAATCTCCCGGGGAAGGGAATAAATGCAATACATTTGGCAATTTATCCCCTCACCGCCAAACAATTATCGCGCCAAGATGCTTTCCTCGCACAGGAGACGCGACATGGAGATGCTAGTACAAGGTTGGTACAGCTAGTATCTCGTAACTATTACCCAATTAATATTTAACTTCGTAAAATCCGATACTCCTGTACAATTAACAATATTCACTGGCAAGTTGTTCTATTTGTCTATTACCCTATTATAGAAATAGTGTTTTCTCCCTTCCCGATTAAAATGGGATTTTTTAATTTACCAATGACCTCTCGTTCTATTATTCATATTAAAATGGGCCTTCAGTGGCCCAGTGGATAAAGGCGCTCACTAGTAATCAGATAATTGCTAGTTCGAATCCGTGCGATGGATTTGACAAGGAAAAGTAAAAAAGTAGGGATCTTGCGATCGGAGGGTTGCCAGCTTCGCTACAAAAATACTAGAAAGTCGTCCAGAACATTCAAAAAATTATACTGGCATGTATACGGGACTGGGGCACGATAAATCTGATCAGAGTCCAATGTCCTGACGACTATTGAGGTTGCGTTAGGTGGCCGCTCAGGTGTTGTCTTCGTCATTTGACAATGGTTCAAAAATACGAGACATCCTTCCCGCGTCTTTCCTTCGAGATATGTGAGGCCACCGTGGCCGAGTGGATTAAGTCGTCAGCTGAGAATCCTACGGTTCCCGGTTCGAACCTGTACGACGGATTAGACTAAGAATAGTCAAAAAGTAGTGATATTACGATCGGAAGGTTACCAACTTCGCTACCAAAATACTATAATGTTGTCCAGAACATCCACAAAAAATTAACGGCGTGTATACGGGACTTATGCACGATAAATCTGCTAGGGTTCCAATATCCGAATGTCAGTTGAGGTTTCGTCGGGTGCCAGCACAGGTGTTTTCCTCGTTATCTGACCGTGGTTCAAAAATACGAGACATCGTTCCCTGGTCTTTCCTCCGAGATAGGCCTCGAACCGTCGCCAATAGCCCACTGTGCAGCTCAAGGGCGACGTTAATTAACCAAACCAACCTTCAAGGTACGTCCCAAACTGTCGCCAATAGCCCACTGTGCAGCTCTAGTGCGACGCTATTGAACCATAGCAAACCAAACCAAATCAATTGTTGGTTTGGTTTGGTTAATTAACGTCGCACTAGAGCTGCACAGTGGGCTATTGGCGACGGTTCGGGGCCTATCTCGAAGGAGAGACTCGGGAACGATGCCTCGTATTTTTGAACCGTGGTTAGAGGACGAGGACAACACCTGAGCTGGCACCCAACGCCTTCAATAGACGTCGGTACTTTTGGCCCCGATCAGATTTATTGTGCACCAGTCCCGTATACACGCCGTTAATTTTTGTGGATGTTCTGGACGACATTCTAGTATTTTGGTAGCGAAGTTGGAAACCCTTCTATCGCAATATCACTACTTTTTTACTTTTCTTTGTCAAGTCCATCGCACGGATTCGAACCACTAATCCTCTTATTAGTAACTGAATGCCTTATCCACTGAGCAACTGGGGCTCACCAACCTTCGAGGTAAGCCCCAAACTGTCGCCAATAGCCCACTGTGCAGATCTAAAGCTCTAATGCGACTCTAAGTAACCACACCAAATCAAACCAATAGTAGTCATGGTCACTAATACTGCATTCAAATTCCGATATGGCGAAATACGTTATGCGCAGTCCAGTTTGGCAGAGAATGTACATATATTCATGCAAACAAAACAATATTCCCTTTGGGGAACGCAAAAGTGATGTTATTTAGGTCCAAATGTCCCCACGTTGACATTAGTGTGGAACTTCGTCGACTAGAGTGCTACTCCTGTGTTATTATCGCCGTCTAACTGCTCTCATACGGGTAGTACATGCACACACGGAGATAAGAAGCTTTTATAGGTAGCTATAGATCTCCCAATATTGACACGTCGCTTTGATAGATCCATCCATTTGCAAATAGTTGCGTCATTTGCAACCATCTCCCTATTGTAATGGAAATGCGTCAAGGCAAATATAGAGCGCATGGAAATGAACGTTTATGGGCACTTTACCATCTCTGTATTAGATTCCTTATTTGCGGCTTATCAACATTTATTGTGTGATGATAGTCAGAAGGTAATGTGGGTTATGAATTAAATGTCTTTGCATGTCGGAATTGGCCTTGATATTGGCATACTTGAAAATATTGGGAAATGTTGCAAGTGACAGAGTAGTTGTAATGCCTCGTATTTATTGTTCACCAATTCCTTCTATTTAATCTACGCTTAAATGTATATTTTGGAGGATTGTGTGTATGCATATATATATATATATATATATATATATATATACAGAGAGAGAAAGAGAGAGGGAGAATTTGAATTTTCAGGCGCCCTGACAAATCATATGTTTATCTCATAGCTATCAACCTTTTTCTTTTAATGTCATTGAAATAATTCTTTTAAACAAACCATTGATAATGCTGCCCTCTATGAATCAGCAGAAACGTTAAACTACTTTTATGATTATTTGCTTATAAGAAATACAATAATATATTCCGCCTTTACATCGATTATATGTGCGTGGGGGGTGGCTAGGGGAGGGGGGGGGGGGGAAGAATTACTAAACAATTTTTTTTGTTTGACTTCTTAAAAACATACTTTCATTTCCCTAGTTACTTTCTATTCCCTAGTTACTTTCTACAACAGCCTGTTTCCCCATCTCATTAACATACGATATCAAACATCTCTTAAATACATCAAATATTATTCATTTGCAAACACGAATGTTTAATTTTTAATAAACAACAAACCGTCGGCGCGTTTAATTACCTCTAATTAAATTCATCGACAACAACGCCTAGATTCATTGAATAATTTAATAACATCAACATCACTGCATTTCACATTTCATGAAACCAACCCACATTTCGGATCATCAAATACATTTTAATCAAATAATTTATTCTAATCCTGATCGTGACAACCCGATACGACGAGTCAAAAACATTGCAGGTTGCTGCCACCGTTTCAAAGTTAATCTATTCCCTTATCGACAGACGATGCGGGGGTCTGTTGCCACTGGAACCAACAGATAAATCGTTAAAGTAACTTTATCAAGGCAATCGTAACTGAGAATTCCAGTTTATCCCTCTCCCAGTTTAATTTCACAATTTATTGATCCCTAAATTAAACATCTGCCGTAACCTTGGCTGGTGTATTGGTGGCATGTAGTTTATGTCGTTCTTGGAGGAATCGCGCTGTAATATTGATTAGGGTAGTTATGTCATGTAGATGTTGATTAGTCTTACGTTGTTTTGTTTAAAGATCGTGAACATCGTACATTTTAAATCAACTGAAGTATCATGTCATGTAATTATATGATTCCCAATTATTGTGTATTGCGAGTATGACTAGGTTCCAAATCTGTGCCCACCCGCGGATCTATGATTTATCTCGGGTAGGGGGCATATATATATATACTAAATTGGGTGATAAAGTGGTTAGCTTTAGACAGACGATGGTGGCAGCTGTTTATTTTACGATGTTCTTCTCTGAGAAATCTATTTTGCAAATTCCCTTCATAATATACAATTTTTTCTTTTTTAAATATATTTTATTCTGATTTCCTGTTTAATTTAAATAAATATACTTTCAGAAAAGACGTATTGTGAAAAAAAAGTGCTTAAAAAAGAGCACATGAACGTACTCGTTCTTCTTTGAGTGTAATTGCATCGTAAATAATCAATTCCGTACTCAAATTTAAGTAATCGTACTTTCGCAAAAATGTGCAGTATGACTTAATATTGCTAATCTCAGCTTCTGTTCCAGCCATCTTAACAAAGCGACTTGACGAACTTAAAATAATTGTTCAGAAGATCGTTTTCCACATTATTTGATGTCGATTGATTAAATGGAAACTGAGTTACTAAAACACAATTATCTTATTTCCCCTTTTTTTGGCACAACTTTTTAACATTTCTACTGTTAGTAACTTTTTCACGTTGCCCTGATAGTATAACTGATAAGGAACAGGCGGCCTTAGGATCTGGATTCGATTCCCGGAATGTGGTGGTTGTATTTGTTGATATTTATTGAAAGGGATTTATGAAGGCATCCCATTTAGGCAAGCAACTGTTCTTTTTACACATTCTACTCATATTTGAGTACATGTCTTTTTTCAAAAATTAAACTTATGCATTCTGAGCCATGATAAGCATCGAATATTCTCAAAAATGAGTACATTTTACTTATTTTTGAGTACATATTTTTAACTGTGCAGTCTTCCAATTCTTCCCCCAACCCCTTCTCTATCTTAAATGAATTATTGTATTGCTATGAATTATTGTTTTGTTTTTGAATTATTGGTACATTAATTTTCGATGAAAGTTAAATAAAATACATCAGATCACTCACATATAAGTTAAAACGACAAAAGACCAATAATACAGACAACTCTCGTTATCTCGAACTGGAAGGGAAGTGTATAGAAATTCGAGATATCGAAAATTCGAGTTATCGAAAATCCTATAAAAAAGCCGTTTTGGTAAAAATAAATACTAGTATATTTACACGACTTTATTTAACATATCTATCCAAAATAGTTTGGTGAGTATTTCTATATTTTTCGAAATCAATTATATTTTCCAAATGCACGATTGCTTGAAATGTCTCTGATGTTTTCATTTCCGGCCTCGATTCAATGATGCACGCATAGTTTTTATAGAAGATAGAGCCTCTTACAAAGTTATCTTTGGAGGAGGTTAGCATTCTTCATTATCATTCTTCTTCTGAGAGCGATCAATCGTCAAATGCTGCTATAGAGAGTGCATTGCCTAAACAAAAATGAGAAGGGGTCGAGTGTCGTCTTCATATTTTAAGTGAGTTGCTTTTTGGACGGTCGGTAATGTTCCAAGAAAGTAATTCGCACTTTACCGAAAACGCCAGCTGGCTTGAGGGACGATAAATCATTAATCTTCCTTGTTGAACTGACTCTGTGTTAAAGAGGAGGAGATACAGCTCAGGGATTCCAGTCTGGCGACATTCAAACAAAAGGGTGAGGTACAGGTAGGGATCCATTGTACGTATACCCTTTCAATAACGCACAATATGAAAGAGAATTGATAAAGAAGAACGTGGCAATTACATATATGCTAAAGGTTCTTCAAAATCCGTAGTTTTGAGAGGAAAACAAAATTTTGAGTTGTGAGGAAACTTCGAGTTATCGAAAATAACGACGAAAAACTTCGAATTAAAGAGATAAAATTACATTAAATAAGTAATGCAGGTGCAGGGAAATCGATTTTTTTCGAGATATCGAAAAATTCGAGTTATCGAAGTTCGAGTTATCGAGAGTCTACTGTATAAACAATGTTCATAACATAAAATAATAATTTTTATTTATTAAGTTACGCCCATTGGAACATTCCCCAAATAAAAATGGCTAGTTACTATTCTACAGCTAATGAATAATAAGCTGTATCAATACTCTAACAAAACAAACCATATACCGAAATCTATTTAGCGAACAATCATCTTTTCCGTAACGATCTCCCCTGAACTCCTTCCCAAATCCAATAAACTCTCTCAGCCGCCAATTCTGCAGCTTTTCCCATTCCAGAAACATGATCAACCGAAATAAAGAACAACGAAAAGACCCCTCAAACAATTCCCAGACCCCCACCCTCCCCTCCTCTTGTGCTAACCCGAACAAAGCCGGGATCCGATACCCCCACAGGAAAAGACCCGTCAGACTCACAAATCCCAAAGTTCTATTTGCGTTGCCCAGTGCTAATTGAACTCTAAAACCCAATGTCGCTAATTCTAGGTGCCTCGCTTCGTGGATAAGCCAGTAATAATGCTTCTGCGCCAGATGCCCTGGTAGACGGTCACTTGGCGGGCTCGGTTGATACGTTGGCGAGCGGGCTTTTGTGGGGGAATTGATGTTTTGGGAAGCAATTACACTTTTAGGGAAGTGTTTGATGGAGAGCTGTGTATAGTGTTGGCACCACTCTGTTACCTAATTGGATTAATTAGAGAACGGGGCGTGGATTGGAATTAGAGTGGCGACTTTTGGAGGGGAATTTGGCGGAGTATAAATTGAAATTGATTAGACGTTGTTGGTGATTATTGTTCTCCAAAAAAGTTTTTTAGGGACGATACAGGCCTAACTGTATCGCAAAGTTTGTTTCGCTAATGCTTTTGGGCCACATTCGGTACAAAGGCCAGACGAAGGGGAAGATAAATAGGAAATCTGGTTAACGCGGTCCACCTTCCTCTAAATCATGGTAGGTCATTTATCCCCAGAGGTTGATGCCCCGTGGAATTATAGCACGGAAGCGCATACTGCAGCCAAAGGTCGACGACCCTCTTAATGCGGTTTAAAGATCAGGCGGGGTAACGGGCTAACATTTGGCATGGCGACGCGCTTTCTTTTACACGGTGGTATGGCATTTATTCACATTGGTTCCACATTGTGTGATGTGGACGAAAGCGATAATGTAACCAAAGGCAAAATCCCCCTTCCGTGGTTCATAGGGTTAAGTGGGTTAATATTCCGCCTAGTCCACGCGGTCCACCTTCTTCTACACAACGTTATGTAATTTATTAACCTAATATGATACCATTTGAAGTTATGTGGGCAAAACAGATACTGCAGCCAAGGGCGACATTCCTTCTCCCACGTGGTTCAATGGTCAGATGGCGTAATGGGTTTAATAGTTAGCCTGGTCGACGCGGCTCACTTCCTATTAGACTATAGTGTGCCAATTATCCCTATAGGATGATTCCACGTGCAGTTATGGAACAGAACTTTTATCCCATAAGCAGATTTTACGTAGGTTTATAAAGACTGGCTAGTAAAAATCGGCGATCTCGTAGTATAATCATAAGAGTTAGAACCTAAATAAAGTCGATGAATCAAAGTGATAAAAAATGGTATCATTTAATATTATAAGCTATTGAACAACCATTGAGATTAGTCCAAAAGATAAGGAGATTAGTGTTAAAAGTTTTTTAAATATGCATAGGACTTTTTTATGGTTTTTAATTAACCTATTAATACTTTTAATTAACCCATTAAATGAAAACTCGTCGTTAATACTTTTATCTGAGTGGAAACTTTCTTTTTTGTTAAGACTTATCTACTCATTATTTTCAGAGATTAGCGTCGACAAACAAAGGCACCAATTATTTTATTAGTAAGCATATATTACAAACTTAATAATTTCATCACGAAAAAAACGTATAAGATTAAAATATAAAAAAATAGTTAAGTATTGTTAAAAATATGTAATGAGTTTTATTAAAAGGGTATATAAGATACTTTTTACTTTAATCTTTAAATTTGCCGATATCATTATAATTTTTTCCTTATGTGTAAAATATATTAACATGATAATTAAAAAAAAATGTTTAAAAAAATTACAAAAAGTGATCTTTTTTATTTTTGATATAAGTCAATAAAATATATTCTAAAAAACTTAAATTTTGGATTTTAGAAACAAAAGAATTTGGTTAACAAACGGTCTTTACAAATTTTTGTTATTTGAAAAACTATTTTTAAAAAATTATTAAAAAATAAATCGCTAATTTCGATGTTCAAAGTAATTTTAAAAAATTACTAAAACAAATATTATCTATATTTTACTAATCCTTAAAGTCAAATGAAAGTAATATGAATATGTAGCAAAGTTAAAGAAGTTTCTTCATATATATCTGCCCTTGTATCAATTTAAACTTGATCAAAGATGAAAAAAAATCATCACTGTAATTAATGAGATCAAAATTAAGTATTCAGGCAATTTTGTACCACAGCTAAATATTGCAAAAAATAATTAGTTATACGCAACGTAATTAGTAATCCTTAAAGTCAAATTAAAGTAGTATGTTTGAAAATGTAGTAAATTTAGAAGTTTTTTCAAATAGATCTGAACTTATATCAATTTAAAGTTGATTAAAGATGAAAAAAAAATCATCAATGAGAAAAATGAGTTCAAATATAAGTATCAGGCAATTTTGAACCAAACCTTAATATTGATTCACAAAAAAAATAATTAGTTATACGCAACGTAATTAGTAATCCTTAAAGTCAAATTAAAGTAATATGTTTGAAAATGTAGTAAATTTAAAAGTTTTTTCAAATAGATCTGAACTTATATCAATTTAAAGTTGATTAAAGATGAAAAAAAAATCATCAATGAGAAAAATGAGTTCAAATATAAGTATCAGGCAATTTTGAACCAAACCTTAATATTGATTCACAAAAAAAAATTAGTTATACGCAACGTAATTAGTAATCCTTAAAGTCAAATTAAAGTAATATGTTTGAAAATGTAGTAAATTTAAAAGTTTTTTCAAATAGATCTGAACTTATATCAATTTAAATTACTTATCCAAACCTTAATATTGATTCACAAAAAAAATAATTAGTTATACTTAACGTAGAAATATAATTTTGGTGTGGTTAATAAAAAATAAAATAAACAATATTTTAAAGCAATAAAATAATTTAGGACATTTTTAAGGATTTTGTTAATCCATTGACGCTCAAGCTATTTTAGTAGTTGTGAAGTTGTTTTCACTTTTTGAAAGTTTAAAACGTTTTCGTAGCAGTGCACTTTGATATTTTCACAGACATTTTTATTCATTGTAAAGAGATATCCTTTAAGTTATACCTACAAAAAACTAGATTAAAAATGCATTGTAAAATTAAGTATTCCTATGAGTTTAAAAACTGGATGATTTTATTGAAAAACTGGATACCTCTGGGCATGATAGCCTTGAACGTCAAAAGGAAAACTTAGTTACAACACTATATTCATTAAACATAAGGAATACACGCACAAAATGATGCGTACACTGTTAAAATAGATATTCAAAAATAAATAATCTGTACCAATTTTTGAGTACATTCGATGCTTATCATGGCTCCGAATACATAAGTTTCAATTTTGTAAAAGACATGTGCTTAAAAAATTAGTACAATGGGTAAAAATGAATAAAAATAGCAGATGCTAGTCTACATAGACTGCCTTCATAAATCACTTTCAATAAATATTGACAATTATTACCAAGATTTATCTGGAATCGAACCCAGGTCAGCAGGAACCGTTCTCCAGAGCCTCATCCGGGGCGACGTGAACACAATGAACATAATTTTGGTTCGAGGTACCTGGGCCCAGCAAGGGCTATAAACCTCTCCATCTAAGATAAAGTCGAAATATGTGAAACGAAAAATATAACTAAGTTGATTGTGCGAAGCCAAACATTCGCCCGAAAGCGACCACTCACTCGGAAAACCACCAATCAAGCCAGGACAAGACACAGGAAGAAACGGACCGGACAACAAGAAAACCAGACATACCAAAAAAAAAAAAAAAAAAAAAAAAAAAAAAAAAAAAAACTTTGCCCAAAGGAACGAAAAGAAAGCTAAAACACGACCGAAATGAAAGCGGATTTAAACCCTCAATAAGTAAATTCATCATTAAGAGTATAAATATGTAGAGGTATAGCGGTAGCCAAAATTCAATTTGAGTTGAACCCTTTCCACCGAAATACGGTTGAAAAGCAAAGAAGAAAAATTTCAAGATTTTTTAGCAAGCTAACAAAAGTTAAAATTAATCTAAGTCTAAAATTAGCGAATTTTAGATTAAAATAAGATAAAACTCGCCAAATCTAGCGAAACGAAAAACATAAAATAAAAACAATTTAAAAAGTGAACTCTGGAAAGGAATTATCTAAAAATGTGCATGGTGAAAAGCACTGTAGAACAGCAAAGCCTAGGCAATTTTCAAGTTGAAATCCTTGATCAAAGTCTAATCTTTAAGTAGAATGGAAAGTCTTCATACTTCATCTGTGATAGTTAAGGGTCTTTGGAGAAAACTGTCAGACTTCAAGGAGAGCCTAAAATCTTCATTCTTCATCTGTATCAGTTTTGGGTTTTATTTGAGAAATCTGATTGTTTTTAACCATTTGTTTCTAAAAGGGGGGAGGGGCAGGGCAATGCTATCAAACTCCAGACTGACCTACTTGGTGTTCCCCACTCGAGGTGGGGCCCTATAATAGGTTGCTCAGACTGGGGAATGAGGATGATAGCTAGAATTTTGAATGGTTGTAGGATGAAAAAGAAAAAAGAGGAGTGTAGGAGTGGAGATTAGAATCTGAAGAATTTATAAAAAGAGCTAATGTTAAATAAGTGTACCAAAAAAGTGGGAGAAAAAATAATTGAATTCTAATAACTCAGTTTTCATTTAAACAATCGTCATCAAATAATGTGGAAAACATTCTTCTGAACAACTATTTTAAGTGTGTCAGGTCGCTTTGTTAAGGTGGCTGGAACAGAAACTGAGATTAGCAATATTAATTCACACTGCTCATTTTTGCGAAAACACGATTACTTCCATTTGAGCACGCCATCGTTCATTTTAGATGCAATTGCACTCAAAGGGAAACAAGTACATCCATGTACTCATTTTTAGCACATTTTATACATTGTGTATATATTAAACATAAAGCATCTACACCCAAAATGAAGTCTTACACAACATACAATAAAAACACTTACATAGATATAGATAAAATACAACATATATCAACGCCTTTTCCTAGGAATCAGAATATACTAGCAACAGCACTCCTATATTCTTCTTTGCTGTCCAATTGCTTTGATTGCAGCCGTAAGGGGAGATGATTCGGCCATTCGGAGGCCCATGTAATCTGAATCATTCATCTTCTATCTGTAACAATGCGTTGTTCGGTTCAGAGTTCTGATAGCAGCAATTCGTAATACTCTGGCAGGGCAATTGGTTAGAATAACACCGTGTAAACTGCAAATGAATTAAATTCGTTGTTGATAGTCAGCGTTGGAAATGGTATTGATTTCTGATGCGATCAGCCATGATATTGCAATCAATCGAGAGCAGAAAAAATATATAACAAAATTCAATTTTCATATACACTGTAAAAAAAGTACTTGAAAATGAGTACATGAACCTATTTGTTTTTTCTTTGAGTACAATTGCATCGTAACTGAGCGATGACGTATCAAATTTAAGTTACCAAACTTTCTGGAAATTGAGCAGTGTGATTTAATAATCATTTGTAATATTGTTGATTTCCGATGCGATGAGCCATGATATTGCATTCAATATGGGCAGAAAACTACATAACAACATTTCTATTTTCATATACACTGTAAAAAAAGTACTTGAAAATGAGTACATGAACCTATTTGTTTTTTCTTTGAGTACAATTGCATCGTAACTGAGCGATGACGTATCAAATTTAAGTTACCAAACTTTCTGGAAATTGAGCAGTGTGATTTAATAATCATTTGTAATATTGTTGATTTCCGATGCGATGAGCCATGATATTGCATTCAATCTGGGCAGAAAACTACATAACAACATTTCTATTTTCATATACACTGTAAAAAAAGTACTTGAAAATGAGTACATGAACCTATTTGTTTTTTCTTTGAGTACAATTGCATCGTAAATGAGCGATGACGTAATCAAATTTAAGTTACCATACTTTCTAAAAATTGAGCAGTGTGATTTAATAATCGTTGGTAATATTGTTAGCGTTGGAAATATTGTTGATTTCCGATGCGATGAACCATGATACTGCAATCAGCAGAAAAATACATAACAACATTTCTATTTTTAAATACACTGTAAAAAAGTACTTGATAATGAAACCTATTTGTTTTTCTTTGAGTACAATTGCATCGTAAATAAGCTATGACGTACTAAAATTTAAATAGCCATACATTCTGAAAAATTATAAGTGTGATTTAATATTGCTAATATCAGCTTCTGCTCAAGCCATCTTTAACACAGCGACCTGACAAACTTAAAAGAATATGGTTTTCCACGTATTTTTATGTCGGTTGCTTATATAGAAACTGAGTTAATACAACTCAATTATATTGCTTCCCTTTTTTTGGCACACCTTTTTTAAAATTTCTTCTGTTTGTAACTTCTTCAAGTCGCCTTTGTAGTTTTAAGGACGAGGTTCTGGACTACGGTGCCTGAAGATCTGGATAAGTATTGATTGTTATTATTGATATTAATTGACAGTGGTGTATGAAGACAGCCTATGCAAACAAGTATATCAGGTTTTTTTATTCATTCTACTCATTTTTGAGTACATGTCTTTTTCAAAATTGATACTTATGCATTCGCAGCCATGAAAAGCATTAAATATACTCAAAAATGAGTACATTTGACTTATTTTGTAAAAATTGTTAACAGTGCACATGCTATAAAAATTTCCCTCCCTCCTGCCTCCGTGTACTAAAAGGGATTTAGACCTGTAAAATCTATGGGACAGATGATCAATAATTTCTTCAATCATTTACCATCATCACCTATAGTCCAATTCAATATATACTAAGCACATTATACTAAGAAACCAAAACGGATTTTATATCTCTAAACCTATCTACCACTATAATAATTCTTCAAAGTATTTAAATTGAAACTCGAACCTCAGTTTCCACATTTCTGAATTAAGACCAGTTTCAGATGTAAGATTACTGCAAATGTTGGACACAGCTGACGGCTTTGCGGAAAGCTAAGCCGATTGAAATTCTGTAACTTCAGTTCCTTTTAGTAGGAATCGGTTTGCTTCACACATATTCAATATTTGTTTTATAAAGTGTCAAAAGCATAAAATGACATTGTAACATAATGGAATAAGTTGGCAAAAATAATATAATATTATTCTGCTAGAAGAATAACGTAATTTAAACTTGTGTTTCAAGTTAGTTATTTATATATATATTAAAATATAGTTTACTTTTATGTTAAATTAAATGTTGTATCAACACTGAAAGAAAAAGGTGCTTAAAAATAAGTACTTGAACGTACTCGTTTTTCTTTGAGTACAATTGCATCGTAAATGAGAGATGTCGTACGCAAATTTAATTAATCCTATTTCTGCAAAAATGAGCAGTGTGATTTAATATTGCTAATCTCAGCTTCTGTTTTTCGCTAAGCTACCAGGGAGACATGAAGAAGTTATAAACAGAAGAAATGTTAAAAAGGTGCGCCAAAAGAATGGGAAGTAAGATAATTGAATTGTAATTACTCAGTTTCCATTTACGTAATCGACATCAAATAATGTGGAAAATCATTTTCTGAACAAATACTTTAAGTTTGTCAGCTCGCTTTCTTAAGATGGCTTGAGCAGTAGCTGATATTAGGAATATTAAATCACACTGCTCATTTTTGAGAAAGTGCGATTACTTAAATTTGAGTACGTCATCGCTCATTTACAATGAAATTGTACTAAAATAAACCGAGAACGTTCCTGTACTCATTTTTAAGCACCTTTGTTTTACAATGCATCTGCAGGCATCACTGTTCAGAGTCTTATTTATCCGTTAAGCTACCAGGGCGACGTGAAGAATTTATAAACAGAAATATTGCCAAACAGGTGTGCCAAAAGAATGGGAGGTAAGATAATGGAATTGTAATAACTCATTTTCCATTTAAGCAATTGACATCAAATAATGTGGAAAATCATCTTCTGAACAAATATTTTAACTATGTCAGGCCGCTTTCTTAAGACGGCTTGAACAGAAGTTGAAACTTACACTATTAAATCACACGGCTCCTTTATGAGAAAGTACGTTACTTAAATTTGAGTATGCCGTCGCTCATTTACATTGCAATTGTACTCAAAGAAAAACGAGTAGGTTCAGATACTCATTTTCAAGGTATTTTTGTCACCGTCTCGATTCTCAGCAAACATTGCTGCAGATAGTTGTTAGATACATTGTATTCAAGATATTATTTCTAATTTAAAGTCCTGCGTAATTTTTAACAAATACGCTTTTTTAAGTATTAAAACAGAGATTACAAGAGTTTTTTGTTATATGCATTTTATTTATTTTTAATATTTATATTTTTTACTTTACTGGTACCTAAATTTTTCATATTGAATAAATATTTAAATCTAGGGTTTTCCGCCTATAAGATATCTATGGTATATCTAGGGGTTTTAGTATACATACTAAAATATACACATTTAACACAATTTTTAAAGAAACTTAATATGGTTAATTCGCAATGTTTTGGGATCAATGGTTGAAGTTTAAATGCAGTAAGGGTTTTAAGTGATGCTGCCGAGAAACTATGAAAAAGTTAATGTTATTATTATCCAGTTATCCATGTGAATTAGGACCAGATGTGCATTTTTCTGTTTACTTTATATGGATACCGAGTGATTACAACGAAATTATCTTACTTCCCATTCATTTGGCACACCTTTTTAACATTTCTTTGTCTATAACTTATTCAAGCCCCCCTGGCAGTTTGATGGTGTCTGAAGATCTTGGTTCGATTCCCAATAAGTATTTTTTGTACTTGTTGATATTTGTTGGAAGTGATTTTCGAAGACTGCCTATGTAGCTCTCTTTTGTTGCTCTTTTTATTCATTTTCACTCATTGTAATCATTTTTTAGTACATATCTTAGGAATATTAAACCACACTGCTAATTTTTGAGAGAGTAATAATATTGCAATTTGAGTACGTCATCGCTTATTTACGATGCAATTGTACTAAAAAAAAGAGTACATTCATGTACTTATTTTAAGCATGTTTTTTTACAGTGTACACATTTCCCAATCAGTCATTCCTTGACATAAAAATGTATCTTTTACTTTGACATCTCATAGTCTTTTGAATAAAGAAATATATTTTAAAATACAAATACAACGTTAAAATACGCAATAAATATCCATCAAATCTGGACATGTTTTGGGAGATACGTCTACTTTCATCAGCAGAGAATGAAAAAGTCTGTGTAATAAAATATATATAATTAAACCCAGAAATTAAAAGTGTAGCCAAAGAAAAAAACAAAAAGACTATTTCAATCGGTTAGAGTTAACTATTGTGTGCCAACAAGCGCGAAATACTGGGACTCTAAATGTTTTGTTGACAATCGAATCAATATTGCTAAAAATATGAAACGCCTCCAAGAAGTCAAGTTCAACTGGAGATTTGGGTTTGCAAATTAAATGTGGGTTAGAAAAATTAAATATATGACCATGTTCCCAAGAGTGCTTGGCAATGGAGGACTTCTTTATTTCTTGTTTAACAGTATGTGCTTGGTGCTCCTTAATACGAAATCTCAATGTTCTCTTTGTTTGACCGATATATGACATGCCACATTGACATGAAATCCTGTATATGCCCCAGTTATTCAGATCGTCAATAGGGTCTTTAAGTTGTGTGAATGTGATCTTATTGATAGGTGAAAAAATGGAACATATGTCGAACCTACCGAGAATTTTAGAAATTTGATGGCTGATCTGGGGATAATATGGTAGCACAACTAAAGTATTAGAGCGCTCAGATTGACTAGAATTTTTAAGTGGATTTTTAAGTTTATGTAGGGCCTGTCCAGATTTGATGGATTTTTATTGCGTATTTTAACGTTGTATTTGTATTTTAAAATTCTATAACGCAATGTTTCATAAGACGAGTTTTTATCTTAAAGAAATCTATACCAAACACACAACCACCTGTTCAGGAAGAAGAGTCTCCACATATATCGACAGCCATTTCCTCGAATCCAGTAGAATCCCCAGGAGATAAAGCCCAGTACTTCCATCACCAAGAAGAAAACCCAGCTTCCAATACATATTCACTCATCTCAGAAAATAACAGGAGAATCCTCGACATTGACAGATCCGTGGAATATGTAATAAAACGTAATTCAAATACCACTAATTTAGTCTAAAAACTATGTATTAAATATATAAATTTTAGTTGTTTTACTAAAATAAAAAATAGACTTTGGAATAAAGAAGTCTATACCAAACACACAACCACCTGTTCAGGAAGAAGAAGAGTCTCCACATATATCGACAGCCATTTCCTCGAATCCAGGAGATAAAGCCCAGTACTTCCATCACCAAAAAGAAAACCCATCTTCCAATACATATTCACTCATCTCAGCAAATAACAGAAGAATCCTCGACATTGACAGATCCGTGGAATATGTAATAAAACGTAATTTAAATACCACGTAAATTTACGTTATTTAAATTAATTTAGTCTAAAAACTATATATTAAATATATAAATTTTAGTTGTTTTACTAAAATAAAAAATAGTCTTTTGAATAAAGAAGTCCATACCAAATACACAACCACCTGTTCAGGAAGCAGAAGAGTCTCCACATATATAGACAGCCATTTCCTCGAATCCAAGAGATAAAGCCCAGAACTTCCATCAACAAAAAGAAAACCCAGCTTCCAATACATATTCACTCATCTCAGCAAATAACAGGAGAATCCTCGACATTGACAGATCCATGGAATATGTGTGTTTTCCACTCCAAAATGAAGTAGGAGTATTGTTTTTTAATAAAATATATTTAAGCATTAAAAACACAAAAAATAACAAACATAATTTTTTTAAAATATATTTTTGTTTTTAAATATTGTTAAGAAAAAGTTGTTCTAATAATATAAAAAAAATAGTATTTCTTAATTTATTAATAAACATATTATGATTTGGGGCTCGGGTAAGAAGTTATAAGCAGAAGAAATGTTAAAAAAGGTGTGCCAAAAGAATGGGAAGTAAGATAATTGAATTGAAATAACTCAGTTTCCATTTAAGCAATCGACATCAAAGAAAGTGGAAAATTCATCTTCTGAACAAATATTTTAAGTTTGACTGGACGCTTTATTAAGATAGCTTGATCAGAAGCTGAGATTAGCAATACTATATGATACTGCTCATTTTTGAGAAACTACGATTACTTAAATGTGAGTACGTCATCGCTGATTTACGATGCAATTGTACTAAAAAAACAAGTACGTTCATGTACTCATTTTTAAGCACCTTTTTGTACAGTGTATAAAATCAATCCAAATCAGTCATCCCTTGACATCAAAAATGTATCTTTTATTTTGACATTGTCTTTTGAATAAAGAAATCTATACCAAATACACAACCACCTGTACAGAAATAAGAGTCTCCACATATATCGACAGTTATTTCCTCGAATCCACTAGAATCCCCAGGAGATAAAGTCCAGAACTTCTATCACCAAAAAGAAAACCCAGCTTCCAATACATATTCACTCATCTCAGCAAATTACAGAAGAATCCTCGACATTGACAGATCTATGGAATATGTAATAAAACGTAATTTAAATACCACTAATTTAGTCTAAAAATTATATATAAAATAAATAAATTTTAATTGTTTTACTACAATAAAAAATAGTCTTTTGAATAAAGAAGTCTATACCAAACACACAACCACCTGTTCAGGAAGAAGAGTCGTCTCCACATATATCGACAGCCATTTCCTCGAATCCAGTAGATAAAACCCAGAACTTCCATCACCAAAAAGAAAACCCAGCTTCCAATACATATTCACTCATCTCAGCAAATAACAGAAGAGTCCCTGACATTGACAGATCCACGGAATATGTAATAAAACGTAATTTATATACCAGTAATTTAGTCTAAAAACTATATATTAAATAAATAAATTTTAGTTGTTTAACTAAAATAAAAAATAGTCTTTTGAATAAAGAAGTCTATACCAAACACACAACCACCTGTTCAGGAAGAAGTGTCTCCACATGTATCGACAGCCATTTCCTCGAATCCAGTCGAATCCCCAGTAGATAAAGCCCAGAACTTCTATCACCAAAAAGAAAACCCAGCTTCCAATACATATTCACTCATCTCAGCAAATAACAGAAGAATCCTCGACATTGACAGATCCACGGAATATGTGTGTTTTCACTCCCCCCCTCGTCCCAGTTCTTGCGCAGATCATACCCGTAACCCCTCAAGGAGACGATGAGATATTGGCAGTCACGTGATAGAGGCTGAGAAAGAACAGAGCTACCTTTCGAAAGACAGATTCCTCGTAACAGGGAAAAATAAGAATAGAATGATATGTATGGGCGATGGATAGAGAGGCCATTTTCTTACTTTAGGGCCTTTAGTTCCGGATTTTATGGGACGTTCGATTCGAATTTTTTTTTCTCCTGAAGGTAGCCCACGTTTATGCTAGTAGCGTTTAGATCGCGTAAATCTACGCATATTCGAAGTGTGTGTTTTAGTCGGGATTTAAGGGGACTTTTCCAGTATCGTCTGTAATGGGGAGGGGCTGGACTAGAAAAAAAGCCGCGGGCGATTGAGTGCGTCGTAAAAGTGAGTGCGGAAGCTGCGATTTTTATGAGATTTTAGGGAAAGTTTTGGGTTATGCGCTTTAAGATGCGTTTGTAAATTGTGTTTGTGGTTTGGAAAAAATTGAAACGTTTAAAATAATTTATATATTTAGGATGCACTGTAAAAAAAGGTACTTAAGAATGAGTATCTGGCTCGCTTTTCTTTGAGTACAATTGCATTGTAAATGAGCGATGGTGCACTGAAATTTAAGTAACCGTACTTTCTCAAAATGAGCAGTGTGATGAATTTTTCTAATCTCAGCTTAACAAAAAAAAGGATGGCAAACTAAAAATAGTTTTTCAGAAGATGGTTTCCACATTATTTGATGTAGATTGCTTAAATGGAAACTGAGAAATTATAGATACATTATCTTACTTCCCATTCTTTTTCCACACATTTGAAACATTTCTTCTGTTTATAACTTCTTCAAGTCGAACTGGTAGTTTAACGGATAAGGCACTGGACTAAGGTGCATGAGTGTCTGTGTTCGATTCCCGGTAAGTTTTATTTGTAATTGTCGATATTAATTGAAAGTGTTTTATGACAGCAGCTTATGTAGCCAAATATATGTTTTTTTTATTTATTTCATTTTTGAGTAAGTCTTTTTCAAAATGGAAACTTTTGTATTTGTAGCCATGATAAGCATTGAATGTACTAAAAAATGAGTACATTTTACTTATTTTCGGGTACCTATTTTTAACAGTGAATAATGTGGATGGAGTATCGGAACTTGGCGATTTATTAATTTGTAACCTAATGATGGGTCACCGGATTCTAATCCAAATACATTTTAATGAATGATGTAGTAAACATATTTATTTTATTAAGTATTAATACAGAATTTACGCGATAATTTTTAAAACAAGGTGCCTAAGGCCGAAAACCCTTTGACCCTTACATAAATAAAAAACATGAAATATGTAAGCATTAATATACAAAAAAAAGTTCCTTATAAATTAAAAAAATACATTTATAAAAAAGTTGACTGTAAATTAAGTATAAATATTCAAAAAGTTGACTGTAAATTTAGTATAAATATACAAAAAAGTTGACTGTAAATTAAGTATAAATATTCAAAATGTTGACTGTAAATTTAGTGTAAATATACAAAAAAGTTGACTGTAAATTATGTATAAATATACAAAGTTGACTGTAAATTAAATATAAATATACAAAAAAGTTGACTGTAAATTTGACTATAAATATACAAAAAAGTTGCTTGTAAATAAAGTATGAATATACAAAACAGTTGCTTGTAAATTAAGTATAAATATACAAAAAAGTTGACTGTAAATTAATTATAAATATTCAAAGTGTTGACTGCAAATTTAGTATAAATATACAAAAAAGTTGACTGTAAATTAAGTATAAATATTCAAAGTGTTGACTGCAAATTTAGTATAAATATACAAAAAAGTTGACTGTAAATAAAATATAAATATTCAAAAGGATTGCTTGTAAGTTAAGTAAGCATATGCAAAAAAGTTTCCTTTAAATAAAGTAAGCATATATTCAAATTGACAAAGAAAAAAAATAAAATTGAAATATTTTAAAATGAAAGAAATCATCGATTAAATTTTCCATTTTATATTTCTCAAGGAATTTGCTCCAAACCACTGCGCACAATAAAAAACAAAATCGTTTCTTCTACACAGACGCGACAAACGAAAATTCTTTCCCACACAACATTCTTTCCTTCATAAAATCCATCTGGCATAGCCAGGCAATGCAAGAAGCCACAAAAGAGAATTGAAAATATATAGCAATGAAAGATCACAATTGAAACAAGGAGATTCTGTATTTTGTGTATTTTTATTTTCAAAAATACCTCAAGGAATAAACACAAGTGGAATCCTGCGGTGTGTGATGTGAAAATCTACCTCCGAGGTATTTGGCGAGCTTTTTCGCAAAAAAAAAATGTCTCCAAAAGAATGGAAAATTCTTCGGTTTTTGTCGTTGGAATGAAATTCCCAAGTATTTTTATATTTCTAAGAGGATTTTTAAATAAATATGGGTTGTTCAGAATATAGGAGGGATATCAATATTTTTTTTGTTTAAAATAATGTTTATATGAGAGAAGAATGGAAGTTTGTGTGGAAAAATTTAGATGTTTGTAATTGAAGAAGGTTTCATTTGAAAGTTTTCAGATTTAATGTTCGTTTTGATCATTAAAAGTTTAAAAGAATGACCTTAAGGCGACAGTGCATTTACCAATATTCAAAGAAAATGATTTTCAGTTTATAGCTCATGGGATTTACCTATCGTTTGATACTAAGGTTTTGAAAAAAAAAATTGAAAATTAAAACTTTAAAATTGAATCTTCTCTAATTGTAAAAATCTACAATTTTCCACCGAAACTTACCCTTTTGTTTGTATTTTAATTTCGAATTTTATATAACTTTTAAAATGTACACTCAATTTATTTTCAATACCTTAGTATCAAACGATAGGTAATGACATTATAAACCACATAAGCTATAAACTGAAAATAAAATTTTTTGAAAGTTTGTAACTGCACTATCCACCCAAAAATAATTCTTTTAAACTTTTGATAAAAACGAATATTAAATCTGAAAAGTTATATTAAATTCGAAATTAAATACAAAAAAGGTGAAAGTTTCTGTGGAAAATCAGATGTTTAAAATTGGAGAAGATTCAGAAGATTTCAGATTTAATGTTCGTTATCATCAAAAGTTTAAAAAAATTATCTAAAAATGCTAGTCACAAACCTTCAAAAAATGTTATTTTCAGTTTATAGCTCATGTGGTTTATGATGTCATTACCTATCATTTGATACTAAGTTTTCGAAAAAAATCTCATATTAAAAGTTATATAAAATTCAAAATTAAAATACAAACAAAATGATAAGTTTCAGTGGAAAAATTGATTTTTACAATTATAGAAGATTCTATTTTAAAGTTTTCAGATTTAATGTTTGTTTACATCAAAAGTTTAAAAGAATTATTTTCAAGGGACAGTGCGGTCACAAACCTTCAAATTTTTTTTTATTTTCAGTTTATAGCTCATGTGGTTTATAATGTCATTACCTATCGTTTGATACTAAGTTATTGAAAAGAAATTGTGCATATTAAAAGTTATATAAAATTCGAAATTAAACAATAAAATAGGTGAAAGTTTCTGTGGAAAATCTAGATGTTTATAATTGCAGAAGATTCTATTTTAAAGTTTTCAGATTTAACGTTCGTTTACATCAAAAGTTTAAAAGAATTATCTTCAGGGGACACTGCAGTTACAAACTTTTAAAAAATGTAATTTTCAGTTTATAGCTAATGTGGTTTATGATGTCATTACATATCATTTGATACTAAGTTTTTGAAAACAAAATTGCACATTAAAAGTTATATAAAATTCGAAATTAAAAACAAACAAAGTTTTTTGTGTGTTTAAAATTTAGATATTTTACAATTAGAGAAGGTTCTATTTTAAAGTTTTCTGATTTAATGTTAGTTTTCATCAAAAGTTTAAAAGAATTATCTTAAGGGGACAGTGCATTTACGAACTTTCAAAAAATGTTATTTTCAGTATATAGCTCATGTAGTTTATGATGTCATTACCTATCATTTGATACTAAGTTTTTGAGAAAAATAAATTGCATATAAACAGTTATATAAAATTCGAAATTAAAATACAAACAAAAGGGTAAGTGTTTCGGTGAAAAAGTTTAGATATTTACAATTAGAGAAGGTTTCATTTTAAAGTTTCCAGATTTAATGTCATCATCATTTAATGTTTCATCAGAAGTTTAATTTTTTTTTTAAAAGGACAGTGCATTTACAAACTTTAAAAAAAATTATTTTCAGTTTATAGCTCATGGGGTTTATGATACCATTACCTATGGATTGATACAAAGTTTTTGAAAAAATATCATACTAAGTTATATAAAATTCGAAATTAAAATACAAATAAAAGTGAATTTTCCCTCTTTTAGAAACAGTCTTGTTTAGAATTTTTTAAAAAAAAATATTCTTAGCTTTCGTGCGCTTAGTATCTTAAAAGTTAATAATTGCAAAAATCATTTTATATTTTATCAAGAAACGTTTTATTTTATCTGTTGATTATATACTTTTCTAAAGAAGTATATAGCCAATCAAAACGTAATTTCAATACCACTAATTTAGTCTAAAAACTACATATTAAATATACATTTTTGTGTTTTACTAAAATAAAAAAAATATGATACAATAATAAAAATCGAAAATAGTAGTCAAAAAGTAAGCAAAATGTATCTATTTGCAAAACAAAGTACAGTAATTTGTTTCAATTCTAAAATTAAAATTAGATTTAATACTTTAAGTATAATGTATTCTACATAAAAATAAAATGTGGTGATTGTATATTGAAAACTCTTTTAGAAAAATGTACAGCACGAACTTATAGTCCTAAAATCCTACAGTTATAAAATTATTTGCTGCACTACTTTTTAGTGATACAAAGTTTATAAAGTTATTATTCGCAGAACACAGTTAATTTTCTAACATTACATGAACTCATACATTGCCGTATACCCGTTCAGTTTGCTGTAATGGAACATGATTAAACTTGCACTTCCTTCCCAAAATTCAGATTGATTTTTTACAATGTATACTTTTGTAATCCACATGACAATATGATTATTAATAGAACTAATGAATTATTATTTAATACTTGCAATTTACAATTGGAATGTAACAGTCACCAATCATCGTTATCGGTACAATATACTGATTTGATACAATCAAGTGGCATAAAGGGCTCATGCATAAATATGTCTACTGACACGAATAGCTTCACATTATTCATTGATATATAAATTCTAGGCTTTTGTTTTGATAGTAAAACTCGGCGGCGGCTCGTGTGGTGCAGAAAGTACAGCCAAGCTGCATCTAATTTTATTAGTGTATTTTAACACTAAAATTATATATTTTACTAATTTTCTTAAATGAAGATTATAATTAAATGAATTCATATTCAAATGAATATATATTAAATGAATACGAAATGTCTAGAGTAAATAAAAAAAATCTCCGATAAAGAGCAAACCTGTTGCCGTAATGCACAATTCAGGAGAGGAAAAAACCCCATTCAATCAAAACTGCAGCCAAAAGGCGAAGTTAGAAATCGGCCACATCGTTGCCATGACAACCTTACGTAGCATGGCTTACCCTACACACTAAAATGGCGGTTGTGACGAAACAATGCAACCCAAAAGGATTTTTTTCAAATTTGCTGTACTTGGGACTGCGATGAATTGATTGGCTCGTGGGTGAATCGGCGAGGCGGACTGGGGGAAACCAAGAATTTCCAAGAATCTCTCCAAACGGAAATAGTTTTCCTGATAAGTTTACACGTAGGTTGTTGTTTCGTTACTTAAATTAATATTAAAATTGACCGATTCGCAAGTTTAAACGAAAGGAGGATTGATTTAATTTTCAAAAAATAAGTAAGTGTTTTCTATTTGTTTCGCATGTTATTTCGTAAAAGTTGAAAGGAAACTTTGATTTTAGTTATAAATATTAATGAATTTCCGTTTATGTATGGTTGTGGAAAGCAAGGTGTGCCACATGATATCGGCTGCACTCACATTTTCGAGTACGGGCCGCCACTGGTAAAACTATTTAACCAAATTCATAAACGCAATTCATTTTGAAAGGCATAACATGCGTTTTAAATGAAGTTTTATATCCTTGGACTATTTAGAGAAAATCTTTGAAAGTTTTATCTATAATTAGATCTACGCGAACTGCTAGATTTAATTTTTAACATTAAACGGAAATAAGTATTTTTGTTTTTAAATATTCTTGTTTGAATTTAGTTCAAATTAACGTAAAAGCGAAACTTTAAATTTTAAAACTGGAATTCGGTTTGCAATCGATTTATTTTAAGAAAAGTTTAGGTAATATTTAAACTATTGTCTACTAATATCGGATTTCCATTTACAAAATGCAAACAGATGCGGAATATCCATTCATCAACGAAACTCGTCGAATATTTTCAATTTACGTTCCTTATTAACAAATGAATTGTAAGTATTCCCTGCAAATCATCCGCTTCAATTTATCAATTACCATTCTTAGCAATTTGTCCAACAACTTGGCAGAATTTATTAGGACGAAATGTTGTGCTAAATTAACATTCTGAATTGGGTCAAATGCAAGTGTCTAAATGCGTCTGCTACGAATGAAGTTAGATTTCTCGCGAAAACTTAGAGAGTTCGCGTAATTAGATGTATCTATCCATAATGGTTGTTCAATATTTATTGCGCATATTCATTAAAAGTGAGTGGGGATATTTGTTACATGGAGTACGAATTAAGTATTAAATTCCATAGGAGTAAATGCAACATGCGGAATAGTAAATGTAACTGAATGGATATTAAATGTTAAATTTGTAGGTATTTGTACATTGTAAAAAATGTACTTAAAAATGAGTAACTGAACATACTCGTTTTTCTTTGTGTACAATTGCAATGACGTTCTCCACTTTTTCTTGTTGTAATAACTCAGTTTCAATTTACGCAATCGACATCAAATAATGTGGAAAACCATCTTCTGAACAACTACAGGCATTTAAGTGTGTCAGGTCGTTTTGTTAAGATGGCTTGAACAGAAGCTGTGATTAGCAATATTAAATCACGATGATCATTTTAGAGAAAGTACGGCTACTTAAATTTGAGTACGTCATCGGTCATTTACGATGCAGTTGTACTCAAATAAAACCGAGCATATTCAGGTACTCATTTATAAGTACTTTTTGTTACAGTATAGCGTTTTTATAAGTAGAAAAATAATGTAGTAATATTTTCGGAATTTGGGTTTCTCTCAAATAAAACTTAAAATGTTTATCTTTATGGAATTTTTGGTTAAAAGGATTCTATGAAATGTTAAGGTAAATCTGTATTTTACATAGAATAATATAGTGTTGAGAATTGCTTAAATATCGTCGAAAATCATCGAGTTAAGACTCGATATTTGGCAATCAAAGTTGCTTTTTAAAGAACAACGTATTTGTGAATGCCTAATAATTACCAATTTTTGCGCACTTGTTGTTAAGTACGCTTATTTTAATTTGACAATTTTTTAAGTACAGCATTAAAAGAATTCTATTTATTAAATAAACACTTTTTTTTAATTTATTATACTGGTATTAAAAATTTATTTTTAATTTGTGCATCAGTGCTTCTTAAATTGTAGTCAAAGGACCACTGTACTAGTGATCATAGTATGGAGTTGAAGTAGTTCGTGATAATACTGCCTTATCACGAAAATATTTTTTTAATGGATGTATTTAAGTATATATAAACTATATAGGGAATCAACATTTATTTTTTTAAACGTGATATAATTATTACAAGCATTGGAAACCCATTTTTAAACTGTCTTATAGGATATTTTATTAATATAGAAATTACTTGATATTTTATTTTATAGTTATATTTTGTTAAATAAATATTTTATGGCGATTTTGTCACTTAATTAGTTTTTGCGCACTTTTGGTTAAGTACGCTCACGTTAAATATAAAAAAAATTCATTAATATTTAAGATTTTTGTTAATTCTATTTATTTAATATAACTTTTTTATTTATTTTACTGGTAGTTAAAATTTAATTTTAAAATACTCGGTTCATATATATATATATATTGAGCTTTACTTGTGTTTGAATAAAACAACAGATTATTCTTATTGCTATTCCCATCAAAGTTGTTGAAACAAAAAAACAAATTAAAAAATTCCATTTATATTTTGAGAATATACACGTAATTTCACTGTGATTAATTATTATTTTAAAGAATTATAATAATACACAGTAAACAAATGTACTTAACAATGAGTACTTGAACCTAATTATTTTTCTTTGAGTACAATTGCATCAAAAATGACCGAAGACGTACTGAAATTTAAGTAATCGTACTTTCTCAAAAATGGTCAGTGTGATTTAATATTGCTAATCTCAGCTTCTGTTCAAGCATTCTTAATACAGCGACCTGACTAAAATAGTTGTTCAGAAGATAATGTTCCACACTATTTGATGTTGATTGCTTAAATGGAAAATGAGTTATTACAACTGAATTTTTTGACTTCCTATTCTTTTGACACACCTATTTAGCATTTCTTATGTTTATAACTTGTTTACGCCGCCCTGGTAGTACAATGGGTAAGGTACTGGAATGCGGTCCCTGAGTAACTGGGTTCGATTCTCGATAAGTGTTGTTTGTAATTGTCGATATTTAATGAAAGGGATTTATGAAGGCAGCCTACGTAGGATAGCATCTACTCACTATTCATTAATTTTTAATTTTTTTATATGTATATTATTCATTTTTTTTCTCATTTTACTCGTGTTTGAGTATACGTCTTTGAGTGAATATACCAATGCAAAAAAATTTACTCATTTTTGAGTACACGTCTTTGAGTACATATAATAATGTTAAATTTTTATTCGTTTTTGAGTACAAGTCTTTGAGTGAATAAACTAATGCTAAAAAATGTACTCATTTTTGAGTACACGTCTTTGAGTGAATATACTAATGCAAAAAATGTACTCATTTTTGAGTACACGTCATTGAGATAATATACTAATGCTAAATAATTTACTAATTTTTTAGTACACGTCTTTGAGTAAATATATTAATACTAAAAATGTACTCATTTTTGAGTACACGTCTTTGAGTGAATATACTAATGCTAAAAAATGTACTCATTTTGAGAATACGTATTTGAGGGAATAATATTAATGCTAAAAAATATACTTATTTTTGAGTACATGTCTTGAGTGAATATACTAATACTAAAAATATACTCATTTTTGAGTACACGTCTTTGAGTGAATATACTAATGCTCAAAATGTACTCATTTTTGAGTACACGTCTTTGAGTGAATATACTAATGCTAAAAATGTACTTATTTTTGAGTACACGTCTTGAGTGAATATACTAATACTAAAAATGTACTCATTTTTGAGTACACGTCTTTGAGTGAATATACTAATGCTCAAAATGTACTCATTTTTGAGTACACGTCTTTGAGTGAATATACTAATGCTAAAAATGTACTCATTTTTGAGTACACGTCTTTGAGTGAATATACTAATGCTAAAAATGTACTTATTTTTGAGTACACGTCTTGAGTGAATATACTAATACTAAAAAATTTACTTATTTTTGAGTACACGTCTTTGAGTGAATATACTAATGCTAAAAAATGTACTCCTTTTTGAGTACACGTCTTGAGTGAATATACTAATACTAAAAATGTACTCATTTTTGAGTACACGTCTTGAGTGAATATACTAATGCTAAAAATGTACTTATTTTTGAGTACACGTCTTGAGTGAATATACTAATACTAAAAATGTACTCATTTTTAAGTACACGTCTTTGAATGAATATACTAATGCTCAAAATGTACTCATTTTTGAGTACACGTCTTTGAGTGAATATACTAATGCTAAAAATGTACTTATTTTTGAGTACACGTCTTGAGTGAATATACTAATACTAAAAAATTTACTTATTTTTGAGTACACGTCTTTGAGTGAATATACTAATGCTAAAAAATGTACTCCTTTTTGAGTACACGTCTTGAGTGAATATACTAATACTAAAAATGTACTCATTTTTGAGTACACGTCTTGAGTGAATATACTAATGCTAAAAATGTACTTATTTTTGAGTACACGTCTTGAGTGAATATACTAATACTAAAAATGTACTCATTTTTAAGTACACGTCTTTGAATGAATATACTAATGCTCAAAATGTACTCATTTTTGAGTACACGTCTTTGAGTGAATATACTAATGCTAAAAATGTACTTATTTTTGAGTACACGTCTTGAGTGAATATACTAATACTAAAAATGTACTTATTTTTGAGTAAATGTCTTGAGTGAATATACTAATACTAAAAATGTACTCATTTTTAAGTACACGTCTTTGAATGAATATACTAATGCTCAAAATGTACTCATTTTTGAGTACACGTCTTTGAGTGAATATACTAATGCTAAAAATGTACTTATTTTTGAGTACACGTCTTGAGTGAATATACTAATACTAAAAAATTTACTTATTTTTGAGTACACGTCTTTGAGTGAATATACTAATGCTAAAAAATGTACTCCTTTTTGAGTACACGTCTTGAGTGAATATACTAATACTAAAAATGTACTCATTTTTGAGTACACGTCTTTGAATGAATATACTAATGCTCAAAATGTACTCATTTTTGAGTACACGTCTTTGAATGAATATACTAATGCTAAAAATGTACTTATTTTTGAGTACACGTCTTGAGTGAATATACTAATACTAAAAATTTACTTATTTTTGAGTACACGTCTTTGAGTGAATATACTAATGCTAAAAAATGTACTTCTTTTTGAGTACACGTCTTGAGTGAATATACTAATACTAAAAAATGTACTTATTTTTGAGTACACGTCTTTGAAAGAATATACTCAAAAATGATGACAGTTTTTACAGTTTGCATAATTATAATTTAAATCATAATTATTTAAATGTATAATACATATCTGAATAACCGTTACACGAATTAAAATAGTAATTTCATCGCAATTATTCCAAACAATCCATCACACGCCCAAGACAGGTTATTTAGTCCTATACGATTGAAAATGATTCACCACAATTCTACACGTAAATTTCCTTAAAATACTAACCCTTTTCTTCGTGACATTTACTTTTCCGAACAAAAAACTATTTTAAAGGTTATCTCGAATCACTCTCTCTCCCAAAGAAATAAAAAAATATTTTATATTTCTGTACTTTCTTTTTCTTCTTTCTGGGATTTTCTCTCCATTATCTTCTTGTTCCTTCTCTTCCTTCCTTTAGTCAGTGATATTCAAATGAACACCGAGACATCAATAATGCATCTAGTGCAGTAGGGGGGGAGGAATCGCATCTGCGGCCTTTCTTGGAAGGATCTAAATCAATCTGCGAGTTGACTTTCTGTAGTGTCCGAGTTTTATCTTTAGGTTGGTATGTATTTACTGTGTTACCTGTGACAATTTATTATTTATTTTTCCCAGAATAATTGCTAGTTAGACTTAATGAATCTGAAATATTAACGGGACTTGTTAAAAGCTTAAAGAGCATATTGTTCAACATCTGGGATTAATATAATCTATGACTTTTGTAATGAGTAAGTAAATTTATTTGGTTGTTGTTAAGGGGGTCCGATACCTTCGACATTTTTTTCTTTATTTTTATACTTGTACAACCCAATTTTTTTTCTCTTTCTAAATATGCATAAAAAACCATTTTAAGACGCTCAATTTTTTTTTTTAAATTGCACATTTATTTTTAAATTAAAATTTTAGTAAATTTTTTAACAATTTTAAAATTCCTACTCCTTTTTTGTTTTTCAATATTTTGAAGCAATTTTTTTTATTTAAGATCTTGAATAATATGTAAATAGATGTATGCATTCAAATTTTGATTCAGATACATCACTTTAAAAAAATAAAATATATTAGAAATTTTGGGAAAAAAATTGACGAAAAAAAATAAAATTCCATTTTAAGTGGTTTTAAAAAAAAAAATTATGGTAAAAATAGGAAATCTGAATGCATACATCTATTTAAAATATATTTATCTTGCTATACACACAAAAATTATGATTTTAAGTATAATAGTAAAAAAGCCTTAGCATTTTTAGTGTTCATTAAATTTCAAAACCACGAACAGAGATATTTGCTTTTAAAGTTTACATATGATACAACTATGTTATAGGAACACATCATTAAAACATTCATAACTAAAAAAGTAATAGGAATTTTTTGAAGCAGTTTTTTGTGAGTTATTAAGATAAGTTTGAATATTATTTTTTAAATATAAAAAAAAATGACTTTTTTTGCGAATTTTGGGTATTGGACCCCCTTAAGAATGGGTATTCAAAATTAAGTAAAATGTGCTCATTTTTGAGTACATTCAATGCTTATCATGGCTTCAAATACTAAAGTTTCAATTTTAAAAAAGACATACTCAAAAATGAGTAAAAATAAATAAAAAAAATTAACACACCCTTGCCTACATAAGCTGTCTTCATAAAACTCTTTCACTAAATACCGACAATTACAACCAAGACTTACTAGGAATCGAACCTAGATACTCATGCATTGTAGTTCAGTGTC
Organism: Troglohyphantes excavatus; assembly: GCA_963932185.1. Classification (NCBI taxonomy): domain Eukaryota; kingdom Metazoa; phylum Arthropoda; class Arachnida; order Araneae; family Linyphiidae; genus Troglohyphantes; species Troglohyphantes excavatus. Next base: position 26,569,647 of record OZ010678.1, read on the forward strand.
TTATCCCTTAAATTACCAGGTCGACTTGAAGAAGTTATAAACAGAAGAAATTTTAAAATGTTGCGCCAAAAGAATAGGAAGTTTCATTTTTGAAAAGATATGTACTTAAAACTGAGTACAATGAGGAAAAAAAATAATAAAAATAACAGATGCTTGCTTACATACAGGCTGCACTGAATAAAATTCTTAAAAAAGAGTACATGGACGCACTCGTTTTTCTTTGAGTACAATTACATCATAAACGAGCGATGACGTACTCAAATTTGGCAAAAATGAGCATTATGGTTTAATATTGCTAATAGCAGCTTCTGTTCAAGCCATCTTAACAAAACGATTTGCCAACCTCAAATAGTTGTTCAGAAGACTTCGAGCATGAATGGACTGTAGTAGAGCGAATATGACGTCATAATCGTGAAACCATCATCTCAGACCGAATGGCCCCAAACACGTGACTTCTTTTCAAAATTATCAATTAAAAAATACTCGCGATTTGCTGATGAATTGGGAAATGTGTAACAGAGAAAATTTATGAATGGAATGACGTAATTAACCATGCGTCTGAGGCCATACATGTTGGCCTCACTTTGATGTTAACGAGATTATAACATTATGGTTTCTCTACTATGAAGGATCCATGCTCGAAGTAAATAAGAGAGTTTGCCACATTACTTGATTTCGATTGCTTAAATGGAAACTGCGTTATTACAACTCAATTATCTTACTTCCCATTCTTTTGGCACACCTTCTTAACATTTCTTCTGTTTATAACTCATTCCCGTCGCTCTCGTAGTACAACTCTTAAGACCCTGGACTTCGTTGCGCACCATATCCTCTAGACGGATTGGGATCGATTCGTCGAAAGTCCTGGTTGTAATTAATGGAATTGATGGAAAGTGATTTATGTAGGCAAGCAACTGCTCTTTTAATTCGTTGTACTCATTTTTAAGTACATGTGTTTTTCAAAAATGAAACTTATGTATTCGAAGCTATGATAAACATCGAACGTAATCAAAAATGAGTACATTTTACTTATTTTTAAGTACCTATTTTTAACAACGTAGCGTCCGTATTTTACCTATCAGTTGCTTCATGGTATGTATTTAGTGAGGTGTTACCTGTGTCAATTTATTATTTATATTCTACTGAATCATTTCAACCTGGACGGAAAAGATGCATCTGAAATATTTATATTGTTAAATACGTAATGAGAGTATTGTTGAACGTCGGGGATTAAGATATTCTGTGACTTTTCTGTCATTACCGAGCAACCGTCGAATTCCTGCAGTAAATTACATACTTATAAGACTTATAAACTTCTGATTACATTTAGTCACGCATTACAAAAAGTATAGCCGGGGAAAAAACGAACCACCCATGGTTTCTCGGCCACTATTTATAGTAGAGCTAAACTTAATATACCATTTTGTAGGGATAAAAACCTACACACATTGAAATGCAAAACATTTGCATAGGGGCTATCTTCATACTCGAATCCGCACCAACTTTTAAATTTTCAATAGCAACATCTACTTTTGATAGCGCAGAAATGTTCCCCGCCCTCAAAATAATCGAAATATAAATTTTCGTTAATTTCCTACATTTATATGCAGAGTTATTAAACATTTTGTATCGATATTATTTGAGGGGCTACCTTCACAATGAACAAAGTATTAGTTGGACTACGAAATGAAGGACGCTGGTAGAAAATGTTTTGGCGTTCTTATGCGTGGTCAGACTATACTAGAATTGTTCTAATAATATAATACAGTATGTTTTATACTTAAAGATATGTTACTACTTTAATGTAATTTTATATAGTATTTTTGGTGACGTCAAATTTTCTTATTTGTATTCTTGGGATGTTCTGAAATTATGTAGGCAAATGACAAACTTAATATTGTAAGAAATATTAAAAATAATCGAATATATCTTGAAAAAAATATTTAATACAGGTTTAAAATTCATATACCATTGATTTACTATAATTTTTAAATTCAGATGGAACAATTTTTTTTATAAAAATACTTTAATTAGGGTACTCATTTTTGAGGACATTCAATGCTTATCATAGTTCCGAATTCACAAGTTTCATTATTGAAAAAGAAATGTACTCAAATATCAGTAAAATTGAATATACATAGGCTGCATTTATAAATCCATTTTAATAAATGTCGACAATTACAACCAAGACACCGTGAATAGAACCCAGACCTGTAGACACCACTGTCCACAACCTTATCAGTTAAGCTACCAGGGCGACGAGAAGAAGATTTAGGCAGTAGAAATGCTAAAAAGGTGTGTCAAAAGAATTGGAAGTTAGATAATTATTTTGTGATATCTAAGTTTTCATTTAAGCTATCGACATCAAATGATGGGGAAAACAATCTTCTGAAACATTATTTTAAGTTTGTCAGGTCGCATTGGCTCGGATGGCTTGCACAGAAGCTGAGTGTAGCAATATTACATCACACTGCTCATTTTTTTAGAAAGTACGGTTGCTGAAATTTGAGTACGTCATCACTCATGTATGATGCAATTGTACTCAAAGAAACACGAGTTTGTTCAGGTACTCATTTTTAAGTACCTTTTAATTACTTTTAGTAGACCTCAAACTGTTGGTAATAACCATTGTATTATTTAAGTACAACGTTAATTGATAATAATATTTTTATCAAATCAATTCGATTGCAGTTATATTTAAAATATTTCTATAACCAAAAATGAATGTTTAATAAATAAAAAAGACTTAATGATAGAATGAATACTGTCCTTCGGGAAGGACACAGTGTACTACAAGGTAGAACTCAGTTTTACGATCGTATAGAGAATTTTGAGGTGAGCAGATGGTATTACCATAAAAAAAAATTCTAGTTAACGCAAACAAAAAACTAACAATAATTTTTTTATGTCTTTTTTGACGTTCTACCATCAAAAGTTTCTTGTTCAAAATACAATTTTAAAACATCAATAATATTTTAACTCAATCAAATTGACTTATAAGACATTAAGCGATGACGTCACATTAATAATTTCAATTCTATATTTGTTGTAGTATTTATATTAAAAAATGCATTATTTAATTTTAAAGAAAATATACCCAATATGGTATTGAAATATTAGCAAGTCTCATATCGGAAAGAGTTTGTGGAAGTATGACCATTAAATGCAGAGACTTTCTGAATCGAGAGACTCCCTGTCAGAACTTTACTTCAATCCATCATCGCATACATTATTGATGTCCTGATGTTCATCTGAATGATAGTGTCCCGCCGAAAGGAAAGCATAAACAGGACAATAATGGAAGGAAAATACCAGGATAGTACAAAAATATACAGGAAATAGGAAGAGTTTTTGTCCAATCTTTTGAAGAGAGGGCGATTTGTAGAATTTTTTTTAATGTATTAGTTTTTCTAAATCGACAGATTTGTTAAACGAAATCGTTTATGAGTGAATGAAACACATTGAGCAAAAAGAAAGTAAAGGATGATGGGAATTTCATGGGGGTCCCAGTTGAGATGGGGTCCCAGTTAAATAAAAATATCATATAACTTTCATAAAGTATTCATGAACCAAAAATTACAAATAAAAACATTTCTATTCAGAAAACTGGTAATCAATTATTTATAAATAATTTAGGTGATTTTATTTTCTTTTTGTAATAAAATAAAAAAATTATAACGCTTAGACGCTTATGGGCGTGATAACAAGTCCAAGGATATCCAGTCTTTTAAGCAATGCACTGGATTATTAAATTAATAAAAATTCTCCATCTTACAATATTTTCGAAATGTAAAGGTTTTAGGTATAAATTACAAGCTATTTCTTTACAATTAATTACAAGGTTAAAAATAGTATGAAATATTATACTCTGGAAAATTAATTAAACTGCCAGACTGTGAAAACAACTTTAACATTTCCAAAAATACTAGACTGTCAGTGGGTAAATAAAAAGGAAAACCGACTAAAAAAACAGCGATAAAAAGTAAAAAAATATTTTTAAATTTTACAAATAAGTTGAAAAAATTTAAATATTACATATTAAATTTATATTAATTACAACGTTTTGGAATTGGCAACACAATTAAGGTAATGTTTTTGTAAATTGACTGCAATTTAAAAAAGTTGTAATAACTATAAAATTAATATAAATAATTAATTTCATATTTATTACAACGTTTTGAAATTGGCGCCAAAATTTTAGGTATGGTTTTTGTAAATTGACACCAACTTCCAAAAGTTGTAAAAAGTATAGAATTAATATTAAACATTTAATTCTTTTAAGATGAAAATAATTAAATATTAATATTATATTTATTACAACGTTTTGAATTTGGCGCCACAATTTAGGTATGGTTTTTGTAAATTGACACCAACTTCAAAAAGTTGTAAAAGGTATAAAATTAATATTAAATTCTTTTACGATGAAAAATATTATATATTAATATTATATTTATTACAACATTTCGATTTTTGCGCCATAAATTAGGTATGACTTTTATAAATTGGCACCAATTTAAAAAAATTATAATAAATATAAAATTAATATAAATATTTATTTTTTTTACGTTGAAAAAATTTAAATATTAATATTTTACTTATGACAATGTTTTGAAATTGGCGCTAAAATTTGGGTATGGTTTTGATAAATTGGCACTAACTTCAAAATGTTGTAATATACGTGAAATTAATATGAAATATTTAAATTTTTTCAATTTGTTCGTAAAATTATTATTATTTTTTTTTACTTTTTATGTATGGTTTTTATTTAGGTACGGTTTTTATAAATTTGCACTAACTTCAAAATGTTGTAATATACGTAAAATTAATATGAAAAATTTGATTTTTTTCAATTTGTTCGTAAAATTATTATTATTTTTTTTTAACTTTTTATGTATGGTTTTTATTTTAGGTACGGTTTTTATAAATTTGCACTAACTTCAAAATGTTGTAATATACGTAAAATTAATATGAAAAATTTGATTTTTTTTCAATTTGTTCGTAAAATTATTATTTTTTTTTTTTACTTTTTATGTATGGTTTTTATTTAGGCACGGCGGCAACTGTTTTGTCAGTGCACTGCTAAAAAAATGTACTTAAAATGAGTACCTTAACATTTTTCGTTTTTCTTTTAGTACAATTGCATTGAAAATGTTCGATGACGTACTCAAGTTTAAGTAATAGTACATTCTCAAAAATGAGCAGTGTGATTTAATATTGCTAATATCAGCTTCTGTTCAAGGCTATTTTATCAAACAGCTATCTTAACAAAACAGAATATGGTTTCCTACATTTTTTTTTATGTCGATTGCTTAAATAGAAACTGAATAATTATAACTCAATTATCTTACTTCCCATTCTTTTGGCACACCTTTTTAACATATCTTCTGTTTATAACTTATTCACATCGCCCTGGCAATACAACAGATAAGGCAAAGGACTGCGGTGCCTGAAGATCTGGGTTCGGTTCTCGGTAAGTATTGGTTGTAATTGTCGATATTTATTGAAAGTGATTTATGATGGCAGTCTATGTAGGCAAACAACTGCTCTTTTTATTCTTTTTTTACTCATTGTACTCATTTTTGAGTACACGAATTTTTTCAAAAATTAAACTCATGTATTCGAATTTATGATAAGCATTGAACGTACACAAAAATTAAGGCATTTGAATTTATTTTGATTACCTATTTTAACAGTGTGTGTGAAAAAACAATGTAGAATTGTCCCCCCCCCAAAAAAAATATATATATATATATATATGCGCTGTGCAACCCCGATATTTTTTCCCTTACACATATATTCTATTCGTTTTCCTAACAACCATTTATACAGATTTATTTATATATCATATACAATAAAACGTCATACCACTAGATTAATAGACATATCAATATATATATACTTCCTTCAGGAAGTATTACAATTTATCAATGCTCTCTGAAGAAACGCTTTGTAATATAAATAACAAATCGCTACGATTTTTCAATTCTAACTTGCTTCCTATTCTTGACAGTAGGGAAAGGGAGTATCGCTTATAAACAAAGTGAATCCAATTACTTTGTCTTCTAAGGAACAGTAGGAAGTCATTTTGTGCTTCCCCTGACTAATTGGCGCATTTTTTTTTGGAATCTCGCCAAAATAAGAAGCCAAGGATGGTTCCAAATGAATGACTCAAGTTGACTGGAGTTGGCTTTGTTAGGGTATCAATACTTCTTGAATCAAGTCCAATGGATTCTGTACGTTGAGTTGACATCAAATGACTTTGAGTCAGTGCAATATTTGTAAATTTTTATATTTTTACCAAACTACCAATTTTTTTAATTAATTATGAGGTATTAGAATATTATTATTTTTCTTTTTTTTTAATTTATTTTTCACTTTGCTGAGTTGTTATATTCACTGATCTCTAAATTAACTTCTGGATTGGACAATACCTTTTGTTGACTTGAAATCAATTTTAAAGGGTAACAACTGTACCCCACTTTCATAGCTACCGCAATATATATTTTTTATATTAAGATAAGCCGACATGTATTGCTTTTGTCTGAGTTCTTTCTTGTTTTCTTTTGAAACCCGTTTTAAATGCAATCTGCTATTAAAATAGAAAGTCATTTGCAAGTGAAAGTCGAAGTAGTTAAAAAGAAAGAGCAAAACTATTTGTTCGACAATATTAAAATTAATTATATAAGAAAATATAATATTTATATACATTTAATATTCCTACAATTTGGGGCACAGTATGACTGCTTCCACATTGGCTTCACCGAGGCCATAGAGGAAACAAGTTTTGAGCCTTCCAGAAGTTACACTTAGAGTTCAGTGAGTACACTTTATTTAAAACTAATGAATGTTGGAAATACTTCAGGAAACTCACACATTAGTTGAAGTCGCAAAGGTATCACGGTGAGAATGTTTTGAAGTATTTTATTAAATATTTTTTTCCTAGAAAGTAAACATTTTTTTTCTTCAAATTTTCAAACTTAAATTTCCACTACAAATGAATATTTTTAATGAATCTTAATGATGGAGGTTCATAACATTTCACAACTAATATAAAGTAAAATGAAAAAAATAATTTTCTCAAAAAGTTTAAGTAAACTTTGTTTATCCTGTTTGGAATGAAGCGACATATAGTAAAAATATAATTCTTCAGAAATGAAGTTGAAAGTTTACAAAACATATTCTCATTGCAAAAAAATTAATTTATATTTATATTAATATATTTATAAATATTATTATATTATATTTATATTATATTCTTATAACTTAAATTTAAATTTGTAAAAAAATTATATATTTCTTTTTTTATATAATACGATTTTGGTACTAAAAAGGTGGTATAATAAATTTTAAAAATTAAAGTTTTACTTAATATTATAAACTGAAATATTTTAAACTCAGTTTATTACTACTTGAGTCTCCAGGGTTTACGAAGGTCGTGGCTCCGGAGAAGCCTTCGCCTCCAGTATAACAAGTAATTTAACATAACGTTAGCTCTAGGCTACATAAATAAAGTTTACCATTGCGAATATGAACTTTGAATTAAAACATTAAAGTTTTACTTAATATTATAAACTGAAATATTTTAAACTCAGTTTATTACTACTTGAGTCTTCAGGGTTTACGAAGGTCGTGGCTCCGGAGAAGCCTTCGCCTCCAGTATAACAAGTAATTTAACATAACATTAGCTCTAGGCTACATAAATAAAGTTTACCATTGCGAATATGAACTTTGAAGGGGGCATCTCGGTTAAGGTAGGATCCGATTAAGTGGCATAACTGTTGAACAGGAGGGGTATTAGGCAGGTTGTTATTTCTTCAGGACTTTTTTTAAATTCCTTTCGTTTCTTTACATAATTTTATTTACAGAAGGTTATCAAGGATTTACAAGAGTTAACTTGCTAGCAAGAGCGCCAACCTTGGGCGGTGAATATGTAGGAGATCTGTGATTGATACAAATAATACTTTATAATTAATAAAGTTTTTGGAATATTTGAACGATATAGGTATCATTGGAAAGATAATTAATAAGAAACCATTATGGAGATTTTTTTTTTTTTATAATTTTTGATCGATTGGCGCATTTTCTAATGTGTATGTACTGTACACCTTAAATAGTTTTTAGATTATTTATTCTATTATTTATTTTATTTATAATTCAGACTGTTTATTAATATTTTATATATAAAACTAGATATAGGAAACTGCTAAGACATAAAAAAAACTATAATTAAATAGATTACAGACTTTTTATTCTCACATTAAAAAAAATATCCTACAAAATATAAATAACACATCCTGTCTTTTCATTTATAATGCATAATTAAATACAACAAAAGAAAATAGTATTTGATTTTTTTATAAATGCCTTATTAAATCACTACTCTATAAACAAACAGCAAACACATAAACTACATTATCCCCACTTTGCTTGTCATTATCATTATCCTATATAAGAATCCTCACTTGACAGGATTCTTTCACAACTTTCCTTTAATTTCTTATTCACTCCATTTTCTCCCATAATTATGGACAGAAAATGATCAAAAAAGTAACTCACCAGTGCGAAAATAAGAAAGAATTTGGTTTTTCCCCGATATCCCTAATGAGAAATGACTCATTAAACAAAGTCGGGATTTTTCGGGATTTTTTTAATATTATCCGCATGATCGAGTTTTCTTTTAATCGAATCTTCTTTTTTAAATGGCCGGATTTGTGTACAGTTGAATTATATCTTAATCAAACACTTGAGGCCGAACACTGCAAACAAGTTTTTATTTCGATTTTCGGAAATGCCAATAAGGTTTAAATGGCAGTTTTTATCAATATGGTTTTGGGGATTTTTTTTTGTCAAAAAGGGAAATAGCTAATTATGATTATTTTTTTTTGTCGGCAATGGTTGCATTGTTGATCTTAATCTAGTTAGGCAATATATCACTTATAAAAATCAATTTAATGTCATATATTACAATTTCGTGTGGGTTTGATAACAAGAATTCGAGCTATTTCACAGAATGTGTATAAATATAAAACTGGATTTTAAGAGTCATATTTATATTTAAAAAAGGTTATTAAAATGAGTACATGAACGTACTCCTTTTTTTGTTGTATAATTGCATCATAAATGGGCGATGACGTACTCAAATTTAAGTAATCGTACTTTCTCAAAAATGGGCAGTGTGATTTATTATTGCTAATCTCAATCTTTTAAATGTTTCTTTGTTTGAGGGTTCATATTTATATTTAAAAAAGGTTATTAAAAATGAGTACATGAACGTACTCGTTTTTCTTGGAAAATAATTGCATCATAAATGAGCGATGACGTACTCAATTTTAAGTAATCGTACTTTCTTAAAAATGGGCATGGTGATTTATTATTGCTAATCTCAATCTTTTTAAGGTTTCTTTGTTTTAGGGTTCATATTTATATTTAAAAAAGGTTATTTAAAATGAGAACATGAACGTACTCGTTTTTCTTGTTCTACAATTGCATCATAAATGAGAGATGACGAACTCAAATTTAAATAATCGTACTTTCTCAAAAATGGGCAGTGTGATTTATTATTGCTAATCTCAATCTTTTTAAGGTTTCTTTATTTGAGGGTTCATATTTATATTTAAAAAAGGTTATTAAAAATGAGTATATGAACGTACTAGTTTTTCTTTAAGTATAATTGCATCATAAATGAGAGATGACGTACTCAAATTTAAGTAATCGTACTTTTTCAAAAATGGGCAGTGTGATTTATTATTACTAATCTCAATCTTTTAACGGTTTCTTTGTTTGAGGGTTCATATTTATATTTAAAAAAGGTTATTAAAAATGAGTACATGAACGTACTCGTTTTTCTTGGTGTATAATTGCATCATAAATGAGCTACGACGTACTCAAATTTAAGCAATCGTACTTTCTCAAAAATGAGCAGTGTGATTTATTATTGCTAATCTCAATCTTTTTAAAGTTTCTTTGTTTTAGGGTTTATATTTATATTTAAAAAAGGTTATTAAAAATGAGTACATGAACGTACTCGTTTTTCTTGGAAAATAATTGCATCATAAATGAGCGATGACGTACTCAATTTTAAGTAATCGTACTTTCTTAAAAATGGGCATGGTGATTTATTATTGCTAATCTCAATCTTTTTAAGGTTTCTTTGTTTTAGGGTTCATATTTATATTTAAAAAAGGTTATTTAAAATGAGAACATGAACGTACTCGTTTTTCTTGTTCTACAATTGCATCATAAATGAGAGATGACGAACTCAAATTTAAATAATCGTACTTTCTCAAAAATGGGCAGTGTGATTTATTATTGCTAATCTCAATCTTTTTAAGGTTTCTTTATTTGAGGGTTCATATTTATATTTCAAAAAGGTTATTAAAAATGAGTATATGAACGTACTAGTTTTTCTTTAAGTATAATTGCATCATAAATGAGAGATGACGTACTCAAATTTAAGTAATCGTACTTTTTCAAAAATGGGCAGTGTGATTTATTATTACTAATCTCAATCTTTTAACGGTTTCTTTGTTTGAGGGTTCATATTTATATTTAAAAAAGGTTATTAAAAATGAGTACATGAACGTACTCGTTTTTCTTGGTGTATAATTGCATCATAAATGAGCTACGACGTACTCAAATTTAAGCAATCGTACTTTCTCAAAAATGAGCAGTGTGATTTATTATTGCTAATCTCAATCTTTTTAAAGTTTCTTTGTTTTAGGGTTCATATTTATATTTAAAAAAGGTTATTAAAAATGAGTACATGAACGTACTCGTTTTTCTTTAAGTATAATTGCTTCATAAATGAGAGATGACGTACTCAAATTTAAGTAATCGTACTTTTTCAAAAATGGGCATTGTGATTTATTATTGCTAATCTCAATCTTTTTAAGGTTTCTTTATTTTAGGATTCATATTTCTATAATTAAAAAAGGTTATTAAAAATGAGTACATGAACGTACTCGTGTTTCTTTAAGTATAATTGCATCATAAATGGGAGATGACGTACTCAAATTTAAGTAATCGTACTTTCTCAAAAATGGGCAGTGTGATTTATTATTGCTAATCTCAATCTTTTAAAGGTTTCTTTGTTTGAGGGTTCATATTTATATTTAAAAAAGGTTATTAAAAATGAGTACATGAACGTACTTGTTTTTCTTTGAGTGTAATTGCATCATTTAATTTGAGATGACGTACTCAAATTTAAGTAATCGTACTTTCTCAAAAATGGGCAGTGTCATTTATTATTGCTAATCTCAGCTTCTGTTCAAGCCATTTTAACACAGCGATGTATGAACGTTTTGTAAAAATAAAATGTTAATAGCTTAAATTGTCATGTAACTCATATTGTTTATAAATAAAATTGAATAAAACTATAATTATCGCATGAATAACCCTTCACCCATACACATGCGCGGTAACTGCTCATATATGACACTCCGTTCAAATAATTACATCCATAGATGGCAGCACTATAAACGGCTCGTTTAAAAACTGCTTGGAAACTAATTACTTTTAAACGTATCTCTCTATTTTAAAAAAAAAGTAAGCCCTAGGGGGAAAAAGTAAGCATTAGGGAGAATTTTCAGTTCTTTCAATGTTATTCAGATCGTATCTCAAAATGTAAAAGTCCTAAAATTACGAAATTAAGTGAATTTGTTAAGAAATGTTTGATAAATAAGAAGAATATATTTTTGTTTCAATACTGTTATTAGTTTATAAGTTATTTAATATTAAAGTCGTCGTTGATAAAATTTCGCTTACAAGTAATTTTGTCCGTCGAGTTTCTGAAACACTATTAAGAGGAGAGATCCCATTTTTTAAAATTCGAATTAGTTTTGGATTTATACATTTTTTAAACATTTAAACACGCTCCACTTTTTGAAGTTTTTTCACCCTCATTTTTGAAACGTGATTTCTAAATTGCTATAAGTCATTTAAAATTACATATTTTCTTATTCAAAAAAATATATCCGAATGTTCGTTAAAACTTCCTCTTTTCGATGTTATAAAAATTATATTTCTATCTTTACAATTAAATTAGATATGGTCACTTAAGTTAGGTATAAAAAACAGCGAAGAAGGATAAAAATGTCGGATATTTCGATCAGATGTATCGTGCACCAGTCCCGTATAAACGCCGTTAATTTTTGCGGATGTTCTGGACGGCGTTTCTAGAATTTTGTAGCGAAGCTGGCAACTCTCTGTTTACAAGATCAATACTTTTCTTTGTCAAGTCCATCTCCTGGCATCGAACCACGAATCTTCGTATTCGCAGCTGACGCCTTTAACCGCTCGGCCACTTGTGAATATTATGTATTAATTAAACAAAACCGTTCGTTAAGTATCACGTCCGCGACATCAATACTTGGCGACGAAATTCAGTAAGCACTTCTTAATGCAGAGGTCACTATCACTTGAAATGATCCTTATGAACCATTAGTGATTACGAAATTACTGATGGTAGACTCTCAAAAGGGACAAAACCATGCTTAAGAACCACGAGGAGTTAATAAGATTAGAGAGGCTTGTGAGATTGAATTTAGGATGCGCCAATGTGCTCGCCAATTAAATGATGATTAATTGAAAATCTCGGTATTTGCGTTGGATTGGTGCGTACTTTGGCGTACGAATTAATATTACCGATGCAGAAATTGATTGGAATATGGCGCTGTTATATCTGGATTGTGGATTTAATCAATGTGTATTTTTGTACGTTGATCTTCAAATAATAATTAATTTGGGGGGTTTGATTAGATTTAGGATTGGTTGTCTTTGTTTTAGGGTTAATATTTTATGATGTGGGAATAATCGGGAATTTGATTTATAAATTACGATGTGCTATTTTACGAATGTTTAATAATCATTATTTGTTTAATAATTAATTTATTGGTAGGAATATATAATTGTTTGAAAATTGTAGGATTAAATGTAATATAGAAATAATAAACTTTTAAAAATAGGTACTCAAAAAATAAATTAAATGTACTCATTTCTGAATACATTCGATGTTTATCATAGCCCCGACATTAGTTTCATTTTTGAAAAAGACATGTACTCAAAAATGAATACAATGAGTAAAAATTAATGAAAAGAGCCTTGCCTTTCTACGTAGGCTGCTTTCAAAATTCTATCAATAAATATCAACAATTGCAACCAAGACTTGCCGGGAATTGAACTCATATCCTAAGGCACCGCAGTGGAGTGCCTTATCCGTTGTACTTCCATGGCGATGTGAATAAGTTATAAATAGAATAAATGTTAAAAAGGTGTGCCAAACGAATGGGAAGTAAGATAATTTAATTGTAATAACTCGTGTCCATTGAAGCAATCGACATCAAATGATGTGAAAACCCATCTTCTAAAGAACTATTTTAAGTTTGTCCGGTCTCTTTGTTCAGATGGCTTGAACATAAGCTGATATTAACAATATTAAATCTCATTTTTTGAGAAAGTACGATTACTTCAATTTGAGTACATCATTGCTCATTTTCAATGCCACTGTACTCATAGAAACACAAGTATCTTAAAGTAATCATTTTTAAGTAGCTTTTCGTACAGTGTATAATATTATTTTCTACAGTCATGATTCAAATGACTGTGATCATATAATATTATTTTCTACAGTCATCATTCAAATGACTGTAATCATATAATATTATTTTCTACAGTCATGATCCAAATTACTGTAATCCTGGAATATTATTTTGTACAGCAATGATCCATATGCCTGTAATCCTGTAATTTTATGCAGTCATGATCCAAATGACTGTAATCATGTAACATTATTTCTTACGTCATGATCCAAATGATTGTAACTCTGTATCATTATTTTCTACAGTCATCATAAAAATTACTGTAATCCTGTAATAATATTTTCTATGATCATTATTCAAATTACTGTAATCCTGGAATATTATTTTGTACAGTAATAATCCAAATGCCTATAATCCTGTAATTTTATACAGTAATGATCCAAAATGACTGTAATCCTGTAATATTATTTTCTACAGTCATGATCCAAATGATTGTAACCCTGTAATATTATTTTCTACAGTGATGATCCGAATAAACCCATATTTATTTTCTCATTCATAATAAAAAATAATATCACCACAATAAAAAACAAAAGTTAATAAAATAATAAAATGGTACTTCTTTTATTCAGAGTCGGCTTCCAAATCAATTTTCCCACCAAGTCTCCAAATCGTCTACTGCATTAAAGCCACGTGCGCCTTAAAAGAAGAAGGCGTAAATGGCACCATTAGTTTGAGGGAGCGTGCAGGCGTTATGGGGGGACTGAGAGTTTGCGTTTGTTTCCCTCCCCTTAAAATGAACTGGAAGGGGAGAGGGGGTGTTTAAAGACCATTCGCAAGGGGCCTTCGCTAAATATTTCCACAATGTCTGCAAATGGCTCCGATAACGACCATTCTCGAGAATGGAGATATTCTTACAGTCGGGAATTTTCTTGAGTGTTTAGAAAATTGCATTGGTTTTTAATTTTCTTGGTGAGTTTTAGTGTGGAATTTCACTAGAACAATTGATATTGATATAAATAATAATTTCGATTAAATATTTGTAATTGTTTTGTTTAAACTTGTTAAGATGTTTCATTATTACTAGTATGATCGTGCGATAATTATAGTTAGAAGAACAGTTGGGAATTTTCTTGAGTGTTTTGAAAATTACATTGATTTTTAATTTTTCTTGGTGATATTTAGTGTGGAATTAATTTCACTAGAACAATTATTATTGATATAAATAATAATTTCTATTAAATATTCGTAATTGTTTTAAATGTACTTACATTTTATTAGATGTTTCATTATTACTAGTATGCTCGTGCGATAATTATAGCATGAAGAATTATATCCATAGATGGCAGCACTAACAAAGGCTCGTTAAAAAAATGCTTGTAACTAATTATCTTTGAACGCATTAAAAAAAACTTTAATATTCGAGGCAAAAGTATGATTCATCTCTGCTCCAGAAAATTCCCTTTTTTATACCTCACATATTATAATCAAACAATAAACAAAAACATTTAACAAAATTAAAAACAAATTTAACAAAATTTAAAACAAATTTAACAAAATTTAAAACAAATTTAACAAAATTTAAAACAAATTTAACAAAATTTAAAACAAATTTAACAAAATTTAAAACAAATTTAACAAAATTTAAAACAAATTTAACAAAATTTAAAACAAATTTAACAAAATTTAAAACAAATTTAACAAAATTTAAAACAAATTTAACAACACTTTTTTTACAAAATTGAAACAAAAAAAATATTTGCTCCACTCTTCTATTCAAGACCAGATATTCTTAGAACACGCCAAAGTATACAAATAAGGATTCGAATGTGATATTAAAAATGAATATTAGGTTAAATATCTGAGTGTGTACGATCATATATACTTTATAGTTTTAGAACGTGCTTAATTGATATATTTGCTAACACCATAATACTAAATTTTTTTTTTTTAAATTTTAGGTACCACTATTTCCATTAAAATCGGTAATACTTATAAAATAAAAAAATAAAAAATAAATTATTTTCAGGGGAAGAACGCTTTATACAATGCAATTTTCTGTGATAACGACTATATAAAATTCTCATATCAGTAGGCTATAAATAGGATTTCAAGAAATAAAAAGAGCACTTCAGACCTCTAATTACATAATTTTACGCAACTGAAAAAACTTTTTTTATAAAAATAATTTTACCGAAATGTTGATAAGTACCCATAAAAACGGAAATACCCTTAAATTGTCTAATGAAAAGAAATTTCCATTCTTTCTTCTCAAGCCAAAAAAATTACCATCTTAAGTCGTTAAAACTTGTCTTCTTTCAAAATTACCAAAAGAATAAGACTTCCCCTTGTGCAGGCTTCATATCACAATTAACTTTAATTAATGAATCAAGTTAACATTCTTTTATTACGACGGCGGTATTTTTTTTCCTTGCAGTAATTAGTTGGCCAATTATGCTGGTATTACAAGTACTGGCTTCGAATTTTGTAGATCCCTGCTGAAGATAGTTTGGGACTGGTCGGATTGTTAAAATGGTCATTCATTTAAATTAGTTATCTAATTTAAATGTCTATGGCTACTAGATTATATTGCAGAATTAGAGTATTGCAAGTGTCAATTCGATTTTAACATAAATCATTTGAACTATTCCGAAAATCGATGATATAGTACTCTACGGATAATTTTATATAATTAATGAATGTTATTTACTGATAACTAGTGTAGCATAATAAATTATTAAAACTTTCTGACATTACTAATTTTTACAACACGGATATTTAAATAACTATTCAAGCATATAAAGTTAATCATTATTATTTTTAATTCTTAACTATTATTAAATTTGTTAATTTGATATTTTGATTCAATATATTAGAAATATATAACAAAATGAAACAGTTTTATTAATCTTTATGTGTAGGCTAGGACAACATCTATCGCAATGAATCTTAAGGAACGATTTGTAATCATTAGTTTTAGCTTAATACTTACTAATTACGTTAAATCGCTTTTTGTATGCTTACAAATTATTTTTATTACTGGTAGTTTAATTTTATCCATGGCCGATTTAAAAAAAATATTATATTGTTTTTTAAAAATTGTTCATTTTATTTAAAATGTAACTAATATTATATATCTACGCAATGTACAACTAATTATTTTTTTGAAAATCAATATTAATCTTTGATAAAAGATTGCCATAATATACTACTTTTTATTAGTGATGACTTTCAAATTATTTATATTACTGGTAGTTTAAATTTTTATAAAATGTATATTGTTCTTTTTTATCACCAATAAATTAAAAAATACGCAACTACACAGTTTAAACAAAAGCTTAATATCTATATTCTGTAATATTTTAGTATATCTGGTTGAAGTACCAGATATCTATTTTGAAGTACAATATGTTACTCCGCGAATCCGGAATGGAGGACAATTGACCGTAGTTATGAAAAAGATCCGATCCCTTATCATTTACATTTATGGTTGAATCTGTATTGCATAACTACGGTTCATTAATGTAAAAGACGATGACACTACTTTGTGTATACCAGGCGAAATGCTATAAACTTTAAAACATTTATAACATATTCGAATATAATATACTTCTGGAGTAACTGTGTAATGCGTTGAAAACTGCGATTACACAAATAATAATGTAACCATAATTTCATTTTATTTAATTATTTAGACTGTATCAATATTTCCGTGTTTCAATTTGTACCCCTTTCCCCCTTACTAAATTATTTCATAAATTGTTAAATGATCGATTTTAATGAATTACATTGCAAAAATAAAATCGATTTTAAAAACCACGTTCAAAATTTCTTTATCAAGCTGGAGCTTCCAGTGGCCCAGTGGATAAAGGTGTTCAGCTAGTAATCGGAGAATTGCTAGTTCTAACCCGTGCGATGGACTTGACAAAGAACATTATAAAAGTAGTGTTTTTGTGATCTGAAAGTTGCCAGCTTCGTTAAAAAAATACTGGAAAGTTGTCCAGGACATCCAATAAATTTCACTGGCGTGTATACGGGACTAATGCACAGTTTGGTTTGATTAAGGAACGTTCCACTAGAGCTGCACAGTGGTCTATTATTGACGGTTCGAGGCCTATCTCGAAAGAAAGACTCGGGAAAGAGGCTTCTTATTTTTGAACCATGGTCAGATGACGAGGAAACACCTGAACTGGCACCCAACGCCTTCAATAGACGTCGGAACTTCAGACCCCGATCAGAGTTATCGTGCACCAGTCCCATACACACACCAATAATTTTTGTGAATGTTCTGGACGACATTCCTAGTATTTTGTAACGAATCTGGCAACCCTCCGATAATAAGATCACTACTTTTTTACTTTTCTTAGTCAAGTCCGTCGCATAGGATCGAACCAGGAATCCTCTGATTCCCAGCTGACGCCTTTATCCACTAGACCACGGAGGCCCAAAACCTCAATAGGAGTCAGGCCATTGGAAGTCGATCAGATTTATGGGACTGGCGTACGATAAATATGATCGTGGTGCAATGTCCTGACGCCTATTGAGGTTGCTTCGGGTGCCAGCTCAGGTGTTGCCCTCGTCATCTGACCATGGTTCAAAAATACGAGGCAAAAATACGCGTTCCAATTCGCGTTTTTCTTTGAGGTAGATCTCGAACCGTTGCCAATAGCCCACTGTGCAGGTCTGTACGACATTAATTAATCAAAACCAAAAAATCCTTTATCAAACTCTTTAAGCTTAAATGTTCATTAGAAGATCTTCAAAGGATATTTATTATACAATACCACACCTCGACAAATTAAAATAAATCAACTCCGAAAAATCGAATATCCCACACCTCCCTTAAATATTTCCTTTTCCGAAACCTTAACACCATTCTTCTTCACTTCACTTCTTGAATAAGAACAACTCGAGTCTCATTGATATTCAGGACAAAACGCCTCCGGGGCCGTCTTATTAAAACCCGGGGAAAAGGAACAAGGTTTCCCTGTAACCGCCACTTAATATCCTCAATGTCAGAGACACCTGGTTTGAGACTATCTGAAAGCTCGAATATGATTGGTGGAAGTGGATTTTTCCGTTTTCGCTCGTTAGAATGGGTATTTTCAAGTGTCAAGATCGGCTTTGAATTTAAGATGTGTGCGTTATTGTTGTCTGAGAACGAGATATTTTTTGATTGAATTAAATGGCCTTGAGTATGAATTTGTTTTGAATGGGATTTATTATGTTTTGGGGAAATTGGCATATTAGGGATTTAAAGGTATTTAGGTTTATTTTATTATTTTTAAGTACGTGATTTTAATGTTAGAGCAAAAAGGGATAAAATGAAAAAAAATTACAGAGTTTGGAATTCGAGGGAGACCCGAGTTATAAATTCCGGAAAAATTGGTATATTTTTTAATAAAATGATGCTATACATACTTAAGAAGGTGTGTACAAATTTTTTAAAACATTTAAAGAAAGGGTACGTATGTATTTTTAGATTTTTATATGCAATTTATCATCTTTCTACATAATTTTCGTCTGCAACATTGTCATTTAGTCAATTTCTTTTTAAATATTGATCACGTTTAAAATACTGAGGCTATGTAAAAAAAAAAAAAAATTAAAACTAAACTGCTACTAGTTTTTGAAGATTTAATATTTGTTTTATAAACGTATGAATAAATTTTTTTTAATTAAGCTATACATTATTTTTTTACGAATTATTAAATATAAAAATTTGAATATTTTCTAAGTTGTGAACTTAAAATAAGTTTTGAATACAATTAAAACCCAAATCTGCAAATGTCTAGTCGTACGTCTGTAGTTCTTTCTTAGTACTTTGACTTTATTTAATTAATTTAAATTGCTAAAAATATTAAAAATTGAAGGAACAATAGTGTTTTTTTAAAAGTCTATTTAAACTTTAAATATATATATATATATAATACACCAAATGTTCTAAATATGCAAAAAAATGTGTTTCTAAATTTATTAATAAAATATTAGGATTTGGATATTATTAGACTGTATATTATAACAAAATGGTTTTTCAAGAAAGACCCGAGATCTCATTTGAAAACCCATTTCGTTATAATATGCTGTATAATAATATTTTTAATACTATTAAAATACTTCAGTATATCCAAGCAATCCAATTTGATGAAAAAAGATTCTAGGATTCTTTGAATGATTTTTAATTAAAAAATATTATATTAAACCAGAGTACATTTTAGGCAAAAAATGCACTTACCTCTAATCAGTATGTTACTTTGCTTCTAACAAAGGCTGTAAAAGAATAGAAAATGTTAATCAAGGAATGATATAACATTAAAGTTTTATATAAAAATCTTAATTTATTGTATTGACAATGTAATTATTGTTTTGATGTATTTGTTTATATATTTTACAAAAATAATTAGATTTTAACTAGACTAATATTGAATTTTTTTTTTGTTTAAATATAATTGGCATGTCTTTAAACAACGATTTAAACTACAAAATTAACACATTTAAAAAATGAATTAATCTACCTTATTACGAAAAAAATTATTTATTTTGTCAAATTTATAAATTTTAAAATATACAAAAAAGTTTTTTTTTTTTCTTAAAGTTTTCAAATTAAAAAAAAATAAAAATCACACATTTATATTCAGAAACATTAAAATAATTTTTAAGTAATTAAACTAAAACGGACATACATTATTTATTGTTTAACAATACATATTCAATGCAGGCATATTTCGTTAATATGATTTATTTTATAACCACCAACATCAAATCTCATATTGCATTGCAAAATCACAATTTTTTTTTTTAATTTATAATTTTTTTTTTACAAATATGTATTCAGAAACATTAAAATCATTTTAAACTAATTAAAATAAAACCGACATACATTATTTATTGATTAACAACACATATTCAATTCAGACACATTTCGCTAACATGATTTATTTTATAACCACCAACATCAAATCTCATATTGCATTGCAAAATCACACATACGAATATGACACCGATCCCATGAATCAAACTACACTGAGACATGTTTCACAATCCCATTTTCAGAATCAGAATTCCCAAGTAGGAAGGGATAGATAAAAAATTGACAATGGCAGATTCCAGAATCTGAATTTCATTTTTCCAATGTGTCAAATGCAAGTGAAAGAATGAGAACAGAGTTATTCATTCTTGGAGAGTGTTCCATCTATGAAAAAAGGCGCCAAATATTTTTTTTACTTTCCGATTCGATGGTCCGCGTATTTCATTGTTTTTCTTTGTGTTTGAATTGAAATAAGTGATTTTGTATTTGATTTTTTTTAAAAATTGCATTGAAATTGTGAAAATGGCAGGAGGAGATATTAATGGGGTGTGTGAAATAGAAGAGTGGTTTTTGGAAAGTTTAAAAAATAAATAACTTTTTATATCTATACTTGCTGTTACCCACGGTTTCACTCCAATTATTATTATTATTTTATATTCGTTCTATCCGTTTATTCTTTCTCTTTTATTTTCTAGAAGACAAAACAACTGGTCTTTTATTCAGACGTTTCTGGGTACATCTCCGAATGGTAGCTTATCCGTTAAATTTCTTCGTTAACGCAGAATTTTCAGAAATAGTGACCTCGTCAAATCCTCGCCAACAATAAGTATTATATTATATTAAAGTATTTCATTGTTATGATTGATTGTCCAGATCTTATGATTTTATAATAATGTAGATACAACTTTTTTAAGAAAATTTTTATTTAAAAAAAATAGCTTCTAAAACTTTTAAGGTGTACATATACACTAGGAAAAACGAAATAGTCCATAGTTTTATATCAACTAAATTTTGTATGTACGTTATTGACGTTTAATGGGTGCAACAAGAATGTCAGTATCAATACACTATTAAAAATAGTTACTCAAAAAACAGTAAAATGTACTGATTTTTCAGTACATTCGATGCTTATCATAGTTCCGAATGCATACGCTTCTTTTTTGAAAAGGACATATACTCAAAAATGAGTACAATGAGTAAAAATGAATACAAAAAAGTAGATTCTAGCTTAGTACATAGGTAGCATTTAAAAATCACTTTCAATAAATATCGATTATTGCAACCAAGACTTATAGGGAATCGAACACAGATCAGCAGATAATCCATAGAGTAAACTTTCGTAAGTTGAAATGGTGGTGTGAAAATTTAAAAATTTTAACTATAGCAGTTGCTGAGAAAAGGTGGATCGAGTGTATAAAACATAAATATGAGATGAAAAATATCTTTAGTTTTAGTTGAGCAAAATATTTTTAAAAATACTACTAATTGTCTTGTAAACAAAATTTAAAATACGTTAAAAGAAAAGATTTGGGATATTTCAAAACTGCAATAATAAAGAAAAAAAAATGGGCAATAAATAAAATGTACTGGACTTATTCGCTGTTCTTTGCGTGATGACCGATGACGTATTCAAATTTAAGCAACCACACTTTCTCAGAAATGAGCAGTGTGATTTAATATTGTTAATATCAGCTTCTTTTCTAGCCATCTTAACAAAGCGACATGACAAACTTAAATTAGGTGTTCAGAAGATGGTTTTCCACAATATATGATGTCGACTTCTAAAAAGGAAACTGCGTTATTACAACTCAATTATCTAACTTCCAATTCTTTTGGAATATCTTTTTAAGATTTCTTCTGTTTATAACTTCTTCAAGTCGCCCTGGTAGTTTAAAGGATAGCGCAATGGACTGCGGTGCCTGAGAACCTGGGTTCGATACCCGATAATTATTGGTTCTAATTGTTAATAGTTTTTGAAAGTGATTTATGAAGTGAGCCTATGTCGGCTCATTTTATTCATTGTACTCTTTTTCGTGTACAGGTCTTTTTCAAAATTTAAACTTATGTATTCTATGATGAACATCGAATTTATTAAAAAAAATTGTATATTTTAATTATTTTTGAGTACCTAATTTTAACAGTGTGACTTTCCTGGTTTCCAAGCCCCAAATTACGGAAAAATTGCTTTTTTTTCTCTATTAAACGAAGACGTACATAGTTATGAAGGTGTGTACAAAATTTCAAAATAGTAAAAGAAACAGAACAGATGTTTACGTACATTTTATCATCTTTCTACACACTGTTCGTCTGCAACAATCGTCATTTACTCAAAATATTTTTTTTTTTACATTTTGGTCACGTTTAAAATGCTAAGGCTTTGTAACTAATTAACTTAAAACTAAACTGTTAAAAGTTCTTAAAGGTCTAATATTTGTTGTACAAACGTATAAATAGATTTTTAAATTAAGTTATAAATTATTTTTTTACGATTTATTAAACATAAAAATTTGAATATTTTGTAAGTTTTGAACTTAAAATAAGTTTTTGAAAACTATCAAAACCCAAATCTGCAAATGTCTTATCATACGTCTATAGTACATACTTTGACGTTATTTAATTAATTAAAAAAAATAACATTAATAGTTGAAGGAGGAGTAGTGTTTTTTAAAAAAGTCTATTTAAGGTTAAAACCGCAAAAATAACAAACATATATTTTTTAAAAAACATATTTGTTTTTGATTATTGTTCAGAAAATAATGTTCTAATAATATAAAAAAAATGGTATTTCTTTATTCATTAATAAACAAATTAGGATTTGGGGCTCGGGTCTCCCTTAAAAGCTATAAAAAACAAACGTTCAACATTGAGTAAATATACATTCAGTATTTTTAGAATACTTCATATGCAATTGAAATGAAAAGTTGTGGATTTGTTATCAGAACGAGTAAAACTCTTTCTGCACTTTGATTTTTCCGTTGGGTAATAGGAATCTTAATAGCGATGCCAAAAACTTTTTTAAAATATTTGTTGCTCCCCGATATAAAACCAAGAAAACAAAGTGTAAACTTTCACTTGAAGAAAATGAAATGCATAAAATTCCGTTTAGAAGAAGTGGTTGTGGCAGAAGTGTTCTGAACGCGCCAAACCGTCGCCAGAAAAATTTAGAAAATTATGCATACAGACTTTGTCTGACACAAATTCCATGCTCTGAACTTAAAAAAAAGAGAGTTCTTCCTTTTATAAAAAAGGAGGTTTCTTGAAAGTTTCCGAAATATGGGTTTGTAAAGTATTTTGGTGAAAGCAATATTTGCTTGCTAAAAGTAGTTTTGTTATTTTAAAGTGTTGCAGTAAAAATATGCGTTTTATTTTATATTAAAACTGGTTTGCTAACTTTTAGATATTGTATTATTAAATTTTAATTTAATTTCAAAAGTGTTATAATAAAATTAATCCTTCATTTTAGATTTTTTTTTTGAGTTATTTATTGAAATTTACATCTACGTGTTAAGAAAAATAATAGTTTTTTTTGTTTAATATAAGCAATTTGGTGTTTAAAAGTAGTTTTAAAGATAATTCGTACAATATTTACAAAAAATATATGTTTTTTTTTATTATAATATATTTTACAGTCAATACTGTAAAAGTAATCTACATTATAATGTTTTATGAATCTATCTATCTATCTGTCTGTCAACCAACCAACCAACCAACCAACCAACCAACCAGCCAGCCAACCAACCAACCAACCAACCAACCAACCAACCAACCAACCAGCCAACCAACCAACCAACCAACCAACGAACCAATCAATCAATCAATCAATCAACCTATCTTTTCTCTCTCTTTCTCTGTCTATAGTGGCCTCCGTTACCGAGCGGTTAAAGGCGTCAACTGCGAATACGAAGATTCGTGGTTCGATACCAGTCGATGGACTTGACAAAGAAAAGTAAAAAGTAGTGATCTTGTGATCGGAGGGTTGCCAGTTTCGCTACAAAATACTAGAAAAGACGTCCAGAACATCCGCAAAAATTAACGGCGTATATACGGGTCTGGTGTACGATAAATTTGATCGGGGTCCAAAGTCCCGACGTCTATTGAAGGCGTTGGGTGCCAGTTCAGGTGTTTACTCGTCATCTGACCATGACTCTAAAATAACGAGTTGCATGTATGAATGTGCGTGTGAATGTGTATGTGTTCCTGGGGCTTTCCTTCGAGATAGACCCCGAACCGTCGTCAATAGCCCACTGTGCAGCTCTACTGCGACGTTATTAACCAAATCAACCAACTCTTTTGCACTCTCTGTCTCTATATATATTTAAACAAAAGATTCATACTTATAATTGGCAATGTCATCTTTAAAGCCGTTATTCAAGAAAATAAACTATATCGGATGTAGTGTACTATAACGGAAATCAACATTTAGTTTCTTAAACTAGTGTCAATTATAAGCAATGGAAACCCATTTTTGGAATTTCATATGGGATGTTTTATTAATATAGAAATACTCGATAATTTAATATATTTCCTTAATAAATTACTTGCATGGCGATTCTGTCATTGTGTTAGTTTTTGCGCACTTTTTTAAGTGCCCACTTTAAATAAAGAAACATTTCCAAATTGTGTAGCATCTTTTATCCATTTTTTAAATTTAATAGAGTTTTTTTTAATTTATTTTACTGGTATTTATAATTTATAATGGTTGTTTTTCGCTCTCTCCCTCTATTTATATATATATATATATATATATATATATATATATATATATATATATATATATATATATATATATATATATATATATATATATATATATATATATATATATATATATATATATATATATATATATATATATATATATATATATATATATATATATATATATATATATATATATATATATATATATATATATATATATATATATATATATATATATATATATATATATATATATATATATATATATATATATATATATATATATATATATATATATATATATATATATATATATATATATATATATATATACATATATGTGTGTTTATGTATATATATATATAGAGAGAGAGAGAAATTGATATATGGATAGAACATGCATCAATACTTACACTTCATATACATGTTTACTAATCTTAAGTTCTTTGTTGAAGATACGTAGTAATATGTCTACAACTAAATATGAAATAACAATAAATGTGCAGCTTGGCTGCCAAATTCGACAACATACTAATGCTGTATTCTATGACTTGACTGTCATTTGGCTAAATATTGTGGCTCCAAGTTCTATAGGTAGGTTACTCAAACATGAGTGGAATGTCATTCCACTTAACGTTATAGCCAAGTCGATTTGAAAATTTTAACCACTATCAGATCTGTCTTCTTGGACTTATATTACTTGGCGACCAATCCGCCCAAAAATAACTAAATACCGGTTTGACGTGTAATCGTTGTAAATAAATTGTGTTTTTGATGTTTTGTAAAATATTCTAATTCATTTATACTTATTTTATATTGTAAGCACGCTATATTTCATTTGAATATTTATAGAAAAGTTATAATTTTTATAAATATTAGACAATGTGCAAGCCATAAATATAAACAAACATTAATAAAATAATAAACAAAAGCACTAAACAATAATAATATTAACAAAAATACTAAACAATAATAATATTAACAAAAATACTAAACAATAATAATATTAGCAAAAATACTAAACAATAATAATATTAACAAAAATACTAAACAATAATAATAATAACATAAATACTAAACAATAATAATATTAGCAAAAATACTAAACAATAATAATATTAACAAAAATACTAAACAATAATAATATTAGCAAAAATACTAAACAATAATAATATTAACAAAAAAAACAATAATAATATTAACAAAAATACTAAACAATAATAATATTAACAAAAATACTAAACAATAATAATATTAACAAAAAAAACAATAATAATATTAACAAAAATACTAAACAATAATAATATTAACAAAAATACTAAACAATAATAATATTAACAAAAAAAACAATAATAATATTAACAAAAATACTAAACAATAATAATATTAACAAAAATACTAAACAATAATAATATTAACAAAAATACTAAACAATAATAATATTAACAAATAAGCATAAGAATGATACATAAAAATAGGATATACACGATATTTCTAAAATAATTCCGATAAATAAGACAACATAATTTCCCATCCCTATTATCAACACCTACATGATGCAATGGATTCTCCCATGATGCAATTCAAATCACCTGCGAAATAATATTCGAATCGTTCCATCTATTCACTCAGAACCCCTTCGTCTGAAACGAATCCTTCCTTTTAAACTATTGAAGGGCTTAGCCTTAAACTATTGAAGGATTTGGCCGTAAACTATTGAAGGATTTGGCCGTAAACTATTGAAGGACCCGGGCTAATCATCAAATCCTGATGCAAGTCAAACGAAAACTCGGCATATGGGGAGAAGATGCGTCAATCATTCAGGGTCCATTCAGATTTTATCAAATTGTAATCTGTTTCTGAGGATAGGATTAAAAGTTCTGACCAGGACGGTTAGTTATGAAATTAAATAGAGTGTGTTGGGGAATTTATATTAGAGTGTATATTGTTTATGTTTATATAAATACGTGTATTATTGGCTAATTTCATGCTGCATTTTGCACTGTTAAATATTTCAGTTCAACGAAGTACCGTATCTTGGTGCAAAGCAGAGGTCTGCTGCAAATTGTACCATATTATGGTGGAATCTAGGTTGAACCAAGAATCCGTTATCGGAAAAAATCGGAGTTTTCGCCGATAATTGGTTCCCCTTCCTTAACTGCAACCGAAATTTTGCTGTCGATACATCAATAAACCGAGGAATCCGCTTCAGGAAAGACAACGACGAACAAGGGCCTCCGTGGCCCAGTGGATAAAGGCATTCAGGTATAGGTCAGATGATTCCTAGTTCGAGCCCGGTCTGTGAACTTGCAAACAAAATACAAAAGTAGTGATCTTGCGAGATTTGCTACAAAAATACTAAAAAACCTCGAATGTTGAGTTTTGGTGCAACATTTCGCCACTAAATGGTATCCTTGGTAGCACCATAAAATGGTGAAACTAAGAACCAAATGTTGATTGCAGCTAAATGGGTACCAAATTTAGGTGCAAGGTCGTTATAATTTTTAACAGTGTATTGATATCTTAACTTTCTGATGGAGCTCAATGACTACACTGTAAAAACACTGTACATTTTCTACACTGTAAAAAGGTACTTAAAAATGAGTACACGAACTTAGTAATCATTTTTCTTTGAGTACAATTGTATCGTATATGAGCTATGGCGTACTCAATTTTAAGTAATTGTACTTTCTCAAAAATGAACAGCGTGATTTAATATTTCTCATCTCGGCTTCTGTTCAATCCATCTTAAAAAAGATACCTGACAAACTTAAAATAGTTGTTCGGAAAATGTTTTTCTAAATTATTTTATGTCGATTGCTTACATAGATACTCAGTTATTATAACTCAAGAATTTTACTTCCCATTCTATTGGAATATCTTTTGAAGATTTCTTCTGTTTATAACTCCTACAAGTCGCCCTGGTAGTTTTACGGGTAAGGCACTGGACTTCGGTGCTTGAGGATATGGGTTCGATTCTTAGTCTTGGTTGTAATTGTTGATATTTATTAAAAGTGATTTAGGGAGGCAGCCTATGTAGGCAGGCAACTGATCTTTTTATTCATTTTTCCTCATTTTGAGTACATGTTTCTTTCTGCAATGAAACTTCTGCATTCGGAGCCATGATAAGCATTGAATGTACTTAAAAATAAATTCATTTTACTTATTTTTAAGTTCTTATTTTTGAGTACTTATTTTTGAGTACTTAGCTTTGAGTACTTATTTTTGAGTACTTAGGTTTGAGTACTTATTTTTGAGTACTTATTTTTAGGTACTTATTTTTAACAGTGTTACCTCTGAGAGGATTCAAACCAAATTGACGTTAAATTTTTTAACAAAATCTTAAGAGTAATTTTCCATTAATTCATGTAAACTTAAACTTGAAAAACAAAGCCACAGAGTCCACCAAATTCTTTAGAAATTATGTTACCTAAAAATATACTTTTCTTAAAAATATACTCAATTAAACGTATTATCTAAAAAAGTGTTGTTGACCAAGTCAAACTTCATTACTTCATTCCAAAAGTATACAAATGTATAAAGAACATTTTAATTAAAATTAAAAAAATTAAATTACTGAAAATTATGTTAATTATGTTATGTTAATTATGTTAATTATGAAAATGAAGAAATTATGTTACCTAAAAATATACTTTTCTTAAAAATATACTCAATTAAACCTATTATCTAAAAAAGTGTTGTTGACCAAGTCAAACTTCATTACTTCATTCCAAAAGTATACAAATGTATAAAGAAAATTGTAATTAAAAAAAAAATTAAATTACTAAAAATTATGTTAATTATGTTAATTATGTTATGTTAATTATGAAAATTAAGAAGTTATGTTACCTAAAAATATACTTTTCTTAAAAATATACTCATTAAACGTATTATCTAAAAAAGTGTTGTTGACCAAGTCAAACTTCATTACTTCATTTCAAAAGCATACAAATGTATAAAGAACATTGTAATTAAAATTAAAAAAAATTAAATTACTAAAAAACAACAACAATATAATATGAGGAAAACATTAAATCACATTTTTTTACACTAATTAAAGATTAAAATTATAATTTCCCACATATATTATATTTTTATTGGCTTACTCAATTTAATGTAGGCAGACGATTTGTTCTTTCCAACTGAAATAATTTAAAATTTACAAAAAAAAAAAAAAAAAAAAAAAAAAAAAAAAAAAAAATGTTGTATTTATAAATCGTTACCGCTGCAATCGATATAAATCAGTCTCAAAATAATCGATTAATCGGGTATATCGGAATTCCATCTAATTACCGATACTAAATGAATAAAACTACAAAACCTTTAACCAGAAAAAATATTCCCTAACTCTAACATTCGAATTGAAAATCTACGATTCTAAAGGGGAAAAAAAGTTTTATTCTATACAGTATTCCAAGCAAACGATTTTTAAAGAGATATCGCATTTTTTCCCTTCCTGGAACAAAAGATCCCTACCATTAAAAAAATCGTTTGGTATTGTGGATCTTTCTATAAGGTTCATTTCTCCCTTTTTAGAAAAGAATCAATAGGGGGCGTTCGAAGGTAAGAATAAAAAAATAAAATAAAAACTTTTGTTAGGTCAACCCCCTCAGAATTTTTGCATTTTAGTTGTCTTAAAAGATGTGTTTTTAAGTAGATTGCACTGCTGGTGCCATATTTCCGGAACCGGTTCTACCCGGTTTTTGTTTTAGATATTGATTGATTGTTATGATTGATTGTTTATCTTTAATGTGCGTGTGTTGTAAATTATCAGTTTTGGTACGTAAATTTATTATGACTTGTGACTGGCATATGGAAGTGCTTTCGAATTTAGGTCTTAAATTGATGTAATTTATTAACCGTATGGTTTGCAATTTAATATAATATTTAATTGCCTTTAAAACTATTAATCTGAGTGACCTACTTAGAATAATAGTTTAAGAAAATAACTAATTATTTTAAGAAAATGCAATTAAAAGTTATTTCAAACAAACAAAACATCAATTTTAAGATATATAAAAACTAATTTTTAGTAACTTAAAAACACACGGATTTTGAGTTATTAAAAATATTTTTATTTAAAGATATATGTTTAGTTCTAAAAATTAAAAGATGCTAGATAATAAGGTTTTTACATAAATTTTTGTTCACTTAAAAAATACTATCAATCTGAATAACATCATTAAAGTAATAGTTGTAAAATAGAAGTAAATTTGTTTAAGAAAATGTAATTAACAGTTATTTCAAACAAACAAAACATCAATTTTAAGATATTTAAATATTCATTTTTGGTAACTTAAAAACACACGGATTTTGATTATTAAAAAAATATGTTTATTTAAAAATAAATGTTTAGTTATAAAAAAAATTAGAAGATGTTAGATGATAAGTTTTTTAAATAAATTTTGGTAACTTAAAAAATAAATGTGTGGTTCATAAATAAGCATTAAAAAAACATATTAAAAAAAGATATTTTTTGTTATTCAAAACATTATTTCTATAAAACAGATGTTCAGTTACATTAAAACTAATTTTTAATTATTTAAAAAATATATATCAATTATATATATATTTTTTACAATTATAATGTTAGTATTTTATGTATATTTCTAACTAACCATTTAATGATTTTTTAATTTTATGAAATGACAATTAGCATTTGACTATAATGACTAATTAAAAAAATTAAGTGTGTACGTACACCTTAAATTAAGATATGCATTTCTTAAGCAAAGTAAATTAATAATTATC
Source organism: Troglohyphantes excavatus (assembly GCA_963932185.1). NCBI lineage: Eukaryota > Metazoa > Arthropoda > Arachnida > Araneae > Linyphiidae > Troglohyphantes > Troglohyphantes excavatus. The sequence continues at coordinate 26,600,442 of OZ010678.1, forward strand.
TGAATTCTACAACTACCATTCTAAGAAACAGAGTAACATCATATTAAAACCAAGTAAAATATATTTTCCTGTTCATAAAAATATAAAGAACTGTTATCATGTTTTCCATGCCATTTCATCACCAATCCTATCACCAACTCAATAACTGTGATGGATAAGCCGAATTTACCCTGAAAAACAACTTTAATCTAAAATGCAAATGCATTTCAAAGTTACGAAACTTCTTTTTTGTATTGCAGTTAACTGGATGAGATGGATGTTGACTTTCTATCCGTATGGGGGATTGGTAACCACTTTTGCATGATTGATGTTTGAATCGTATTGAAAATTTTGAAAGTTATTGGCTGGGGAGTAGTGGAATAGTAAATTGAAGTGGAAAATGAATTTGGTTCGTAAAGTTATAGTGATTATTTTTTGCATTTTCCTGCAATTTGTTTTGTGAGATTATTATGTAAACATAAAACTTTTTCTAAAATTATAAGATACCACTTTTTAACTATGTTTGACTGCTGTAAAAGTTAAACTAGTTATTTTGTGAATACGTTTATACAAATTCTGCAGATACTAAAGCGTATCATATCTAAGAACATAATTGTCATATTTAACTATTTTTGTGGAATATAACACACAGCTTACAACGCTTGTATTAAAATGTTATTATTTTTACCAAACCTTATTTATACAAATACAAATATTGACGACCAACAACAGGCTCAAGGCCCAACTAGGTTGGTCCATCTAGTACCTCTTAACTATCCCCCAATGCATATCTAACTTCTTCTTAAAATCCGTTACTCCTTTACAATTAACAATATTCACTGGCAAGTTGTTCCATTTGTCTATTACCCTATTATAGAAATAGTGTTTTCTCCCTTCCCGATTAAAATGGGATTTGTTTAACTTAAACCCATGACCTCTCGTTCTATCACTCATATTAAAATCTAAACCCTCCACATCTCCTTGTTTGATAAATTTGAATAGTTGAATCAAATCTCCCCTAACCCTTCTTTCTTCCAGAGTATACATATTCAAATTTCTTAATCTATCTTCATAATTCATGCCTGAGAACCCTTGAACCATTTTAGTAGCCCTGTGCTGAATTTTCTCTAACAATGCAATGTCTTTTTTAAGATATGGTGACCAGAACTGTACAGCATACTCAGGATGTGGCCTTACTAAACCTCTGTACAATGGCAAGATAATATCCTTAGATTTTGATGAAACACTTTTCCTGATGTACCCCAACATTCTATTAGCTTTTTTGCTAGCCACTGTACATTGATGACTCATTTTAAAATCCTCATTTACCAACACACCCAGATCGCTTACAATATCACTATTTTTGATTTCTGCACCCTGTAAAACATATGCAGCCTTACTATTTTTGATACCCATGTGCAACACTTGACATTTACTGATATTAAAAGACATACCCCATTTAACAGCCCATTCTGATATTTTTGTTAAATCACCTTGTAATTGCTCTATTTGTTCCACAGAATTCACAGTCCTCATAATTTTTAAATCATCTGCAAAGATGCTGACCTTGCTCCCAATCTCCCAACTGATATCATCAATAAAAATTATAAATAAAAGTGGACCTAACACAGAACCCTGTGGCACTCCACTTTTAACTTCTGCCCACTGAGAGTAATTACCTTTAATTTGCACCCGCTGACTCCTACCAATTAACCAATTCCTTATCCATTGTAAAATTTCACCCCCAATCCCTAACCTTTCCAACTTGAACAGCAATGCCTCATGGGGAACTTTATCAAATGCTTTCTGGAAATCAATGTATACTACATCTACACTGTTCCTTTTATCTAATTCTTCAGTAACCCTATCGTAGAATTTTAAAAGATTTGTTGTACAAGATCTTCCTTTCCTAAATCCATACTGATTATCTGACAGCAAGCTCTCTGATTCCAAAAATGATATGATGCTGTTTTTTATTAATGTTTCAAAAATCTTGCATAACACTGATGTTAAACTAACCGGTCTGTAATTACCAGGTTCACATTTTGCCCCTTTTTTAAAAAGCGGAGTGACATTTGCTAATTTCCAGTCTATTGGTACATTACCCGAATTATACGTCGATTTGAAAATAGTTAGTACAACATCTCCCAGTTCTTCCGCACACTCCACTAGTACTTTTGGGTAAATTTCATCTGGTCCTGGTGCTTTAAAAGGTTTATGAGCAATGCCTCGAAATGAGGTATGTTTATGAGCAATACAGAGAAAGGAACAAACTAATTTCCAACGAATATTTGCAAGAAAATTAAAATGATATTCCAAAGTATCGCATATCGATATCAGAATATATGTGGACACAATTTTACAATATATCAAATATAATAATTTCTTAAGAACCAGTTTTTAATTTTAATTTACACGCAAATATGAATGTGTGGGTTAGAGTTGAACCCTTATCATCACACCTGTTCATTTCAAACCACTTTTTACTCATGCATTTACCATTATAAACAACATATCTCAAAATTCATATCGGAGTTATGTAATTTATTTTATGGACTTCTTAATTTTTATAAACGACGAGTTGAACCCTTTAGAAGCCAAAAAGAGCCATCTCAATGTTTTAATTGTAATCATTTTCATCATCTTGCTATCAACTGTTTTATGCAGACCAGATGCCTGAAATGTGGTCCCTCGGATCACCAAACTCGTGATTGTACTGCGGGACAAGTTGTCCCAAAATGCATAAATTGTGGAAAGGACGGGCATCTTGCCTCAAGCCGTAAATGCATCGAATTTCCTAAAAATGGCAAAATAAATCGAACTCGTTCGACCAAAATCAACACCAAGAAAAAAAGACGTAATGTAAACAATAAAGTTCCACCTTGTGCTTCAGTGAACTCTATTCCCCCACCTGGATTTAAAAGTGTTAATTCTATGGACGATTTTGCCCTTGTCATGGAACTTTTCAATGAAATTGCGCTCATCTTCTCCGGAACTGACGGAATTAAAGGCCTAATTCTGAAGATCCGTGAAAGTGCCGAGCCGCTGACTAAACTGCAAGTGCTCCTGGAGTATTTTGCTAATATCAAGGAGGATGCCACCTCTCCCAGCCAATCGGAAGACGTCGCGGAATAGGCTCCGCCCCTTCGAATGGAAATCTGTGTGTGCTTCTGTTTTGTTCGTTCGTTTACTTTACCATCATACCTGTATATACCAGTATCAACTTTACTCATGCATATTCCATCTCTACAGGCCTTCAATTCCATATCGGAGTAATGTAGTTTATTTTACGAACCCCATTAATTTGTATAAACGACGATTAAAAAATTATATAAGATAAATTTTTATAAAAGTAATAGAATTAAAATAAAAAATATTTCTAATATACATTAAAGATTTATTTCGCAAATAATTAATTTACAAATAAATAATTATTTCATATAAATTATTGTTTCTCCAAGTTACATTTATTATATTTATAAAAACATGTAATATAAAAAAAAAACTTTATAATATTCAACTAAGATAATTAAAGATAATAATTTAAATAATAATATATATAAATATTAATATGTGTAAAAAATAATAATATATAAAAATAATAATATATAAAAATAATAATATATAAAAATAATAATATATAAAAATAATAATATATAAAAATAATAATATATAAAAATAATAATATATAAAAATAATAATATATAAAAATAATAATATATAAAAATAATAATATATAAAAATAATAATATATAAAAATAATAATATATAAAAATAATATAATAAATAAATATAATCTCTAAAACAACTAGATTTTTTATGTTCCAGATTATGTTGCAAAATTAACTACTGAAACTTAATAAACTAATGGATAATCCTTATTTACTTTGAAACACACTTTTCATCTAAAATTTAAATGCATTTCCATCTTACGAAACTTCTTTCATTGCAGAATACTCGATGATTAAATGGATGTTAACTTTCGTTATAACGAAATGTTAATTAATTTTACATATAGGATCGAATCTAAAATTTTGAAAGGTATTCTTTGGTATTGGATTAATAAATTGAAGTGGAAATATAAATATGGATTATGTATTAATACAATAATATTTCTTATATGCATTCTCCACTGGAATATGATATGGACATAATATGGAAACGGAACATAGTGAAGCACTAATAATATGTTTACTAAAAAGAGATTACTAAAAAAAGCAGTTCATCTGAAAGTTGAACTGTCTATCGGTGTGTTATACGATGTTATGTTATACAAACAAAACAAAAATGCAGAATACTTGAATGAGAATTAAATGTATAAATCCACTTATTATTTTTTTACAGCTTGCAATAAAAGCTAGCTTTGATTTAATTAGAAAAAAAAAATTCAATATGTATATATTATGCATTAAAGAAAAATTAAATATAAAATGCTTAAAACTATTAAAACTGGTAGGTAATTATTAATTACACTGTTTTAGAATATTTTACTTTTTAAATTTAAAATAATGTTTTAACTTTGTAGTGGATGTGTATATGTTGCCGGGAAACTGCAAAAACCGTGTATCTGCAGATTCACTAATAAATCTGCAGTTACACTGATTTGTTCAGGGTTTTACGAAAACAATTGTTAGCATCATAATACAGTCTTATACCACTAGTAATGAAAATGGAATTATGAAACTTTGTGCGAGATATGAGGACTGTAATTCTACATTTTATTGATTTTGTAAAATATCAGTTTCATTTTCATTAGATTACTAGGTCAATAACACAAAATAATTACGTTAAACAATAACATGATACACATTCCTTTATTTATACAACTTTACTATTATACCTGGTTTATGATTATTCCCTCATCAACCTAACTACCAGAACTTTTATTCCAATTCTTACCCAATGCTATGACAACATTCTTTCATGTCATCTGTGTTTACTTACGGTCCTATAAGACATATGCCATTTCTATGGCTGTTCTATCAAGGGAATGTTGTCATAACTGAAGATGAATCATTGACTATGTTCCAAGAAGTGGCTCCGCCTTCACAAACATCAGAGAAGATAAGAGCAGCGAATGGAGATATCTTTCTCATGAATGATATATCGTTTGGTGATATAGATATGACGTTTTGGGAAATGCTTGGGTATGAGAAATTTGGAAATGGAAAAAAAAAAGTTGTTTACAGCTTATTTTATATGTTTGCTTAAATGTCATGATGTCTATTTATTTCAATCCATTAACTTTTATCTAATATGATTAATTTACTTGATACGTAATTTGCATTTATTATAGTTTTATGTCAGATCTCACATGTCTGGTGCCGATGAATCGGTATGAATCGCAAGATTGTCACTGAATTGCACCCCAAATTAAAGATTAAAGATGTTCTTATACAAGCACACACTAACTTCAAAAATTCTGGTTCTTTCTTTAGGTATAAATCCAGAAATATAAACAAGAGTCCATAGTATAGTTAATATGCAACTTTAATTGAACCACACATATAATTAAAAATTTAAAATAACTAAACTGTTTTAATTATCCCATCCACAATAAATTAAAAAAATTCAAAAGAATATCTTAATCGATTTAAAGTTACTTTCGTTTTTTTATTTTGAATATTAAACGTATTAAATATTTTTAAAAATAAAACAGATCTTCATTTTATAATACACAATAACTTCGCTAACTCTGGGTCTTTCTTTAGATATAGGTCCAGAAATATAAACAAAAGTCCATAGTTGCAACGTTAATGCAACCACACACATAATTAAATATTTTCATCTTAAAGATAAGTTGTTGGTGATTTTAAATCCATTTTAAAGTACGCATTTGCCTAAATACATTGAAATCGAATAGATGATATTTTTATAAAATGATGAATTAGTATATAACTACTGACACTAAAATATTTTAACCACTTTTTACACGTACTTTTCCACCATTATCATATTCAAATCCCGAATTCACCATCTAACTTTTCATCTTGAAGATAAGTTGACGTTCGTGATTTTAAATCCAGTTTAAAGTATACACGTACATTAGTACATTGAAATCTAATATATCACAGTTTTATAAAATGGTGAATTAGTAACTATTAAAACTTAAGTATTTTAACCACTTTCTAACTTTTTGTTAAAGTCCTGTTTCATCATTATCATATACAAATCCCGAATTCACCATCTGACTCTAAAACTTTTCGCCTTGAAGATAAGTTGTTGTTCGTGATATTAAATCCAGTTTAAAGTACACATTTGCCTAAGTACAATAAAATTGCAGAGATCATATTATAATAAAATTGTGAATTATCTTTTAAAACATAAGAACTTTTAACACTTTAAAAAAAAAACTTTTTTTTAACAATTACTTTTTCATCATTATCAAATACAAATTCAGAATTCGCTATACCTCTCTAAAATTGTTCGTCTTGAAGATAATTCGTTCATGATTTTAAATCAATTTAACGTATACATTTGAAATCGAATAGATCATATTATAATAAAAGGATGCATTTTCTCTTGGAGATAATTCGTTCATGATTTTAAATCATTTTAACGTATACATTTGCCTAAATACATTGAAATCGAAGAGATCATATTATAATAAAATGATGAATTATCTCTTGAAGATAATTCGTTCATGATTTTAAATCAGTTTAACGCATACATTTGCCTAAATACATTGAGATCGAATAGATCATATTTTAATTAAATGATGAATTTTCTCTAGAAGATAATTCGTTCATGATTTTAAATCATCTTAACGTATACATTTGCATAAATACATTGAAATCGAAGAGATCATATTATAATAAAATGATGAATTATCTCTTGAAGATAATTCGTTCATGATTTTAAATCAGTTTAATGCATACATTTGCCTAAATACATTGAGATCGAATAGATCATATTTTAATTAAATGATGAATTATCTCTAGAAGATAATTCGTTCATGATTTTAAATCATCTTAACGTATACATTTGCCTAAATAAATTGAAATCGATTAGATCATATTATAATAAAAGGATGAATTATCTTTTGAAGATAATTCGTTTATGATTTTAAATCAGTTCAACGTATACATTTGCCTAAATACATTGAAATTGAATTGATCATATTATAATAAAATGGTGAATTATCTCTTGAAGATAATTCGTTCATGATTTTAAATCAGTTCAACGTATACATTTGCCTAAATACATTGAAATTGAATTGATTATATTTTAATAAAATGATGAATTATCTCTTGAAGATAATTCTTTCATGATTTTAAATCAGTTCAACGTATACATTTGCCTAAATACATTGAAATTGAATTGATCATATTTTAATTATATTCTGAATTATCTCTTGAAGATAATTCGTACATGATTTTAAATCAGTTTAACGTATACATTTGCCTAAATGCATTGAAATCAAATAGCTAATATTACAATAAAACAATGAATTTTCTCTTGAAGATAATTCGTTCATGATTTTAAATCAGTTTAACGTATACATTTGCCTAAATGCATTGAAATCAAATAGATAATATTACAATAAAACAATGAATTTTCTCTTGAAGATAATTCGTTCAGGATTTTAAATCAGTTTAACGTATACATTTGCCTAAATGCATTGACATCGAATAGATCATATTATAATAAAATGATGAATTATCTCTTGAAGATAATTCGTTCATGATTTTAAATCAGTTTAATGCATACATTTGCCTAAATACATTGAGATCGAATAGATCATATTTTAATTAAATGATGAATTATCTCTAGAAGATAATTCGTTCATGATTTTAAATCATCTTAACGTATACATTTGCCTAAATAAATTGAAATCGATTAGATAATATTATAATAAAAGGATGAATTATCTTTTGAAGATAATTCGTTTATGATTTTAAATCAGTTCAACGTATACATTTGAAATCTAATAAATCATATTATAATAAAATGATGAATTATCTCTTGAAGAAAATTCGTTCATGATTTTAAATCATTTTAACGTATACATTTGTCTAAATACATTGAAATCGAAGAGATCATATTATAATAAAATGATGAATTATCTCTTGAAGATAATTCGTTCATGATTTTAAATCAGTTTAACGCATACATTTGCCTAAATATATTGAGATCGAATAGATCATATTTTAATTAAATGATGAATTATCTCTAGAAGATAATTCGTGTATGATTTTAAATCATCTTAACGTATACATTTGCCTAAATAAATTGAAATCGATTAGATCATATTATAATAAAAGGATGAATTATCTCTTGAAGATAATTCGTTTATGATTTTAAATCAGTTCAACGTATACATTTGCCTAAATACATTGAAATTGAATTGATCATATTATAATAAAATGGTGAATTATCTCTTGAAGATAATTCGTTCATGATTTTAAATCAGTTCAACGTATACATTTGCCTAAATACATTGAAATTGAATTGATTATATTTTAATAAAATTCTGAATTATCTCTTGAAGATAATTCGTTCATGATTTTAAATCAGTTCAACGTATACATTTGCCTAAATACATTGAAATTGAATTGATCATATTTTAATAAAATTCTGAATTATCTCTTGAAGATAATTCGTTCATGATTTTAAATCAGTTTAACGTATACATTTGCCTAAATGCATTGAAATCAAATAGCTAATATTACAATAAAGCAATGAATTTTCTCTTGAAGATAATTCGTTCATGATTTTAAATCAGTTTAACGTATACATTTGCCTAAATGCATTGAAATCAAATAGATAATATTACAATAAAACAATGAATTTTCTCTTGAAGATAATTCGTTCAGGATTTTAAATCAGTTTAACGTATACATTTGCCTAAATGCATTGAAATCAAATAGCTAATATTACAATAAAACAATGAATTTTCTCTTGAAGATAATTCGTTCATAATTTTAAATCAGTTTAACGTATACATTTGCCTAAATGCATTGACATCGAATAGATCATATTATAATAAAATGATGAATTATCTCTTGAAGATAATTCGTTCATGATTTTAAATCAGCTGAACGTATACATTTTCCTAAATCCATTGAAATCGAATAGATCATATCACAATAAAATGATGAATTATCTCCTAAAACTTAACCACTTTTAACACTTTCTAACTTTTTTTTTAAAGTACTCTTTCATCATTATCCTATACAAATCCCAAATTCCTCATCCAACTCTCTAACTCTTCACCCTGAAGATAAGAAATATTTTAACTCACCTTTTCTCTATGCCTTTTCCGAGATTTATAAGAATCGCGGGGCATCACTCTCAGATACAGTGATTATTTCCTAAAACTTAACCACTTTTAACATTTTCTAACTTTTTTTTTAAAGTACTCTTTCATCATTATCCTATACAAATCCCAAATTCCTCATCCAACTCTCTAACTCTTCACCCTGAAGATAAGAAATATTTTAACTCACCTTTTCTCTATGCCTTTTCCGAGATTTATAAGAATCGCGGGGCATCACTCTCAGATACAGTGATTATTTCCTAAAACTTAACCACTTTTAACATTTTCTAACTTTTTTTTTAAAGTACTCTTTCATCATTATCCTATACAAATCCCAAATTCCTCATCCAACTCTCTAACTCTTCACCCTGAAGATAAGAAATATTTTAACTCACCTTTTCTCTATGTCTTTTCCGAGATTTATAAGAATCGCGGGGCATCACTCTCAGATACAGTGATTTCTGATATCGGGATGAGAGTGCTTCTGACAGTGATGGAAAAGGGTGCGGGGTCGATTGGATCCAGAATTTTTCCGGGAGATCTTCTCTACGTGAAAATAAAGAATACTTCACTTTCTTCTTGAAGTGAGGGGGAGTTTGAAGTTATCTTTTGACTCCATCTTGGATGAGATTGGAGTAGTTTTTTAGAGGGGATTTGGAACATTATTGGTTGTGTAGTAGTAGTAGGACAACTTTAAGTTTCTATCACCCTATATTTGACGTAACGTTTTGAAAGTCCATATTTTCGTGTTCATGGATTTTGTGTTTTTAGGACCCCTGATGAAAAAGTGGGGTTTAAATTTAGTCAGGGAGTTTTTCACCTACTTTCGCCCACTCTATTTTAGAAATTGTTAAGTTGTTTCAATGTTTGGAATTGTAAAAAAAATTTCCACGGCGTGACCGTATATTTTTACCGACATTTTATTTCATTTTGTAAAGATATCTCTTTAAGGGGACTTGGTACCCTTTGATTTAAGAAAATCGATGAAAATATCAATTTTTATTTTTTTTGCTTAAAATATGCTCTTATACCTAAAGTTTATTATTACAAAGTTTTGAAACGATCTGATAATTATAAATGTAATTAAAATGCGTTTCATTTCTCTCATAGCACTTAAAATGCTACGTCCATTTCGATGTTTACATTTTTGACGCAACAGCTTTTCGTCATTTATTTAAGGAAAAATCAGCTAAGAACAAGTTGAACGTGTTTATCTGTGACTGTATCTATCACATCACGTGTTTGTTTACTTTTTTTTACCGTGGTTTGATAAAATTTTAAATTTGAAGGTACAAGGAGACGTATTTGCCAAAGCCGACGTATTTAACAAATGTAATAACATGTTTTTGCTATTGTCAAAGCATATTTTAAAGTCTTTTATGGTATGGAATATGTATGTTTAATGAATTCAGTTGTATTAGTATGGTTTCTAACACAAAATTAGTCTAAAACAATATTTTAAACATTAATATTTTGATTTTAACAGATTTTTCTCCAAAATTTAGTTTTATTATCATTTTAAAACTGAGTACACAATAGTGATTTAATATACTCCAATTAAATAATAAAAACCGGAATTTTATATGTATGCAAGTAGTTATAAAATTAATTATGTGTAAAGAAAATATCAAATGTATTCCTCGAGTTATTTGAATTTGAAATGTTTAAACTGATTTATCTCAGTTTGTGTTTTTTGCATATGCCACGGTATTTAAAATAGGAATACTTTCTCACATATTATTCAAATGACTTGATTTTTTTTCTGAAATACCAGTATAACCTATTTAAAACAATCAAGGATGGGTTTTGCAAAATAATGAAAAGAAAAAAAGTTAACAATTAAAAAGTAGACTAAATCATGTTTTTTTCCATTTTTTTGCATATACATCGACATTTTTTTTTTTCTCAAGAACTAAATCAGTTATTTCAAATTCGATCCTTAAAGTTTTAAAGTATAGTACAGTGAATGTAAGAAAAAAAATTCTTTACAAAATTATAAAAACTGAAAGAGAAAAACCATTTTTAAAACAGTTCAATTTTTAAAAAAAAAATTAAATTTTGAAAAATATACTCATAAAAATAATTTTTTTGTTGCTAAAATCATGTTATATAATAATAACCTTCAATAATATGTGTAAAATATCTATGTAAATTATTTAATAAAAAAAATTATTCCAAGGGTACCGAGTCCCCTTAAATGATACCTAAAAAAATGGTTTAAAAAAATATTGTAAATTGAGGTATTTTTAAGATTTTAAAAAATTGGATTACGTGATAACACGTTCATATAGACGTGATATTACGTCTATGAGTTTCAGAGGATTAAGAAGATACGGGACAGATAATCATAAACAATATCCACAAAAATTGTTTTGAATAAAACATAATTCATTTTATTTTGAATCTAAGATTACAAAATTTATATTTCTATGTTAATACAACTAATTATTTTTTGCCAACCAATATTAAGCTTTAGTACAAGATTGCCTGAATAAGTAACTTTGTACTCATTTTTCATAGTGATGACTTTTTCCATGTTTGATCAAGTTTAAATTGATATAAGTTCATAACTTTTTTTTAAAAAAAATTCCGAATTTGCTAGAGTTTATTTTTAAACATATTGTTGGGTTGGAGGGAAAGTTCTGTCGTAATTTAAAGAAATTATTTGAATTCATTTATAACAATATGTGTTTAATAGTAATCAGTTATATATGCTCCGTTATTTGTTACAACCTGTTGTCATCTTTCAGGTAACCTGTGAATTCCTGTTTTGTAGAAGTTCTCATCCTTGGAGTTAAAATAGTCAGCAACTGCCTTAGAAACACTTTCAAAAGACGTGATTTTTTTTTCCCGTTAGATAATTTTGCAGAGATCTGAACAGGTAATAATCAGATGGTGCAATGTCAGGTGAATACGGTGGGTGACTAAGGACTTCCCATCCTAACGCATTCATTTTTTTGTGTGTCACCATTGCAGTACATTATCGTGGTGGAACACTATTCCTTTTCTGGACGCTAATGCTGGCCTTTTTTCTTTGATAGCTGCACACCCAAACACTTTGCTTTAACACAAACCCAAGAGATTTAATGTGATTTCCAACAGTTGTATGATGAATGCCAAACTCTTCTGCAATTCCTCGACTTGTTAAATGTGGATTGTTTTCCAACATGGATCGCAAAACATCATTATCGATCTTGGATGGTCGTCCAGATCGATCACTTTCTTTGAGGCTCAGATCCCCGGAACGAAATTTGCTAAACCATCTTTGACAAGTACGAACATTTACAATATATTTTCCAAATACCGCACATAAATTTTACATACAACCGATGCATTGCTTCCTTTTTGGAATTCATATAAAATGCAGTGTCGTAAATGCACTTTATCTACTGACATGTTTTTCACTTTAAATATCACAAGTAAATGATGAACGGTAAAAAAGGCACCTTTTATATTATACAGCAGTCTAAAAAAACAAAACAAAAATCCGATTGACTCACTAGCCAGATGTTCTTTTTATTTACAAGAAAAATCACCTGCCTATTTAAAATACGACAAAACTTTCCCTCCAACCCAATATTTTAATATACTTTTAGTAATATATAGTTAGCATTTTTTGTAAAGTTTTTTAAAAATAGTTTGATCATTGAAAATAACGATATTTTTTTTCAATTAATTAAAAAATAAGTATAAAGACAATTTGTTGTTAAACACATTATATATATATATATATATATATATATATATATATATATATATATATATATATATATATATATATATAGTGTAAAAAAGTTAAGATTAAAACTGGAGTGATCTTTAATAATAAGATTAACCATTGTGTTACGAACTAAATTACCTGGAACTTTTTTCCCCTGTGAATTCGATAGTATAGCATAAAATGCTGCACACGTCTAACTTAATTACGCTAGGAACACTTAGACCAAACATTAATCAATTTGACAAATTTATTAAATGTGCGACAATAAGGTTGACACAGACTCACTAGACCTCTGGGGCATCGAAAGATGACAAATAGATAATAGAGTTAAGATTGTTTAAATTACAATTATTGAGTTAACATACCGTTAAATTTAAGACTTCTCTGGTGCATTTTCGTTGACTGACACTTCCGTCAGTAAAAGGAAACCAAACTCTCCAAAACGACAGTGTTTAATTTGTAGGTTAGCGATATGAGAGTCAAAGATATTTTCTCTGAGGGGTCTGTTTAGGGATCAGAGTTGTGCGGGGGTGGAGAATCCGCCCCTGCATTTACCAGTCCCTTTCCGATTGGTCACTTTGGGTAATGGTGTATCTTGAAGTCTTGACCCTGATTCGCGATTCGTCGCAAGCGGTTGATTGTATGCCGGTGAATCGAAATACATTAAGTTTATGGCTACGAAGTCTCACAAAAGTCTGGCCCTTTTGTTGAACGCTCTTTTATGATGGGGTTCAGAATAGGAAATTCTGGGATAATTCGTCACAATAGTAGGGGACTAATCTGGGAAAGAGGGATGGCAGATATTGCAAGGTATTGTCTCACCCAGAGAGTTGTAATATTAAATAGAGAGCGCCTTCACTACCAGACTCTCGTAAGGCCGCGGTGTCAACATCGAAAAGAAAACCAACATCACGTGGTTATAGCGCTGCCACATTTGGCGTTCAGACATCTGCAGGAGTTTCAAATTTGGCGCACTTTCTTCTCTTTTGGTGATAAGGAGTTCTGTCCGTACTCAACTACTTAACATATATGTACGTATTTACTTATTTTCAAACAATATGCGCTAAATATTTCCGCTTCATTAACGAAACAAAAATATTTTATTTGTGTTCAATACTCGAGGAAGCGAAACTCTTTTTATTTCTCAGGTTTTATTGCTCATATTTTCTTATTGAAGTATACAAAATAACAATTGAAAGAACCTCGCTTATGGTAAATTTTTTACATAAAAACGTAATGCAATTATTTCAAAAATACAAAGTAATAAAAATATCCTTAATATATCTGTTAAACTCCCTTAAATTGTGCCACTCGTTCAAAAAAACGATATTTAAATACAAAATTAAACACAAAGCAATATTACAATACTTCGATCTCGTTTAGTTCTGAAAGTCGCCAAGGCCTGCCAAGTAATATTGGCGCATGAATGAATTGGCATTTGCACATATCACGTGGTTTCAATGATGGACACACGGAAATCAGCATTTTTATTCCTCTATTTGTATCATTTACTATATGGTCTCACCACCTTTGCCACAGGATGTAACAATCTTAAAATATTTCTCCAGAAGATGGTTTTCCACATTTTTTTTTATCTCGATTGCTTAAACGGAAACTGAGTTATTACAACTCAATTTTCTTACTTCCTATTCTTTTGACACTCCGTTTTAACATTACTTATATTTATATCTTCTTCACGTCGCACTGGTAGCTTAACGGATAAGACTCTGGACATAGATCCTGCAGATGTGAGTTCGATTCACAGTAAATGTTGTTTGTAGTTGTTAATATTTATTGAAAGGGATTTAAGAAGCCAGCCTATGTAGGCAAGCAACTGCTCTTTTTATTAATTTCTACAAATTTTTGAGTACATTTCCTTTTTAAAAATGAAACTTATATATTCGAAGCTATGATAAGCATCGAATGTATTCAAAAATGCGTACATTTTCTTTAATTCTGAATAGCTATTTTTAGCAGTGTACTCTCGATGTTTTTAAACCAAAATCTATATTAATATAGGAGTTAGAATTTTTTTCGTTGATTCCCGAAAATTCGAAAAAGTACACTTAGGTAGTGTCTGGAATATAAACAAGTTAATTTTAAAATTATCTTAAGATGCTAAAGCTCATTAATTAATTGATCCTCATTTAATTTATTCCTCTACTAATTAGTGTCACGTATTAGTGTGTTTATATAACTAAGAACGATATATACTAGCCAAAAAAATAACTTGAGTAAAAAAACTATAATTTATTTATTTAAGAAGTGAATCTAATTTAAAATTTAAAACTAGTTTTATTTATTTTTTAGAATGTCTGAAGAGTATTTCCCAACTCTGAAGAAGAAAGTAAAAAATTCATTGATTAAAAAAAATATGTCGTTTTTATTACTACATCTCTCGCATAATCAGTCTAAGAATATTCATGTTCGCTTCTTCACTGAACGACTTATCCTTTGAAAACTTCAAAATCCAGTTTTTCAATCCAATAGCACGTAATTCTTGTTTAATTACGCAAAAGCAAAGAAACTTCGAAGGAAAGTAGACAAATATATAAAAAATAACTTTTTTTAAAAAGCATACCACTTTTTCTTATTCTTTATATTCTAAAAAAAAATCTTTAAAAAAAAAAAAAGCAGTACTTTTTATCTGTTCCTTTTTGTCAAGAGAAATTCTTTATTTTTTTTTCATCGCTGTTTTTGTTTAAACTACTTTTAGCTTAAAGGTAAAAGCATCGTAAAAACTTTACTGTGAATTCCTTGCAGTATTTGCTATTTGGATTAATTTACGGTGCTAATGCTATTATTTTTTGTTGTTGATGTTGTTCGTGGAATTGATGTTTGAGAGGAATCTGGCAACATTCTTCAGTTCGATTAAGTGGATATAAAATTAAGGTTAGAATAAAAAATGGAAACAAAAAATCGTTTGGCAAAAAGTCGAGAACCTTTAACCACATCAAGTATTGAAATGCAAATAACAATATATGAGAGATTGCAATCCTATTACATCAGGTATGTTAAAATATATTCACCAACATCTTTGTTAAAATGAATAATTTCGTAAATTCACTATAAAAAAGGTACTTAAAAATGAGTACTTGAACCGTCTCGTTTTTCTTTGAGTACAATTGCATGGAAAATGAGCGACGATGTATTTAAATTTAAATAACCGTATTTTTTCAAAACTGAGCAGTGTAATTTAATATTGCTAATCTCAGCTTCTGTTCAAGTCATCTTAACAAATCGACCTGACAAACTTAAAATAGTTATTCAGAAGATGGTTTTCCACACTATATGATGTCGAAATTGGTGTATATAGGTACTTTATCACTGTGGTTTCAATTAAAAGTATAATAAAGATGTTAAATCCCGTATTTACTAAAAGTAATTAAAAAATAATCTTTAAAAAAAAAAAGGGAAAACTGACTATCAGAAAAATGCTCTAAAAAGTAAAACATAATTTTTAATTTTTTGATGTTTTATAAATGCCGTAAAATATAAAACTGTTATTAAATTATTAAATTTTGCAACTTGTTCGTAAAATTAAAAAAAAAAATTACTTTAGCGCATTTTTCTTAAAGTTAGTTTCCCTTTTAAAAAAAGGTTATTTTATTTTTTCCTTTTTAGTTTTTAATTTAGTAGCGGGTTTTGCTCCTATTATTCAACACAAAATTCAAGTTGTTGTTCACAGTTTACACGTTTTGGATCCGGTTTAATGCATGTCGGTTAAACAAAACTATATTGCCTGAAAAGATCCCTATTCGTGCTAATAAATGCCGGGTAAATGGTCAATGGATATATTTTCAAATAAATCGTAGAAAAAGGTAAAAAAAAAAAATTTCCTGTTAACCGATATTTTCGAATATATATATAACCGGATAACCGATTTAAAAAAAAAAAGTGCAAAACTGGATTTTTTCCTTTTTTAACAAAAAATAATTTTCGAAATCGGACAATATTTTTTTCTCCAAACAATCCGGTTAATTGATAATTTCGGATAGTTAAATGGATAACCGAATATTTTTTTCAAATGGTTGACACGCTGGACATTCCCTATCTAACAAAAAAATAATATTCCGAATATCTTAATTAAAACAGAAAACTTTTGAGAACATATATGAAAAACAAAACCGTAACAATCGAATAGATAACATCTCTCTTTTTGGTGGCTTCGGTTGGCGTGCTTTTCTGTTGGTTAAAAAAAAAGACTATGCTAAATACAGGTGGGAAAACAGTTACAGTGAACGTGAGCGACAATGATCTAGATTTCTGATTGGTTGGAATGTGGATCTAGCTGGTTTTGTTTCTTGATAAAAAAAACGATAACTACACATAAATTAGCAAAAACAGTTAAATTGTCCATCTACTTGCGAACCAATTAATGTGAAAATTAAAATTTAGATTAAAATTTATTCAGTTACACATTTTATTGAATGCATTATAGTTTCTAAATTTTTTTTTTATTTTTAAAATAATTAATTTATTATCGCTATTTAAATATTACCAGTTTTTTATTTTAATTTACGGAAAAATAGTTTAATTTATGTGATAATTAAAATTTAGATTAAAATGTATTCAGTAATCTGATAACTTACAAATTTTTTTCAATACAGTATAGTTTCTTTTTTTACCAGAACAATAATTTTATTAACGCTATTTAAATTTACCAATTTTTTTTTAATTTACAAAAAAATGGTTTAAAGTGCATGAAGCTGCTTTAAATATCGGCTGCTCAAATGTAACAAATTTTTAGTTTATATGAAAGAAGAAATAGGCAAGACATACTATTTGGAAAGTATTGGATCAAAGCCAGAAGAGTTAAAAATGGTTGTCCACTATAATAATGCCAGTAGTTTCTTGCTTATTTATTTTCTTCTGTCTCCTTCGACATCTTGTAACCTCAAAGAACGATTAATGTCAGTTAAATGAAACATTTTTCGCATTTAAAATTTATCAGTACCGATTTTTTACTTGGAGATTAATTTTTTAAAAGTTTTAAATATAAATCACTCGAAAGTTGTGTTTAAAATGTTTTGGTGTGTCATTAATTTTAATACGTGTACTGGTTTTGTATTTGAACACTGTCTTACAAGTTATTTTTCTTCGTAAGATATTCGCAAAATTGTTTGCTTAATTTCATGCTTTTATTTTAAAAACCCTCTGTTAGTTATGTAATAATAGTTAATAAGAATACAAATGAATTTCGGTATATTTTGAAAAATATATCTATTAAGAAGATCGTGCAGTTTAGGATAAACAGAAATAGGTAATTTTTGTGCTTATACAAAAACAGTGCAAACAGTGCAACAACAATACTATCAATTCAATCGGAAAAAAAATCTATATACATGTGGGGAAAACAATATCTAAAAAGATTCCATTACAATATTTTCTGCATTTAGTATACTTTTTGAAAAAAGTAATTTTATATATGTAAAATTTTAGGTTAATACGTGCTTTTTTTAAAATAGAGAATATTTGTATTCTTTTTGTCTAATATTTTGTTACACGTAATTTTTTATTCTAGTAAAACAATTACAGTAAACTAATGGTACATGAAATTTTGTTATGATTGGAAATATACTTTTTGAGAAAAGTGAACCAAAAGTAGGAAAAATACCATTGCTTGAAAAACTATAAAACTTAAAATCACTGGTTATTCTAAATCTGTTTTTTTTATGTTCCCATGATGGTTTTTCATTTTATTTGCTGTCGATTGTTTAAATGGAAACTGAGCTATTACAACCTAATTATCTTACTTTCGATTCTTTTGACATACCTTTTAAACAAGTCTTGTGTTTATATCTTCTTCACGTATGATCTGGTTTTTGAAAATCTATAAAACTTAAAATCACTGGAATTTCTAAATCGATTTTTTTTTATCTTCCGGTGATGGTTTTCCATATTATTTTATGTCGATTGCATTAATGTAAACTGAGCTATTACAACTCAATTATCTTTCTTCCCATTCTTTTGGCGCATTTTTAACATTTCTGCTGTTTATAACTTGTTCACGTCGCCCTGAAAGTATAACGGATAAGGAACATGACGGTTATATTAAGTTTTTACTTTTATTTTTTGTAACTTTAAACTTTTTGGAACACCTTTTAACTTAAGGCGCTTGGCTGCGGTGCCTGATAATCTGTGTTCGATTCCCGGTAAATCTTAGTTGTAATTGTCGATATTTATTGAAAGTAATTTATGAAGTCAGCCTATGTATGCTTGCATACGTACTTTTTATTCATTTTTACTCATTGAACACATTTTTTAGTGCATGTATTTGTATTTGTATAAGCATTGTACATTTTACTTACTTTTGAGTACCTACTATTAACATTGTGCAGGCTATTATACCACCAACAAATGTATTTATGGACATCCTTTTACTACATACAACAACATACTTGACTATATGCCTGTGTATATCACCACCAACTAATAAACCTCAAGTAACCAAACAAACAACACCGTTCCTTTCAACCCCCCTAATGAAAAATGTGGTTTTCAAACAGCCCCCTCGAGGCAATCTCTCAAAACCCCAGAAAACAGTTAAACCTCGAAGCCAATGAATAAGAAAGAAACTCACCCATAGCCCCCTGCCTACTACTTTCTCACTCGCCCTGAGCCGCGTACTTACTACTTCCGGTTTCATTCTCCCGAATTGAAACCTTTGGATTGCTATTCCTCTCGCTTTGTAGCTCCCCAGGCAGTGCTTGGTGCCTCAGAATTGCGCAAAAGGCATTCCAGATGCGCTTTGTAGTGTGTATGAATAGGCCCGGCGTTGTTGGGGACGGGGTGAACGGATCTTGGGAATTCCCTCCGAGATCGTTTGGGTTATTTGTGTTCGTTGTTATTCAGGGGGGTTGTCAGCGTTTATGAGTGATGAGTATGTTATTGAAATGGATTTGGGAATTTGGTTTGTGTAGGGCTTGTGAGATAATTTCAATTAACCAAACCTGTTGTTCTCATTACATATTTTGTAAAAATTCTAAAGAGAAGTGTGTTTTTGATGGAATTTAAGTTAAATAGATTAAAATGCATGTAACAAAATAGTAAAATTTCAAAGGAACATACGGGTTTTTATATGATTTTTTAAATATTTATTTGTGTTCTTCATTGACCGAACGTAGAAATTTATTGGGAGTTATTAATGGAGGCATGCTATGTAGGCAAGCAATTGCTCATTTTTCAGTTAATGGCTTTTTCAAAAATAAAATAATGTATTCGGAGTTATGGTAAGAATCGAACGTAATAATAAATGAGTACAATATCCTTTTTTTAAGTACCTTTATTTAACAGTGTTGTTTAAATAATAATCAGCTAATACATCATTTTTATATTATCATACTTATTCTTGGATCTCAAACACACATAAAAGAACCCTCATGGTACCCTATGCCTTGTCACATTTCTACATGGCGTACATAGCGCCATTTATTTTACTTATAGATCAAAATCTTTGTTGTCCTAGTTCCACATGGGACACATAGCGCCATTTATTTTACTTATTGATCAAAATTTGTGTTGTCACAGTTCTAAATGGGGTACATAGCGCCATTTATTTTACTTATTGATCAAAATCTATCTTGTCACAGTTCTACATGGGGTACCTAGCGCCATTTATTTTACTTATTGATCAGAATCTTTGAAGATGTCTTATATACATAGGGTTTGTCAGTTATGCATAAAACAGTTAACAATAAATGTAATAAACATTTGAAGTGGAAATGAGATAATAGTGGATGACATAATATGTACATTATACGTATCAAAAATAAAAAAAGACTAAAAGAAAAAAAGAAAAGGGAAAAGTATAGTACAAGGGAATAAAACTAGGGAAAAAATCCATGCTTTCAGAGAGTGGGGGAGATTTTAATTATATGCCCTACTTCGCATATTCAGAAACCCAATGATTATAATAAAAGAAAAACATTTTTTTATTTACTTAAGTTGCTACGAAACACTATTTTTATTTTCAAGAACTACACACAATTTCGATGCAAATTTATTCTAAGTTTACAACTAAATAAAAAAAAAATAGAAACTCGCAAAAAAAATAAACCGTTTCCCCTCGGCCAAGAATTCCTCAAAAATGTGTAATCTATGCTAAATCGCTCTTCAGAATGGTTACAAAAAAATCCTAACAATTTTCTCTGCAAACACACAAAAAAGCGGGTTTGTGTTTACGTTGTAAACAAACATCCACATTTATTCTAAGAAAAAGTAAACAAAAACCCAACATTTTCTTAAAACTCGGGTTTTGAGATGGATAAATAGAAAGGAAACTTTAAAAAAAAAATCGATATTTAATGAAAACGGATAGGGGAAAACATACCACACACAATTTGTTTTTATAATAGAAGTGTAGACTTTTTATTAAAGTAGATATACATAGTTTACTCCAATCGTTGTTTATTTTATACAAAATACAACGATATACGTAATTTGCGAAAAAACGTTTTTTGTATGAGATACAAAATACTTGTATTGAAATAAAATGTGTGGATTATTCCATTCACCATTTAAAGTTATGATATTATTAAATAATTTAATTTATAGTTTTAACCTATTCAAAATATTATAGATACAAGATATTATATATACAAAATATAAGATGTACATCTTATAATAGGTACCTCATATAATATGAACCTCTTATGATAGGTGCCTCTTATAATAGGACCTCTTATAATCATACTTCTAATAATATGCACCTCTGAAAATATGTTCATAAATAGGTTCCTCTTAAAAAAGGTACCTCCTATAATAGGTACTTCTTTTTAGTAGGTACTTCTCACAATAGGTACATAAATATGTACCTCTTAAAATAGGTGCCTGTTATACTATGTACCTCTTAAAATAGGTGCCTGTTATACTATGTACCTCTTATAATAGGTACCTTTTATAATAGAAACATAATATAATGTATATATAATATAATATCATATGTAAGTCTTATAATAGGTACCTCTTAAAATAGGTAGCTCATATAACATGAGCCTCTCATAATATAATATTTTATTATATGATATCTTATAATATAACCTCTTATAATACGACCTCTTATAACATTAGGTACCTAATTATAGGTACCTATTATAAGGGGCACGTACCACTTAACGCTGTATTAACGGTATCTTCAACGTTATTGGCACCATGAGTCGTCAGAAGTGGTTTCGAGTAACAGGTACGTATTTTGCTGAATACGATATTTTACGAACTATTCATGCTATAGTAGGCAAACTAATATTCCTAATGCATTTGACATTGATGTATACAAAAGGTAGGAATATATTATATTAAGCATCTCTTAGAATAATTACCACTTATAATATGTACCTTTTAAAATATGTACCACTTATAATAGGACCTGTTATATTATGTAGACTTATATTTTGTATCCTCTTATACTATGTCTCTTTATTATATAGGTAGTTCTTATATTATGTACCTCTTATAATAGGAACATCTTACAATATGTACCTTTTATAATAGTTACATCTTATAATATGTATATCTTAAAATATATAGCTCATATAATAGATACAGAATATAATATTTCTATATAATATAATATCATATGTAAGTCTTATAATAAGTATCTCATATATAATATGTACCTCTTAAAATAAGTAGCTCATATAATAGATACAAAATTAAAGATCTACATCTTGTAATAGGTACCTCATATAATACGAACCTCTTAAAATTGGTACCTCTTATAATATGATCTCTTATAATTTGACTTCTTATAATAGGACTTCTTACAATAGGATTTCTTATAAAAGGTACCTCTTAAAATGGGTGCCTTAATAGGTACCATTTAAAATAGGTACCTTTTAAAATAGGTACCTCAATAGGTCCCTCTTAAAATAGGTACATCTTAAAATAGGTACCTCTTAAAATAGGTACCTCTTAAAATAGGTACCTCGTAAAATAGGTACCTCGTAAAATAGGTACCTCGTAAAATAGGTACCTCTTAAAAGAGGTACCCTATTAGGTACCTCTTATAATAGGTACGTCTCACAATAGGTGCATAAATATGTACTCCTTATACTATGTACCTTTTATAATAAGTACATTTTATAATATTTACCTCTTATGTAATAGGTATCTCTTAAAATAGGTACATCATCATATAATAGGTACATCACAAAGCAAGTACATAATGTAAAAAGTATGTCTTATAATAAGTACCTTTTATAATAGGACCTCCTATAATAGGTACCTCTTATAATAGGACCTCTTATAATAAGACCACTTATAATACGGTCTCTTGTAATAGGACCTTTCAGAATATGACCTCTTGCAATATGACCTCTTATAAAAGCCCTCTTATAACAGGTACCTTTTAAAATAAGTATCTCAAAATATACTCTTATAATGCGACGAAACAATGTTTTTAAATCAAATCAACAAAAGATGCCTGATGTGTCAAATAATTCTAAACCAATTCACCTTTTATTGATTTAAATTTCATTAAGCAGAGTCTGGGATTTGACGTTGCTAAAAACATTTTTTTTTTCACTTTGACTGTTAATAAAAAATCACTCATCTGGACGGAAGATAAGAATAAATATTTATTAAATTATGTTCAGCATCTCAACATAATCCAGTCTTTCAGATCAAACTTCATTCCCTCGTTTGATATTAGTCTTTGCAAAAAGCATTTTTTTTTAATAAATAAAAAAATATAACAAAATAAGAAACTAAGACCCCAGTAATTACAATGCAGCAGAAATTTTAATTAAATCAAGAACTCAAGTCCATGGGTAATTAGAAAATATCATTTTTTCCTGCATTGTTATCTCTCTGTTTCTTTGTTATTTTTTTTCATTTCCCCTTTTTGCTTTGTTTTTCATACTCTTGGAATGTGTGAGTTAATAAAGCCGTCAATATTTTGTCATTGGCACTTTTATTAATTCTATTGTTTCGTTTTTAATTGCATAAAGCTTCTATTTGGAGGATTAGAGTCTGTTAATTGTATATTTATCGATTGATGTACTCTCTGAGTTGAAATTTTGTTTATATATTATTCTCTGAGTTGAAATGTTGTTTATATATTATTCTCTCAGTTGAAATGTTGTTTATATATTATTCTCTCAGTTGAAATTTTGTGTATATATTATTCTCTGAGTTGAAATGTTGTTAATATATTATTCTCTCAGTTGAAATGTTGTTTATATATTATTCTCTCAGTTGAAATGTTGTTTATATATTATTCCCTGAGTTGAAATTTTGTTTATATATTATTCTCTGAGTTGAAATTTTGTTTATATATTATTATATCAGTTATAATTTTATTTATATATTATTCTCTCAGTTGAAATTTTGTTTATATATTATTCTCTGAGTTGAAATGTTGTTTATATTTAAGTTCATAAAGGGAAACACATAAATTAGTATTTATTTATATATGCAACAAACAAAATCATACGTTCTAGTTAAACATATATTAATTTTTAGTGTTATAATAAATCCTTATTTAATTTTTTGTGTGTTTATTATTTTCGTTATTACATATATTTTCAAATATCTCTCACAGTTCATTCCTAAAAATATATATATATATATATAATATTTTTGCAGTATAAATCCTTTTAACAGTTTTTACAAGTCACTAATCTTAACAATTGAAGATAAAAAGAAAGATAATTAACCGTAACATCGACGAATCGTATGTTGACACTGTTAAAAATAGGCACTCAAAAATAACTAACATTTACTTGTTTTTTAGTACATT
Source organism: Troglohyphantes excavatus (assembly GCA_963932185.1). Taxonomy (NCBI): domain Eukaryota; kingdom Metazoa; phylum Arthropoda; class Arachnida; order Araneae; family Linyphiidae; genus Troglohyphantes; species Troglohyphantes excavatus. Next base: position 26,625,141 of record OZ010678.1, read on the forward strand.
CGATGCCTATTATGGCTAAGAATACATAAGTTTCAATTTTGAAAAAGACGTGTACTCAAAAATGAGTTCAATAAGTTAAAAATGAATAAAAAGAGCAGATGCTAGTCTACATCGGCTGCCTTCATAAATCACTGTCAATAAATATCGACAATTACAACCAAAACTTACCGCGAATTGAACCCATATTCTTAGGCAACTTAGTCCACAGACTTACAAGTTAAACTACAATGAAGAAGTTATAAACAGAAGAAATGTTAAAAAAGGTGTACAAAAATAATGGGAAGTAGGATAATTGTGGTGTAATAACTCAGTTTCTATTTAAGCAATCGACATCAAATATATGATGTGAAAAACAATCTTATGAACATATATTTTAAGTTTGTTAGGTCTCTTTGTTAAGATGGCTTGAACATAAACTGAGATTAGCAATATTAAATCACACTGCTCATTTTTGCGATTGTACGATTACTTAAATTTGAGTACGCCATCGCTTATTTACGATGCAATTGTACTCATAGAATAACGAGTAGGTTCAGGTACTAATTTTTAAGTATCTTTTTTTACAGTGCACCTAAATATATCAAAGTTTTGTTTAAAAATGCAAAGTGCTTAAACGAAAAGTAAAAAATATTTTCAAATTCTAACTGGAACTAGTAGAGCGAATATGACGTCAAAATAATGAAACCTACATCTCAGACCCAATGGCCTCAAACACGTGACTTCTTTTCAAAATTGTGAATAAAAAAATACTTGCGATTGGCTGATGAATTGGGAAATGTTTAACAGTGAAATTTTATGAATGGAATGAAGTAATTAACCACGTGTCTGATGCCATGCATGTTGGTCTCACTTTGATGTTAGCGAGCTTATTACATTGTTTTCTCTACTATGATGGATCCATGCTCGAAGATCTAGAACGGCCTTCGTTACGAGGTCTGTAGCGCGTAGGATTTCGGAAGAACATGTGCCCAATATTAAGAGGTCAAATAACTAGTAAATTAAATTCATACACGAAGAACAAAATTATATTTAAGAAGCTTAATATATGTTTTCATAAAAAAAATCCCTAAAAGTTATATACAAAATTATTAAAATTATTTTTTTATTTGAAATATATTAGTGTTTATAAAAATCTAGTTTCTGGTATACTATTTAAAATTGCAAAGTGTAAGAATTACTCAGTTAAAAATATAAAAATATAATTATATAATTATAATTAAAAAATATATTTTTCTGTCCTTGTATCTGTAGTTTTTCCAGCAACACACACACTAATTTTAAATTCATAAAAATATTTTATTTTTTAATATTTTCTATACTTTTTTATTGGGATATAAATTCAAAGCCATCTCTATAAGAATTAACAATTTTTAAAAAAATTGAAATAAATTTATTAAAATATCATTTAAACTCTCTAAAATAGAAAACAACTTTACAAATTGGTCTGAGGGTTTTCTGAACGGTCAGAGGGTTAAAAGTACCAGATATTCAAAATCATCATATATTAAAAATTTGTAATTTATAATATATAATTTATAATATATATATATATATATATATATATATATATATATATATATATATATATATATATATATATATATATATATATATATATATATATATATATATTTAAATTTATTTTAAATTGTATTTTTTAAAAATTATGAATATAGTATTTCAGATATGTAATAGTAGTATCTGGTTATTAAATACCTGTTATAATATATTTTAATGCACAGTTAAAAGTTCATTTCGTTTATCATACGTTTTATATATTCCTAAATACAAATTTGGATTTTCTTTCAAAACAAGCTTATGCCCTTTTTTCTGTGAAATTTTAAAATTATATGAATTAATGTATTCTTGAAATAATTTCTTTTTATTCTGCAGCAATAATAACAAACAACATTCAAAATAAATCATACACAATATCTATCGATTTTTTTTATATTTGGGTGATCAAAAATAGTTTAAGAATATCGAAAAATAAGTTTAATACATACATGTTAAAATATTTGTTTTCCTTTTCAACACAAAATAAACAAAATGATAATAAAAATATAGCCATGAAACCTTTAGCCCCCTCCCCCCCACACAAAAATAGTTTATCTAAATTCTTCCTCCTCAGCAATAGCAAAAGATGCTATTTTATATAGCCTCCCAGTATATTTAAAATATTTTTCACGGTATTTTCAAAAGCGAGAATGGCTTACATAAATATTTTTTCGAGTGATTTAGCAAAACAATAAAATTCCCCGAATATTCACGGTGAAGTAAACTTTATGAGGGCAAAAGGACGGAAATTTCACAACAATTTTTTTTTATACTCGATAAAATAACTTTAGATATATTTTCCCGCCAAAAATGTTCAGCCATGCGGGCTTACAATCAGTAAAAAAAATGTGTATTTATTTACCAGCTGTAGGTGCCGTTTTGAGAATTTAACACCATGTAAAACACAGAATGGATTGGGGAATTACACGCTGTAATGAATAATTCACAGAAGTGTGTATTATTAGTTTAGCATGCTTTGAATTGTTTGACGATATCATGATATTGTATTAGTTGTTTAATTTTTTACATTTATATTGAAATAAGAAGTCGTAAAAAAATATAATTTTTATGAAGTAATTGAATTTTATTTTATTAACATATTGAAAAACGCGCCAACCAAAACCGCCAAACGCCAACCAAAACCGCCAAACGCCAACCAAAACCACCAAACGCCAACCAAAACCGCCAAAGTGCGCCAACAAGAAAAGAGGTTATAAATTCAATTGTTATGTGTGTTTTTTATGTATGTTCACGCAAGATTTCTGTTTTAAATTAGATATTTATAATTTTTTTTTTTTTTTTTTGGATAGGCGATGTCTCTCTTGGCCACATTTTGAGAAAATATCCAGTTATCCGATCAGATAACGGGGTAAATATTGACCTGTCACCCAACATTTTGCGCTGCTACCAATGTAAGGATATTTGTACCACAACATATTTAATTCTATTTTCCAATTCAGTCATTCATTTAAATAAATCTCATAACACATTAATCACGTTGTTATATAGCACATATTTCCTTAATTACACGTTTTTTTTTTTAAATAAATCATAAAAGTCGATTCCGTAAAAAATGTAAATTTATCCGGAAACAAATTCCAGTCATGTATAAAGAGATTCAAACACACCAAACACAAACTGACAGCTAATTTTTTTTATGTTGGTGTATTTTAACAGAATTCAGAAAATCCCATTTATGTTACTTTATATATATAACATTAAAATTAATAAACAAGCAACTCAATTTTTTTCTATACATTTTCTTATAAGCCATCATTACCTCAAAAACATAACTTACAGCACTGCACTATTAAACATTATTAATAACATGCACCAAAATTTGGTACCCATTTAGCTGCAACCAACATTTGGTGCTTAGTTTTACCATATTACGGTGCTACCACGGACATCATTTAATGGTGAAACGTTGCACTAAAACTCATAACGTTGCATAAAACTCAAAATTTGAGTTTTTTCGTAGTATTTTAATAAAGTAGCTGGCAACCCTAGATCACGACTTTTTTTAAAAAACTTTTTTTTGTCAAGTCCACCGATCGGGCTGGAACTAGGAATCCTTTGATTCATAGCTGAACTCCTTTATCCACTGAGGCCCTTGTTCGTCGTTGCCTTTCTTGGAAGGGATTCCTCGGCTTGTTGATGTAGTGATAGTGAACATTTCGGTTGCATTTAAAGTGGTTGAACGAATTATCGGTGAAACCACCGACCTTTATCAGAAAAACTGATAAAGATTTTTTAGTTGAACCTTGATTCCACCATAATATGGTGTAATTTGCTGCAGACCTCCGTTTTGCACAAAGATATGATACATCGTTGAACTGAAATTTTTAACAGTGGAAAACCAGCTTGAGGACGTTTGTACCACTTCAAATTTAATGATTTTTTTTCAATTGAGCCATGAATTTAAATATTATTTTATAACGCATTAAATCACATTGTTTTATTACACATATTAACTCAAATACATGTTTTATTTGTTTTTATAAATATCATCATAGTCGATTCCGTAAAATATTTAAATTTATCCGAACCCCCCCCCCCCTAAATATACCCCCCCCCCTAATAAGTAGTTAAATTCAAAGACACCAAACACAAACTAACAGCAAAATTTTTATTTGGTTGTATTTTTACAGAATTCAGAGAAAATCCCATTTACATTACTTTACAACAATAAAATTAATAAACAAACAAGTCCACTTTTCTTCATAGAATTTCTTACAAGCCGTCATTACTTCAGCAACATAACATGCAACATTATAACAAACATTGTTTTATTACACATATTTACTCTAAATACATGTTTTATTTGTTTTTATAAAAATCATCATGGTCGATTCCGTAAAATATTTTAATTTATCCGGACCCCCCCCCCCCCCCCCCGAAATATTAATCATGTAGTTAAATTCAAACACACCAAACACAAACTAACAGCAACATTTTTATTTGGTTGTATTTTTACAGAATTCAGAGAAAATCCCATTTACATTACTTTACAACAATAAAATTAATAAACAAACAAGTTCACTTTCCCCCATAGAATTTCTTACAGGCCGTCATTACTTCAGCAACATAACATGCAACACTATAACAAACTTCCCCGCTCCCCCCTCCCCGCCAGATCTACAAATAATGTGTTTAATATTACCATCCCACTTTCTTCAATCTCCGCACATTAGCATATAAATTCAAAAAATTTCCCAGAATAACTTTCTTGTTTTTACATTTCCCAGAACTAAAAATCTATCTTTGCATTAACTGTAGCTTAGCATGTCTGTTTCAAGAACATATTTTACAGGGTACTGCTTCAGGGGACTTTGGAGAAATGAATAAAGTAGATGACAATGAACAAATGTAGAGAAGAAGGATTGTAGAATGTAATGATGAATGAATGGTAACCATTAGTCATTATTTCAAAAGAATAAGTATAAGTGAAAAGGAATGATGTGTTTTTAACTATTTTAGAGTGTGAATGTGTTGGATGATAATGATAACAATGCAGAAATGTGTTGCATTTTTGAATTGCCTTTTTGGATTACTAATATGCTTTGAAGTTCTTAATTTATCTGGAATGCATAGTTGTGTTTTTACTTTGAAATTGTCATATATTGATTTTTATAACTAACTTTTGTATTAACAGTAGCTTAGCATGTCTGCTTCCAAAGAACATATTTTACAGGGTACTGCTTCAGGGGACTTTGGAGAAATGAATAAAGTAGATGACAATGAACAAATGTAGAGAAGAAGGATTGTAGAATATAATGATGTATGAATGGTAACCATTAGTCGTTATTTTAAAAGAAAAAGTACGAGTGAAAAGGGATGATGTGTTTTTAACTATTTTAGAGTGTGAATGTGTTGGATGATAATGATAACAATGCAGAAATGTTGCATTTTTGAATTGTATTTGGATTACTAATGTGTTTTAAAGGTCTTAGATTTATGTGAAGTGCTAAATTGTGTTTTTTTTAGTTTAAAATTGTCATATATTTTTTTTAAAATTGAAGGCGGTTAGTGGAAAATTAACTAACGTTATAGAATAAAAAAATCTAATTTTCATCATATGAATGCTTTAAATGCGTAGGGATCATGCCTCGAGATTGTATAACTCTGCTTGCTTAGATGTGTTTAACTTATATTGCTTTCCTTTAAGTAAATGTAACTAAATGCCAAATGTGCGAAAACGCGCCAATTTTGTTAACCTAAGATCTTTATTACGCTAAACATCGGGTATGGTTTGGTTTTGGTTAATAAACGTCGCACTACAGCTGCACAGTGGGCTATTGGCGACGGTTCGGGGTCTATCTCGAAGAGAAAAGACCCGGGAATACATATGCATTCACATACACATTCATACATGCACCTCGTTATTTTAGAACCATGGTCAGATGACGAGGAAACACCTGAACTTTCACCCAACGCTTTCAATAGACGCCGGGAATTTGGACACACTGAACTCTAACTGTAACTGCTGGAAGGCTCAAACTTTGTTTCCTCTACGGGCGCGTTGAAACCAATTGAAAGCTGCCATACGGTGCCCCAACATTTTTAAAAAAATGATTTAGTGGTGTTTTTTATTGCCAAAGCATTGTAGAAGTATTAAATATATATAAATATTATATTTTCTTCTTGTAGAATTAATTTTTATATTGCCAAACAGATAGTTTTTGCTCTTGCTTTTTAACTACTTCTACTTTGACTTGCAAATGACTTCCTATTTTAATAGCAGATTAATTTAAAATGGGTTTAAAAAGAAAAGAAAAAAAAACTTACCCAAAAATAATATATGTCGGCGTATTTTAACATGAAAAACATACGAAATATTGCGGTATCAAGAAAAGTGTGCCCCATCATGGCGGCCTCCATATCGGCTTCAAGTCAACAAAATGTCTTGCCCTATCCAGAAGTTACAGTTAGAGATCAGTGTTTGGACCCCGATCAGATGTATCGTGCACCAGTCCCGTATCCACGTCGTTAATTTTTGCGGATGTTCTGGACGACTTTTCTAGTATTTTGTACGGAAGCTGGCAACCCTCCGATCACAAGATCACTACTTTTCCCTTTTCTTTGTCAAGTCCATCGCCTGGCATCGAACTTGGAACCTTCGTATTCCCAGCTGACGCCTTTAACCGCTCGGCCACGGAGGCCTACTAAACACCGGGAACATTTTTAGTTTGTCATATGACCATGGTTCAAAAATACGAGACAGTGGTTCCGGGTCTTCCCTTCGAGATAGACCCGAGCAGTCGCCAATAGCTTTCTGTGCAGCTCTAGTTCGACGTTATTCGACGTTATATTCGAAAAGAAGTCACGTGTCTGAGGCCATTCGGTCTCAGATGTTGGTTTCACGATTATGACGTCATATTCGCTCTACTACAGTCCATTCATGCTCGAAAATAAGCATCGAGTGTAATTAAAAATGACTTCATTTTGCTTATTTTCGTGTAACTATTTTTAACAGTGCACTAAATCATATTTGGATATGTGATCTTGTGATCGGAGGGTTGCCAGCTTCGCTACAAAACTACTGGAAAAGTCGTCCAGAATATCCGCAAAAGATAACGGCGTGTATACGGGACTGGTGCACGATACATCTGATCGGGGTCCAAAGTCCCGACGTCTATTGAAGGCGTTGGGTGCCAGTTCAGGTGTTTCCTCGTCATCTGACCATGGTTCTAAAATAACGAGGTGCATGTATGAATGTGTGTGTGAATATGTATGTGTTACCGGGTCTTTCCTTCGAGATAGACCCCGAACCGTCGCCAATAGCCCACTGTGCAGCTCTAGTGCGACGTTAATTAACCAAACCAAACCATATTTGGATATTCTCAAAACATAACACTATTGTACATACAAAAATAACCGAAAGAGATATCCCAAATTTATTGGACAAGTCAGACCATATAATTCAATAAACCCCGCACTACCATTCAATACAACACTCTCCTAATGACAACCCATAATACAGGGAATCAATAAAAAAAATGACATGACGGGGAACCTTGGTCACTGTCCACCCAAATCCACAGATGAGAGCCCATTCAACAACTAACACCACCCTATGACGTCACACGGTTTTTGTCCTCGCGGTCCAATGAGCAGGCGGGGACGAAGTGTCCATTCGTCCGAATGTTCACGGTGCAATGGACGTCACGTCGTCATAACTGTCACGTGACTTTGTGATCACGATACGTCATTAGGTTGGGGGGGAAGGCGTTCGAGCGTAAAGTCATTGCATCCGATCAGGGTGGGGGGTGGATTATCTGTCGATTGTTGTTGAGTTGAGGGGTTTGGATGCTGATTGGGGTTGTGTGAATGAATCGTTTGGGTCAGGGGATGTTGAATGGGCGTGGGAGGAAGGGGGGGGGGGGAGTTGTTTGATGGGATTTGTTGAGTGTATCATGCTGTGTAATAAATCGCGAGATCATATATCGTCGGGTTGACAGAAATAGGTCCTCTTTCCAATATCACAGATTTGAATTTTTCTTAGATATTTTTTCAAACTAATAAAAAGTGTCAATGCAAAAAAATGCATTGTGTTAACTGTATGTGTGGGCTATAAATTCAAATTTGTCGAAATTAATAAATATTGGCAATGTAAAAATATGCATTGTCTGTTAACTTTTATGTGTGGGCTGGGACAATATGTGTCCCATATTCACTATGTGGACTTTATGTGTGGGCTATTTGTCCAAATTAATAAAAAGTGTCAATGCAAAAATATACATTGTGTTAACTTTATGTATGGACTATTTGTGCAAATTTGTCCAAATTAATAAAAACTGTCAATGCAAAATATACATTGTGTTAACTTTATTTGTGGGGTATTTGTCCAAATTTGTCGATATTAATAAAAAGTTTCAATGTATTGTATATTTTTGCATTGTTAATTTTAGGTGCGGGCTATTTGAAAAAAAAATTGTCGAAATTAATATAAAGTGTCAATGCAAAAATAGACATTGCGTTAACTTTATGTGTGGGCTATTTGTTCAAATTTGTCCAAATTAATAAAAAGTGTCAATGTAAAAATATACATTGTGTTTACTTTATATGTGGGCTATTTGTCCAAATTAATTGAAAGTGTAAATGTAAAAAATACATTGTGTTAACTTTATGTGTGTGCTATTTGTTCAAATTTGTATAAATTAATAAAAAGTGTCAATGCAAAAATATACATTGTGTTAACTTTATGTGTGGGTTATTTGTCCAAATTTCTCCATATTAATAAAAAGTGAAAATGTAAAAATATACATTGTGTTTACTTTATATGTGGGCTATTTGTCCAAATTAATTGAAAGTGTAAATGTAAAAAATACATTGTGTTAACTTTATGTGTGTGCTATTTGTTCAAATTTGTATAAATTAATAAAAAGTGTCAATGCAAAAATATACATTGTGTTAACTTTATGTGTGGGTTATTTGTCCAAATTTCTCCATATTAATAAAAAGTGAAAATGTAAAAATATACATTGTGTTAATTTTATGTGCGGGCTATTTGATCAAATTTGTCCAAATTAATAAAAATTGTGAATGCAAAAATATACATTGTGTTAACTTTATGTGTGGGCTATTTGTTCAAATTTGTCCAAATTAATAAAAGGTGTCAATTCAAAAATATACATTGTGTTAATTTTATGTGTGTCAATGCAAAAATATACATTGTGTTAGACTTTATGTGTGGGCTCGGACTACATGTGTCTTATATATGAGGTAAAAAAAGTACTTGAAAATGAGTACTTGAATATACTCGGTTTCCTTCTAATACAATTGCATGGTAACAGAGCGACGACTTACTAAAATTGAAGTAATAGTACTTTCTCAAAAATGAGCAGTAGGATTTAACAGTGTTAATCTCAGTTTCTGCGCAAGCTATCTTAACAAAGCGACCTGACGAACTTAAAATAGTTGTTCAGAAGATGGTTCTCCACATTATTTGATGTCGATTGCTTAAATGGAAACCAAGTTATTACAACTCAATTATCTTATTTCCCATTCTATTGACACACATTTTTAACATGGCTTTTGTTTATAACTTGTTAACATCGCACTGGTAGAACAACGGATAAGGAACTGGACTGCGATGCCTTAGGATCTGGGTTCAATTCCCGGTACGTCTTGGTTGTAATTGTCGATATTTATCGAGAGTGATTTAGGAAGGCAGCTTATATAGACTACCATCTGCTCGTTTGTGTTCATTGTGCTTATTTTTGAGTACATGTCTTTTTCACAATTGAAACTTATGTATTCGGTTCTACGATAAGCATCTAATATACTCAAAAATGAGTAAATTTTACTTATTTTTAATACCTATTTTTATCTTTGTAGTATGTAACTTAAAGAGTTCAGTTTTTAAAATTACACAGTCATGATTCGGAGCCGTGATAAGTATCGAGAATGTACTCAGAAATGAGTGCATTTTACTTATTTTTGATTACATATTTTTAACAGTGTAGTATAGGGATTTTGTGGTGGGCTGGGGGCACTTTCAAATTATGGTATGGATAAATAATTTTTTAAACGCATGAGATATGAAGTATGGTGTTTGACACATGTTTGGAGAGGTGACGTTTCGCTAATGGTTTCTGAAGATAGTCTACGGTTGTACTTTTCAGTATTTTGACATCTGAATGGCCCTACCCCGAATTTGCGTGTTTGAGTAAGGATTGTTAACGATCCATCCATCAGACAGTTACACGGATGTATAGGATTTTATCACAATAAGTTCGTAGGGTACAGTTTTCTAAGACAGTTTTTATATACAATCACCACATTTTATTTTTATGTAGACTACATTGCAATGAAACGACTGAATCTAATTTAAGTTTGGACTAGAAAAAAAAAGACCATTCTGTTTTTTTTTTTAATATTGATCATTTTTTAATTTTTTTAATACTATAATCGCGCACATATATTTTTTATTCTAGTAAAACTATTAAAATTTGGGTTTAACTTGTAGCTTATACACTAAACCAAAACACCATAGACCATAACATTAAAGACCATCACTGGTAATTCTAAATTGCCTTTCCCGTACAAATATTTCTGGATTTATTTTAATTAATTATACTAGGAGGCTCCGCCCCCTGTTCCGCTAACGCTCCGCCAACCACCGGAGGATTGCAACGCAATCCTCATAGGTTTGCTTCGCTCGCTAAAAGGTAGGACACAATAACAATGTGCCCTAGTAACAATACTTTTTTAATTATATTACTAAAAACTTTAAAAGTTAAAATTGTAAATTTAAATTAATATTCATCTTGGCATCACTACATTTTTTCGCCATGCAAGTCAATATAAAATCATTTAAACTAATTTCTTTTTAACTATAAATGAAAACAATCGTACCACTGGCAAGCCTACCTTATATTTGTGCACTATTTTCTTTCATTAAAAATGATAAACTGTTGCTATGTCATTTCTTTAGAATCAAGTATATAACTTATTCATATGCTTTAAATAAATATTTAAATACTACTTTAATATTTATTGAGTATATTAAATTTTTAAAAATTGAAATTTTTTTGTTTAAAAAAAAATTAAATACGTGGTGTATAAATGTAAGAATATTTGATTTAAGAATACTTCAGCTGAGAATCCAAGGGGTCCCCGGTTCGAGCCTTTGCGCGGACCAAAATACTAGAATGTCGTCCAGAACGTCCACAAAAATTAACGGTGTGTATACGGGACTGGTGCACGATAAATCTGATCGGGGTCCGACGTCTATTGAAGGCGTTGTGTGCCAGCTCAGGTGTTGTCCTCGTCATCTGACCATGGTTCAAAAATACGAGGCATCGTTCCCGGGTCTTTCCTTCGAGATAGGCCCCGAACTGTCGCCAATAGCCCACGGTGCAGCTCTAGTGCGAAGTTATTTAACCAAATCAAACCATTCATTGTACTCATTTTCGAGTACATGTCTTTTTCAAAATTCAGTCTTATGTATTCGGAATCATGATAAACATCCAATAAACTCAAAAAGTCATACATTCTACTTATTTTTGAGTACTTAATTTAGGGCATGTTTATCGGTTATCTATTTGAACTGAGCCCCAGTTGCTCAGTGGATAAGGCGTTTAGCTACAAATCAGAGGATTGGTGGTTCGAATCCGTGAAATGGACTTGACAAAGAAAAGTAAAAAAGTAGTGATTTTGCGATCGGAGGGTTGCCAGTTTCACTACAAAAATACTAGAAAGTCGTCCAGAACATCCAACAAATTATACTGGCGTGTATACGGGACTGGTGCACGATAAATCTGATCGGGGTCCAATGTCCTGACGCCTATTGAGGTTGCGTCGGGTGCCAACTCAGGTGTTGTCCTCGTCATCTGACCATGGTTCAAAAATACGAGGCACGGTGCCCGGGTCTTTCCTTTTAGATCGGCCCCGAACCGTCGCCAATAGCCCACTGTGCAGCTCTAGTGCGATGTTAATTAAACAAACAAACCAAATCTATTTGAATTTGAACTAAGATCAAACATAACTTCGGATTTGGTTTTATTTGGTTTTGGTTGTGTTAAATAACGTCGCACTACAGCTGCACAGTGTGCTATTGGCGACGGTTCGGGGTCAATTTCGAAGGAAAGACCCGGGAACACATACACATTCATACATGCACCTCGTTATTTTAGAACCATGGTCAGATGACGAGGAAACACCTGAACTGACACCCAACGCCTTCAATTGACGTCGGGACTTTGGCCCCCGATCAGATTTATCGTGCACCAGTCCCGTATACACGCCAGTACAATTTGTTGGATATTCTGGACGACTTTCTAGTATTTTTGTATCGAAACTGGCAACCCTCCGATCGCAAGATCACTATATTTTTACTTTTCTATGTCAAGTCCATTTCACGGATTCGAACTACCAATCCTCTGATTAGTAGCTGAACGCCTTACCAACTGAGCAACTGGGGCTCCACATAACTTCGGCAAGCATTTTAATACATAATATAGCTTCACAACATGCAGCACTGATCTAAAATTTCTCAAATTGCCTGAAAAAGATGAGCCAAGATCCCTGATCAATATTACAGAACCGTCCAGATCAATATTACCCAGGATCGGGAATTCGGGTTCACTGACAAAAGCCCCGCACCCTTTTGGCCCTTCACATCTCCCTTCAACTTGATAAAGTGTCCCTAGTAATAAAATCAAAGGGTGTATAAAAACACGTGTTTCACTCTAAAAGAACAGCAGCTAACAAAAACTCCTTTAAAACAGGAGTCTACTTTAATATAGGAGCTGTCAATCAACGGGATACTACGTAACAGGATTTTTTGTTGTTGTGAATTTTGGTTCTTTTTTTGGAATTGTTGAATGAAGTTTTTTGGAGTGGAAGTCTGGATATTTGGATGTTTGACGGATAAGAATATTTATATATTTTTAGTGAATTTTCAAAAGTTTTTTAAGGCTTATCTTTTATTTTTTTACTTTCGTTTACTGTAGGAATATTTTAGAAAGTTTTATTAAAGTTTCAATAGACATGCTCCGATTAAATTATTGTTTTTATGATTAGTTTGATATTACATTGTAAAAATAAAGGTACTTAAAATTGAGTATCTGAACGTAATCGTTTTACTTTGAGTACAATTGCATCGTAAATGAGTGATGACGTACTTAAATTTAAGGTACCGTACATTCTCAAAATGAGCAGTGTGACTTAATACTGCTAATATCAGCTTCTGTTTAAACCATCTTCACAAAACGACCTGCCAAACTTCAAATAGTTTTTCAGAAGACGGTGTTCCATATTATTTGAAGTCGATTGCTTAAATGTAACTCAGTTATTACAACTCAATTATCTTACTTCCCATTATTTTGGCATACCTTTTTAACATTTATTCTGTGTTTTACTGCTGTACATCGTCCTGGTAGTACAACAGATAAGGCACTGGACTGCACGGTGCCTAAGGATCTAGGTTCGATTCCCGGTAAGTCTTGAATATATTTGTTGATATTTATTGAAATTGATTTGTGAAGGCATCCTATTTAGGCAAACAACTTTTATTAATTTTTACTCATTGTACTCATTTTTGAGCACATGTCTTTTTCAAAATTGAAATTTATGTATTCGGAACAATGATAAGCGTTGAATATTCTCAAACATGAGTACATTTTACTTATTTTTAAGTACCTATTTTTAACAGTGGAAATAATCGAAGTAACTTTTTCTACTGTTTAATAAATAAGTTGGTTAAGAATTATTTTATTGTATAAAATTTATTGTATAACTTTTAAGCGTTTCTTTTTGGACTTTAACTCGACAATACTTTATATACTTTTTAACTATTTGGTTTGGTTATAACTGGTTCTAGGTGAAATTTTTTTTTTTTTAAAAAACTTTGGTTTTAATATTTTTTCCAATATGTGTGTCAAATAAAATTATAATCATTTAAACATAATATAGATTTGTAACGTTATTCTATAACTTAGTTGAAATGAGTTTATATAAGATATAGTATAAAATATTTCTATTTTATCAAAATTCGTATATGAGGATTTAGAAATTGTTTTTTTCCAAGATACAAATGTACACAAATGAAAAATAGGTACTTAAAAATGAGTACCTGAACATACTCGTTTTTCTTGCAATTACAGTACAATTGCATCATAAATGATGATGTATTAAAATATATTGTTTTTGTAATATCCCCTAAAACTTTGTATTGAAAGATTAAAAATCCATAATATAAAATGTAAAGATAATTTATTTTATTCTACGTAATTTTCTCTAGTTATCAAACATACAACTAAAAAATCTGAACTTGAGAGGATATATTAATCAAAGGATTTTATAAGGAAAACAACAATTTTTACAACACTTAATTTATATGTTTCTTTTTAAATTAAACACACATAGCAATTTAATGAAATTTATTTTATAGCTGCAAAATGAATATTTAATATAACAAAAATAAAATAAAAATTTTCTCCAGGGCATTTAATTAAAAATCTTGTTCAATGACAAACCGAAAACATGAAATAGGATTACGATAAAATATTATTTCTAGGTATAAACATGTTTTTAATAACCGGGGTATAAACATATATTTAATACTTAAAGTTATTTTGTATCAAAGTTTGGAAATATTTTCAGTTTAAAAAGTTGTGTTCGTACATATATGATTAGGATAATGTTAAACTAATTCTACTTTCAGTATATTTAAATTTTCTAAAAAAGAGTATAATAGTTTCGAATAAATCTTAAAATTACATTAATTTTGCATTTTTTTTTTAATTTAATTTTAACTGTATATTACTCTTAATATTGAATATTAGTTTTTCAACCAATCACCGTATTTGTCCATTCATATTGTATTATTTATGAGAATTAAAATTTATAGGATATTATTATTTATATGATGTTAATATTTATATGATGTTAATATTTATATGATGTTAATATTTATTTGTTGTTAGTGTTTATATGATGTTAATATTTATATGATGTTAATATTTATATGATGTTAATATTTGTATTATGTTAATATTTATTTGTTGTTGGTGTTTATTTTGCAGTTGTTAATATCTATTTCCTATTTGTTATTTATTTTATTTTTGTTAATTTTTATTTCGCTTTTGTTAATATTTTATATTATTGTTGTCCATATCGCTTTGTTGTTTTTATTAACATTATTTTTGTTAATTCTAACATTGTTATTGTTTTTGTTTATATTTATTTCTTTTTTGTTAAAATTGTAATTGTTTTCTTTTATATTATTATCGTACTAATTTTTTTTGTAATATTTTTACTTGTAATGCTATTATTATTATTATTATTATTATTGCTGTTGTATTTCTACATTGATGTTTCGTTTATAAATACTATTGTGTTATTTGTTAACATTGCACTTCATTTTGTTTTTTATTCTTGTTTTTATAACATATTTGTTAATTTAATTATATTTTGTATTTGTAATTATTGTTATTGTTTTTATAATATTGCATTTAGTTTTAGTGTTTTTATTTATATTATTATTATTTTTTTTTATAAATATTGTTAATATTATTATTGGTTTATTAATATTGTAATTATTATAATTTGTTTTATTAATATTGTAATTATTATAATTGGTTTTATTAATATTGTAATTATTATTATAGTTTTTGTTAATATTGTAAATAAAATTATTGTATTATACTTGTTTATTAAGATTGGAATTATCATTATTGTAATAATGTTTTTATTAATATTGAAATTATCATTATTTTAGTATTAATGTTTTTATTAATATTGGAATTATGTTTGTTACAAATTCTAGTTTTTAGCGTTGTTGATTTTATAACATTGTTGTTTTTTTATTTTTTTTTATTTTAAATGCTTTTGATTTTATTAATTGTAGTTAGGTATTTATGATTACTGCTGTTGTATTGTGGTAATTGTTTATTTTTATTATTATTGTTATTCTTACTGATGATACAAATTGATTCTGGTAATAAATATTATTGCAAATAAATATTTGTATATGGCAAATTAAAATATTTTTAATTTAGTTGAAGATTATCTTTTGGTACACCAGAAAAAATAATTGAATGGGAAAGTTATATTAATTCCAAATGGAAAACATTAATAAAACAGCGTGCTACAAATTACTTTTTAAGAACGCTTTTACTGATTATCTTATGAAAGTTACATAAACTATCCAACATCAATGTAACATTGCATTTACATTAACATATACAATTATAACCGCATAAGACGTCAATTGATTCCCTTCAGACTGATTGATGAATCCCTTCAAGAATTTGGCTGACTTCTGGGAACAACCTTAAATTTAATGAATCCCTTAATTGCATTTAACTGTGTTTCTAATGACATCCATTATTCATGACAGCCAATGGGTAAAAGGTCAACTAATTGCCCCCTGATCACCTCATCAATTCGCATAATTCATTACTGTAATTAAAACTGGATACGGTCTTGAAGATGATTTAGGGTTGGCCAGCTGACATATTATAATGAATATATGTCTTTGGATGTTTAGTAGTTGATTTTGAAGGATTACTGAAAATATTCTCGCAGTTTGAGTTAGGGATTATGTGATTTAGGTAATGTTATTTAAAATTATGGTAAGCTGAAAGTTGATGATTTAATATTAAAGTTGATGTGCAGTGTTTGGAGGATTACTGGAGATATTCTATGGAAATTCGCATTGTTTAATTGTGACAAAATGATTGAGTAACCAAAATACTATACTGTATATTATTTTATAGTTGATACAATGTATTATCGAATGATGTAGTCGGTTTAGATTTTATTCATTTAAAATAAACTATTAGAACATTTTTTTATTGAAGTGTTTCATCTATAAGAAAAGTTATATAAATCTAATTTAATATTTAACTTTTATTATAAGAAAAGCATTGGTTAAAAAAATAGTGAAATATAGTCACTAAAACAACTGCAATCGTTTAAGGTAATTTAAAACAGTAATTTAATGAATCCCTTTGTTGGATGTTTAGTAGTTGATTTTGAAGGATTACTGAAAATATTCTAGGAGTTTGAGTTAGGGATTATGTGATTTAGGTAATGTTATTTAAAATTATGGTAAGCTGAAAGTTGATGATTTAATATTAAAGTTGATGTGCAGTGTTTGAAGGATTACTGGAGATATTGCATGGAAATTCGCATTGTTTAATTGTGACAAAATTAACGAGTAAACAATATATTATAATGTATGTTATTTTATAGTTGATACAATGTGTTATGAAATAATGTAGTCGGTGGCGATTTTATACGTTTAAAATAAACTATTAGAACATTTATTTGTTGAAATGTTTCTTGTATAACAAAAGTTCTAATTTAATATTTAACTTTTATTATAAGAAAAGCATTGATTAAAAAAAAACGTGAAATTTAGTCACTAAAACCACTGCAATCGTTGAAGGTAATTTAAAACAGTAATTTGATGAATCCCTTTGTTGGATGTTTAGTAGTTGATTTTGAAGGATTACTGAAAATATTCTCGGAGTTTGAGTTAGGGATTATGTGATTTAGGTAATGTTATTTAAAATTATGGTAAGCTGAAAGTTGATGATTTAATATTAAAGTTGATGTGCAGTGTTTGAAGGATTACTGGAGATATTGTATGGAAATTCGCATTGTTTAATTGTGACAAAATTAACGAGTAAACAATATATTATAATGTATGTTATTTTATAGTTGATACAATGTGTTATGAAATAATGTAGTCGGTGGCGATTTTATACGTTTAAAATAAACTATTAGAACATTTATTTGTTGAAATGTTTCTTGTATAACAAAAGTTATATAAATCTAATTTAATATTTAACTTTTATTATAAGAAAAGCATTGGTTAAAAAAATAGTGAAATGTAGTCACTAAAACAACTGCAATCGTTTAAGGTAATTTAAAACAGTAATTTGATGAATCCCTTTGTTGGATGTTTAGTAGTTGATTTTGAAGGATTACTGAAAATATTCTAGGAGTTTGAGTTAGGGATTATGTGATTTAGGTAATGTTATTTAAAATTATGGTAAACTGAAAGTTGATGATTTAATATTAAAGTTGATGTGCAGTGTTTGAAGGATTACTGGAGATATTGTATGGAAATTCGCGTTGTTTAATTGTGACAAAATTATCGATTAACCAATATATTATAATGTATGTTATTTTATAGTTGATACAATGTGTTATGGAATAATGTAGTCGGTGGCGATTTTATACGTTTAAAATAAACTATCAGAAAATACATTTATTGAAGTGTTTCTTGTATAACAAAAGTTATATAAATATAATCTAATATTTAACTTTTATTATAAGAAAAGCATTGATTAAAAAAACCTAGAAATTCAGTCACGAAAACAACTGCAATCGTTTAAGGCAATTTAAAACAGTAATTTTTTATTCAATGTAAACTACAACTTCAATTATCTGAACTCTAGTTATCCGAATTAAACAAATCGGATCGAAATCGGACAATTCAAATTACCAGGGCGACGTGAAGAAGTTATAAACAGAAGAAATGTTAAAAAGGTGTGCAAAAAGAATGGAAATAACTAGGTTTCCATTTAAGCAATTAACATCAGACAAAGTAGAAAACCATCTCCTGAACAACTACTTTAAGTTTGTCAGGTCGCTTTGTTAAGATGGCTTGAATAGAAGCTGAGATTAGCAATATTAAATCACGTCGCTCATTTTTGACGAACAACCGTTACTTAAATTTCAGTACGTCATTGCTCATTTACGATACAATTGTACCCAAAGAAAAACGAGTAGAATCATATACTCATTTTTAAGTACTTTTTTTACAGTGTGTAAGTAGTTTTCCTTTGGATCTTTCGATTTTTATTATATGATTGAACTATGTATAATTTTTGTTAAATAAAATATTATTTTTTTATTTTATTGTTTGCTAAATATGTTATTAGGGTGAATGATTCAACATTAGATCGTGTTTAAATCAATGTTTTCCAAAATTTGGACGCGATTTTTGAGAATTTAAATGCGTTACGTTTAAATTAAATTATCAGCGAATCACCAAATGCCCTTATTTAATATTTTTTATAAAGTACAAAAGATGATATTACAAAACAAACTATAAACAACAATGATAAAAATATAGAAATATTTAATAGTTAACAGTATATTTAAATATTAAATTGTCCACACTTTGAGAATAAAAAAATATATATTTGCATTGTTAATAAAGGCCTTTACATACCATAAGCGATATATTTTATAACCAAGCTATTCTTACGTTTACCACCCAATATTCGATAAATTAAAATGTTTATGCTGCCCTCGCGTATAAATCTATTTCAAACTAAATTCCAAGTAATGCTGCAACTAAAATCGTGACACGAACATTTAAACACTTTAAGAACAAGTCCTAGGAATCGCCCTAAAATTATGTAAAGCAGCCTCACGGAATTAGCATGTTCTGGATGTAATAGCTCCATTTATTCGCTAGCATTAAAAGACCGCTTTACTTAAAAGCGTGGATTTACACAGTTAATTTTTCGCGTTGTTGGCAGACGCTTCTCTTACAGGGTGTCATGTAATCTCATTGGGTGTGTGCTTTTCACATTGTTGTGACAATGGAGAGTGTAAGAACATCATAAGTCATCTGTAGTAGAGGAGCGTATTAGTAACTTTTGCTCTATGTAAGTTTTACAGCAATTACAATATCATTATCTAATAATAATAATCCAATAATAATTAAGGGGGGAGGGTAGGGTGTTGAACACCAATTTTAAATTTATCAGAATTCTGCTTCAAAAGTTAACACAATTTTTATGATATATGTATTTTGTTAATATTGATAACTTTTGAAATTTTTGAAACACAATCTCTATTTGGAGTTGAGTTGTAACAATTTTAACATCTTAAATTAAAAAAGTATAAGGTACACTTTTCTAGTAAACTTTCTAACAAACTTTTTTCTGAAATACAAATTAGACTGCATGTTCAACTCATGGAACCTCAAAAATTAGACAAAATGTATACCTAATGTTTTTAAAAATTTTAATTTACTTTTGTCTACATAAAAATTTTTAGTTATAAAATGTATTTTTTTTAAAAATATATTTACCCATGAAAAAATATAAATTTTGTTGGTTCCACAAGTTGAACATGCAGTCTAATTTGTATTTCAGAAAAAAATGTGTTTATATTCATAATAGTGTTTACTAGAAAAGTGTACCTTAAACTTTTTAAATTTTAAATGTTAAAATTGTTACAACTCAACTCCAAATAGAGATTGTTTTTCAAAAATTTCAAAAGTTATTAATAATAACATAATACATATATCATAAAAATTGTGTTAACTTTTGAGTAGTAGAAGCATAATTCTGATAAATTTAAAATTGGTGTTCAACACCCTACCCTCCCCCCTTAAATATAAATGTGGACGATTTTATAAAACGAAGGTCCATCTTAGCTAGAAAGTTTTCGCAAAAAAATCTACAGAAAACTAAAAATCTGCAACTTTTCCGCCAAAAATCTACAAAAAACTAAAAATCTACAAATTTTTCACAAAAATCTGCAAGTTTCTGCAAAAAATTAATAGAAAATTAAAAATCGTGACAATGGAGAGAGTGAGAACATTATAAGTCATCCGTAGTAAAGGAGGGTATTAGTAACTTTAGCTTTATGTAAGTTTTACATCCATTGGAATATCATTATGTTTTGCAAATTAAATATAAATGTGGACGCTTTTATATAACTAAGGCCCATCTCAGCTAGAAAATTTTCGTAAAATATCTGCAGAAAACTAAAAATCTGCAATTGTTCTGCAAAAAATCTACAGTAAACTAAAATTCTACAATTTTTTTGCAAAAAATCTACAGAAAACTAAAAATCAGCAAGATTTTTCAATAAATTATAGAAAATTAAAAATCGGCAAATTTTTTTTAAAAATCTACAGAAAAAAACTAAAAATCTGCAAATTTTCTGCAAACAATTTACAGAAAACTAAAAATCTGCAAATTTCTGTACAAAACAAATCTACAGAAAACTAAAAATCTGCAAATTTTCTGCAAAAATCAACTCAATTGAAATTCGAAAATGGAGTTTTAAAGTAATCTGGAAATTTCTACAGATTTTATTTCAGATATTTGAAAATTCTCTACTTATATTTTTTTTAACTGAAAATGTGGTTTTAATTCTGCAGATTATCTGTATATTTTGTAACCTTAAAATTTATAGATTTCTGTATTTGAGATATCTTATACGCATAAAATATTTATTTTGAACTCCAAAATGATATGAGTGATTTTATCTTTGAAATCCGGGAGGTCCGGTTAAAAAATCATTATTATCTTGTGAACTAACATAGGAAATATTAGTAAACAATAATTTTTATTTCACTAAACCAATAAATAAAATTATGTAGCTATAATTAATAAAATCTCCATCCGGGCATTATTCGGCATATTCGATTGGCGATAAATAATGAAAAGATGGGAATAAAAAAAAACTTTTATTAAATAATTAAAATCATTTAAATAATACTAAAATAATAAGTCAAATTATTATAATTATATATACGTTGCAATTCAACTTTAACACAATTTTAAACGTCAACATTTTTTAAAATTTGACATCCTCATATAAACACTTGAAAATACGACTTTGTGTTGCAATATTTAATAACAAAATTACAATTAATATGAAGTTTAATTTAATATTTAAAAATATTAGTATTCTTAAGTAAACGTGCTTACTATACATGTTAAAGATAATTAGTTTTTAAAACATTTGATTAATTAATAATAAATAAAATTTTATATTGAAATACTGGACTCAAGGGGTCGGGTGATTTTAAACTCACATTTTCAGTTTGTTAGACTTTATATTGTGGCTACTTAAACGTTATAATCGAAGTTGTAGTAGTTAAAGTAAAATTAATT
This sequence comes from Troglohyphantes excavatus, assembly GCA_963932185.1. NCBI lineage: Eukaryota > Metazoa > Arthropoda > Arachnida > Araneae > Linyphiidae > Troglohyphantes > Troglohyphantes excavatus. The sequence continues at coordinate 26,647,085 of OZ010678.1, forward strand.
AAATTTCCTATATTTAGCCGACTATTTCGTATATTACATTGAACATGTTCATGTATTAAAACTACTGTCCATAATTAATAATTTGTTTGTAATTAGATGCATTGTAATTTACAAGTTAGATGTAGTGAATACAGGTTTTAGTGACATTAAATCAATTGCATATCATTAATTTGAGTTAACTGATAAAGCATGAATAATGATTTTAACATTGTTTGTGGTTACAGCAATTAATTATCAAATTAATAGGTGTATATAAATAATAATATTATTTCAACTTAAAGTAAAATGTTACACATATAAATCTGGTCATATTAAACTAATCTAAACTCACCTAACAATACTCCCTTATTATATTCACTGTAAAAAAAAGTTACTTAAATATGAGTAACTGAACATACTCGTTTCTTTTTGAGTACAATTGCATCGTAAATGAGTAATGACATACTCAAAATGAAGAAACCGTACTGTCTCACAAATGAGTAATGTGATTTAATATTGCTAAGTTCAGCTTGTGTTTAAGCCGTCGTAACAAAGCGATCTGATAAACTTAAGATATATGTTCATAACATGGTTTTCCACATTATTTGATGTCGATTGCTTAAATGGGAAGTGAGTTATTACAATACCATTGTTTTACTTCCCATTCTTTTGGCACACCTTTTTTCTTCTGTTCTTAACTTTTTTACATCTTCCTGGTAGTACAACGGATAAGGCACTGGATTACGGTGCCTGAGGATCTGGGTTCGATTCCCGGTAAGTTTTGTTTATAATTGTTGATATTTATTGAAAGTAATTCATGAAGGCAGCCCACGTAGTCAAGCTACTGCTCTTTGTATTAACGTTTACTCATTGTACTCATTTTTGAGTACATGTATGTTTCAAAAATGAAACTTATTTATTCGGAGATATGATAATCATCGAATGTACTCAAAAATGATTAAATTTTTTTTTTTTTAGTACCAATTTTAACAGCGTTTGCTGAAATATTCTTTTATGATTTTATCATTTGCATTAATTTATATTTAATTAAAAATAATAATCATTTTTTTTAAAGAGTTTAATACTTAAAAAAAATATTTTCGAAACTATCTTTAATTTAAAGATTATAGCTTAGTTTATGTTTGGTTCTGGTCTATATTGACGATGGACCCTGATGGTAAATGTAATTTTGGTTACTTATTTTATTTATTGACCAAATAACACCTTTAAAAACAATAAATAGCATTTAAAATTTAATAATTTTTAAAACAGCGCTGTGAATCAAGGAAACATTGGGGATTAAAATAATAAATTTCGATTTGTGTTCGTGGACAATAATTTCATTAAATGTTATTTATATTTAATAATTTTCACTATATTTTAGTCAAATAGTTTAAGGTATGATAGCTGCATGTTTTAATAATACGTCGTGTTTAAATAAATAAATAATTTAATTTTCAAATAAAAAATTATATATGTTGTTATACAAATTAAATAATACATTATATTTTAAAAAATCATTATTGTTTAAGTTATTTTGTCTTCCTTGTTTAAATATTATTTACTTTTTTTCATAAAATGTTGAAATTTACTTTTTAGTATACAATTTGTTTCCTTATATATTTTTATAAAAAGTAGATGATTTTATATGATATTCCCTAGCTGCATGCATAATACTTATATCTTCATATCAGTAAAATACACAGAAGCTTCTACTAAAAAAACATATTGTTATTCGAAATCTCATACTCAAAAGAACAATTTCAAATTGTTTTCTTACTGAGTCCAGACAATTCGAATTTCAAAAGAATTGAATTCAAAAACACAATTCTTTAAAATCAATATTTGGATTTAAAACAAAAAACCCTCTCCATATATATAACTATTTTACAAAAGATTAAAAATGTATATAAAGAATGAAAAATACACTATGCATTCAACAACAATATTTACGAGGCACTGAAATAAGAAAACAGTTTTTCCAGAAAATCATGTCTTAGAACTGTGCATTCGTATTTCGAACTTTAGAAATGGATTCGCTGCCAAGAAATGCTTTTATTCCTTCTGAAATATATGTATATTTGGCAAGAGTTAGTTCTAGCACAAAGAAAAGCATTCTTTTTTTTCATCAAACTACCAGTCTTTCTTTTGTATATTCAGATGAAAAGGATTCTATGTCGCTTTGAAATGGAGATTCTTCAAACTTTAGTTTATACGAACTAACTTTCGATCAAAATCGTTTATAGGTATTTAAATTGTCAGTTTTTGAAATGCATATTGATTGGGAAGTGTACTGTTAAAAATATATACTCAAAAATAAGTCAAATTTACTGATTTTTGAGTACTTCGATGCTTATAATGGCTCCGAATACATAAGTTTCAATTTTGAAAAAGATATTTACTCAAAAATGAGTACACATGTGTTGGTACTTGCCTATATAGGCCGCCTTCATAAATTGCTTTCAATAAATACTGAAAATTACACACTGTGAAAAAAAATATTTAAAAATAAGTACTTGAACTTCTCGCTTTTCTTTGAGTACAATTAAACCGTAAATGCAATAACGTACTCAAATTTAAGTAACCGTACTTTCTCAATAATGAGCACTCTGATTTAATATTGCTAATATCAGCATCTGTTCAAGGCATCTTTACAAAACGATGTGACAAACTTAAAATAATTGTTCAGAAGATGGTTCTCTATATTATGTAATGTCGATTGTTAAAATGAAAATGAGTAATTACAACTCATTATTTTACTTCCTATTCTTCTGGCACACCACTTTAACATGTATTCTGTTTATGATTTCTTCAAGTAGTACCTGGTAGTTTAACGGATAAGGCACTGGACTGCGGTGCTAGAAGATGTGGGTCCGATCCTGGTAAATCTTGTTTGTAATAGTTGATATTTATTGAAAGTGATTTATGAAGGCTGTCTATGCATCTGCTCAAGTTATTCGTCATTATTATTTTAGTCATGTTTTATTGCATGTCTTTTTGAAAAATTAAACTTAAGTATTCGGAGCCATGATAAGTATTGAATGTACTCAAAATTGAGTACATATTACTTATTTTTGAGTACCCATTTTAACAGTGTGTAGCGCGATGCAATTATCTGGTGCATTATGCACTACTTGGCACCGCTCGGATTTGATCCGAGGAACTTCGGCTTGCTACGCCGATACTCTGCCGGTCAGGCTAAAGTGATCACTCTCGCCTGAGCGGCAGTATCGGGTAGATGAAGTGAACCCTACAGTACCCCCCTCTCAGTGAGTCGGACGGAGGAACGATTGATTGCGATGCCCGTGAAGTGTTATCACGTGGGCAGTAGGAAACCGAGCGGTGCCAAGTAGTGCATAATGCTTCACATAATAGCGTCGCGCTACATTAGCATTGCTTTCAATTTTAAAATTAATAAAAACAAATCATTTTTTAATATATTTTTAATTTAAAGATTTGAGGTACTACTTGCAAGCTTTTCTTTACAATTAGCTAAAAATATAAAAAGTAATTATAAAAGAAGAGGCGCAGAAAAAATAATTTAAATATTCAAGCAGAGAAAAATCGCCTGAACATCATTGGGTTTTAATATGCAAATATTCTTTTCATAGTAATATTCGATTTATTTATTAAAAAAACATGTCTATTGTTTTCTGATAAGTACGTATTAATTAAGTTATGAAACAGTTGTAAATAACTTTTACAAATGAATTCAATTATTTATTATATGAGCTTATTTTCGTTTAACCCATAAAAAATATATAAAAAAAATTACCACAGTTTTTAATTTGTAATAACATCATAGACATAAGCCTATTACTATGGTGTAAGTCAATACAGAATAAACTATTTATTGTTTTGCAAAGAAAGCAATACGATACGAAAGTCTTCCCCATGATAAGCCATCAATAAAAAACACTTTAACAAACAATCAACAATGTTGTTCGGAAAGAGATAACAAAGAGATTAGTTCTACGATACATAACAATCAATCAACTAAAAACGATGTTTCATCATACTTCAGGACGTTTTTGCTAAGTCATAAATGGAAAAATTACTGAATGAAATGGAATAGATATTTCGGAGAAAAAAATAAATAAATTGGTATTTATTATAAACCTGAGAATGTACGTTAAAGTAGTTGCACATTTGTTTACTTATACTTAAATTAATTTATAATTTGATATTATGTCAGCATTTTTTGCTTTTTCTATCAAAACTGGTTTACTGTACGCAAAAAACCAAAGTTGCATGGTACTTGTAACTTTAGTAAAGTAACTTATACACACAGACAATTACATTGTTAAAAATAGGTACTTAAAAATATTCAAATGTACTCACTTTTAAGTACATTCGATGCTTATCGTAGCTTCGAATACATAAGTTTCATTTTTGAAAAAGACATGTACTCAAAAATGAGTACGATGAGTAAAAATAGTAGTTGCTTGCCTGCATAGCTTGCCTTCATAAATCATTTTATCTTCATATCATAAATATCTACAATTACAACCAAGACTTACCGGGAATCCAACCCAGGTCTTCAAGCACCGCAGTCCTTTGCCTTATCCGCTGTACTACCAGGGCGACGTGAATAATTTATAAACAGAAGAAAAGTTAAAAAGGTGTGCCAAAGGAATCAGAAGTAAGATAATTGAGTTCTAATAACTCAGTTTCAATTTAAGCAAGCGACATCAAATAATATGGAAAACCATCGTCTGAGGAACTAATTTAAGTTTGTTTGTAAGGTCGCTTGATTAAGATGGTTGAACAGAAGCTGAAATTAGCAATATTAAATCACATTGCTCATTTTTGAAAAAGTACGATTACTTACATTTGAGTACGCCATAACACATTTACGATGGAATTGTACTTAAAGAAAAACAAGTAAGTTAAATATTTCATTTTTAAGTAACATTACATTGTAGATTACAAAAAATTCGCTGATGTCTTTGTATGCGCACAAGTTATAATTTCTAATTTATTAAATGTAATAAAAATCATACTAAAAGTTTTAAAAATTTTGAAATTTTATGTTTCATTAAATCGTCTAAAAATGTAAATAATGTGACTTAATAAACGCTTTTTAGACTTACGCAAAAATTACCAAGCAAGTGTAACCAAATAAATGGTAAAACTTGATAATAAATAAGATTACGTTTAATTGGCTATTAGAAAACACTCTTTAAAACTGGTTTCAAAAAATCATAGAGCGAGATGTGACGAGATAGCTAATTGGATAATTAAAATGTATGTGCTGTCAAAACCATTATTAACTTTTCAACTCTAATATAAAAAAACGCGCATTATCCTTGCGAGTCTTGATAAATAGTGGTAGGGAACATATTACCTAAATAATTGTAAAATTCGCAATTTTTTATTTGATGAAATTATAGTTTGGAAACTTCTACATATGTTTAAAAAAATTCTATAAATGCATCTATGTTTTTTTAATTACTTATTTGTGATTTTTTCCTGGCTTGATAATCAAAGAACGACAATTTTAATCAGTTTTAATTAGTGTTTTATTTTCTGTGATATTAATTTTTTTGAAACTCTACGGATTATTTTATTATTAATGGAGAGACGTATAATATTAAAGCACACTGTAAGGTATATGTATATTATAAATTGAAACGTGAATTAATTATATGAATATTATTTTACTTTTGTAATTTCAAAAACCAAACATTTTGAGATTTAAGGAATTTTTTTATTTTATTATGAATAACTATTTATATAAGAATAAAATACATGTAATATACAACATGTAATGTCAATTCTTATGTATTATAGTACAAAGTATCCGTGAAAAATATTAATATTTAAAAAATTCATTAATTATAAAAGCTTAAAACTTAAAAAAAAAGTTTAAATAAAATCCTGATTTTTGAATAAATTTTATTAAAATTACGACACAAAATTATTTTAATCAGTTCAACGACACAAAACCACAATTCATTCAATCGCCAATATACCGATATTTCACCAAAAGATTCAAATTCTTCAAACAATAAACGCAAAATCTTTCAACAACCACTCCAAATATCATTCTTAAAAATACCCCCCCCCCCCTTTTACCATCGAATAAAACTTAAAAACAACAACAAAACCTAATTTGATAAGACCCCTTACATACCATTGTTTCCAAAATCTCCCATCCGTTTCCATAGTTTATTTAAATGCTTTGCTTTTCTTCCACAACTGTTCTATTTTCGCGATTGGCGTTCTGCGAAACAAATGCTTTTCTCCCTCGGCTTTTCTTCCTAGATAGCAGGGTTACGTGCTAGAGCAGAAACGTGAAAAGCACTTCAACGGCGTAACGTGTCAAGATAGGTCTTTTACGCTCTGCAGTTGGGCTTATGTTATTAGATTGAAAAGGGAATTTTTTTTGCGAGGCGTTATGTGAAGGGCTTTCTAGTTGAATTGAATGTTTTGTGATATGGCTTTTTAAGTCGAGTCGGATTCTTTTAACATGTATTTGTATTTTGGGTTATTTTGTTAAGTTGTATAAATTGAGGGAGCTGAAATGTCTATGGAGATTAAATATTAAACCATGTTTACTGGCCATTTTTAACCCTGTAAGGCAGATTTTTTTTTTGGTATTTCGTTTCAAAAGTTGGCATAACGCGGGGTAGGGCCGCCATGCAGGTTTCAAAATACTAAAAGACGCAACCGAGGACGATCTGTAGAAATCATTAGCGAAATAACACCTGTGCGAACAGGTGTAATTACTAGTTATGCCGCCAACAGCATACTTCAGATCACATGCGTTTTAAACAGTCTCTCCCCCCCCCCCCCCCAGGCCATGGATCAAATGCCCCAAGCCCACCAAATATTGGAATATATACTTGAATATCAACGTTCTATTCGCATTTTTACTTGCTGTCGCGCATTGATGTCAGCAAATTAATTCCCTAATTTATTTACCGATCAACAAATTTATCATATTACATAAACTTAATTACAGTAAACTTTATAACAATCACAGACGCATCGTTAGATTTAGATAATACACCTTTTTTAATAAATACCAATGCTCTAGTTGCCTTTTCACTTTCTATAGCGCGTTGATGTCTATAAATTAATTCCGTAATTTATTTACCAATCAACAAATTTATCATATTACATAAACTTAATTACAGTAAACTTTATAACAATCACAGACGCATCGTTAGATTTAGATAATACACCTTTTTTAATAAATACCAATGCTCTAGTTGCCTTTTCACTTTCTATAGCGCGTTGATGTCTATAAATTAATTCCGTAATTTATTTACCAATCTACAAATTTATCATATTACATAAACTTAATTACAGTAAACTTTATAACAATCACAGACGCATCGTTAGATTTAGATAATACACCTTTTTTAATAAATACAAATGTTCTAGTTGCCTTTTCACTTTCTATAGCGCGTTGATGTCTATAAATTAATTCCGTAATTTATTTACCAATCTACAAATTTATCATATTACATAAACTTAATTACAGTAAACTTTATAACAATCACAGACGCATCGTTAGATTTAGATAATACACCTTTTTTAATAAATACCAATGCTCTAGTTGCCTTTTCACTTTCTATAGCGCGTTGATGTCTATAAATTAATTCCGTAATTTATTTACCAATCTACAAATTTATCATATTACATAAACTTAATTACAGTAAACTTTATGACAATCATAGACACGTAATTAAATTGATATTATACACTTATTTTAATTAATCCCAAATATCTATTCGCCTCGCGCATGGATATCAACAAATTCCCCAATTTATTTATCAACAAAAAATGTATCGTATTACAAACACTTGACTATAGAAAACTTTATAACAATCATAACTGTGCAAACTTCATAGACATGTCATTAGATTTAGATTATACACTTAATTTAATAAACCATTTGCCTTTTTACTTGATATGGCGCATGTATTGATGTTAACAAATTCCTTCAATTATTTTCAATCAAATTTATCATGTTACAAAAACTTAATTACAGTAAACTCTCTAACATACATAACTATTCAAACATCATACACAGATAATTAGATTTAGATTTTGCACTTATTTTAATAAATGCCAACGTTCTATTTAAATCTTTACTTCATGTCGCTCATTGATATCACAAATTCCAAAGGTATTTATCATATTACAAAAACTTAATTACAGTAAACTTTATAACATTCATAACTGTACAAATGTCACAGACCCATCCTTAGTTTTAGATTATACACTTATTTAAAAAAAAAACCTTGCATTGAAGCCTCTCGCATTGATATCCGCAAATTCCTTAAGTTATCAATCAACCAATTTGTACATATTACAAAAACCTAATTACAGTAAACTTTATAACAGTCATAACTGTACAAACGTCATAGGCCCATCCTTAGATTTGAATTATACACTTATTTTAATATATCCCTTGCATTAATGCCCCTCGCATTGATATCCGCAAATTCCCTAAGTTATCAATCAACCAATTTATACATATTTCAAAAAATAATTACAGTAAACGTAAGCTTTATAACATTCATAACTGTACAAACGCCATAGGCCCATCCATAGATTTAATAAATCCCTTGCATTGATGCTCCTCGCATTGAAATCCGCAAATTCCCTAATTTATCAATCAACCATATTATACATATTTAAAAAAACTAATTACAGTAAACGTAAACTTTATAACATTCATAACTGCAAAAACGCCATAGGCCCATCCATAGATTTAGATTATACACTTATTTTAATAAATCCGTTGCATTGATGCCCGTGGCATTGATATCCGCAAATTCCCTAAGTTATCAATCAACCAATTTATACATATTACAAAAACCTAATTACAGTAAACTTTATAACATTCATAACTGTACAAACGTCATAGGCCCATCCTTAGATTTAGATTATATACTTATTTTAATAAATCTCTTGCATTGATATCCGCAAATTCCCTAAGTTATCAATCAACCATTTACATATACTACAAAAACCTAATTACAGTAAACTTTATAACAATCATAACTGTGCAAACTTCAAAGACACTACAATTGCATACAATGCGTAAACATTTCCTACCAGTATACAACACTCGTTCCAAGGAAATAGAAGAAACAGAATGTAAACAAATCCTTAGAATGGGACTCGCTCCAGGATATATATTCAGAATATACGTTATGTTGGACCCGTTCAGCGAATATGTACTTTAGATAAAAGTTGCGAGAGTCCGACTGTAAAAGGGGGACACGTTCGAATACTACCTGTTTTTTATGTCTTTATAAGTTCATGTTGTGAAATGATATAGAGCTTAGGATATCATATATGTGTTATGTAGAAAATGTTCGATGTTTTTTTCAAAAATGATTCGCGAGACAAAAAAATATAATGTCTGTATTTTTTTTCGATGATGTGTCTTTTAAAGTAAAATGTTCTCCAAACATTACTAACAAAAAGAGTTAGCCTCTTTTTGTTTGTTATGTTTATTGACAAAGTTGTATAACTCGGTCCTTCTGTCGTCATAATTTAAAAGTCTTTAAAATACATTTGGGGAACAATGTACTTTGTAGAAATCGTTTTATTTAAAGTTTTTTTTATCGAATTAAAATTCTAATAAATTGCACAAATTTACTCTAAACTATTTAAGTTTTCAATTTAGAATACTTTGAAAGTGTACTGTATTAAAATAGTTTTTTTTAAATACTTCAACTGCATTATAAATTAAATTTTGTCGGTAAATATAACTTTCGTTAGTTAGGATTCTCCTCAGATGATTAAAATGGAATTAAGTGTAAGTTAGGACGAATAGACAATTTCAGCATTTAAAAATGTATTTATTAATAACGCACTAAAGCTTTTTCATAATTAATTACATCAAAACATGTATATATAATATTATGCTTAAACCTTATATACCTTATATATATATATATTATAACCTTATATATATATATATATATATATATATATATATATATATATATATATATATATATATATATATATATATATATATATATATAAGTTCATTTGACAGCATTTTAGTTTATTTAGCAACCTTTTTAATTTATTCGGCGATATTTTTATTTATTTGGTAACATTTGAATTCATTTGGCAACATTTTAAATTTATTTGGCGAAATTTTTAAATGTATTTGGCAACCTTTTTATTAATTTTGGCGACATTTTATTTCATTTGGAGACATATTGTACATATTTATTCATCAGTCAATAAGAATGCATCATTTATCATCCTCGTAAATAATTATATAACATATACTACAATGTTGAAATTTTCCACTGTTACAGTATTGCATTATTAAAAATAGTTTTTATTAAGAAGTCAATGTGGTTAAGCGAGTTACAAGGTGAGAAAGTGTTAAGGAATATAGTTGTTCGAAATTTCATGTAGACTGTCATCTTCCCCTTGCTTTGAAGGTGAAGTGTTCAAAATTTCATCAATATTGGAATTAAACTGTAGATTTGTATAAAACACAAACGTACACTATTCTTTATATATATAGATTTAATTAAATACGTGCGTTCATATATATTCCATCCACCCCTACTTTGAGTACCCAATAATTTACTACAAGAGTCTAGTTAGATTAAACAGTGCCTAGTTAAACAACTGTAGTAAAACAAGGCCAGTTACAGCGACATCTATTACTGACTGTCCATCAGACGCTACTGCGAAATTATCTCTGTGAATTCCATGTAATTATTCTTTGTTCCGCGTTACCGACCCGTCTAATTAAATATTCGAATAAGACAAATGCAATTAATTGTAGACAGATTATCTGGTGGGCATTCAGGTGTATCGTGGGGTCGAGGTAGACAGCAAGGTAGAAAAGTGTTCTTTCTGTAACGAAATAGATAATGTTTCGGTAGATAAGCAGAGGGCTTAGTTTAATTGAATTGTGTATTGTTGTAGATTTAGAAGTAAGCTGCCAGTAGATGGAATAAAGAATTATATATTTTTGTGTAAATGAATAATATTTAGAGTTTAAATTAAGAAAATACACAGTTAAAAATAGGTAATGAAAAATAAGTGAAATGTGCTCATTTTTGAGTATATTTGATGCTTATCATAGCTCCGAACACGTAAATCTCATTTTTGAAAAAGCCATGTACTTAAAAATGAGTAAATTTAATAAAAAGTGCAGATGCTAACCTACCTATGCTGCCTTCATAATACCTCTGCCTTCATAATACCTAGACTGTCTTCATAATACCTAGACGTCCTTCATAATGAAATAGCTCCGAATATATAAGTTACATTTTTGAAAAAGACATGTACTTAAATATGAGTAAATTGAATAAAAAGTGCAGATGCTAGAATACCTATGAGGTCTTCATAATACCTAGACTGCCTTCATAATACCTAGACTGCCTTCATAATACCTAGACGTCCTTCATAATGCAATAGCTCCGAATATATAAGTTTCATTTTTGAAAAAGACATGTACTTAAAAATTAGTAAATTGAATAAAAAGAGCAGATGCTAGCCTACCTATGCTGCCTTCATAATACCTAGACTGCCTTCATAATGCAATAGCTCCGAATATATAAGTTTCATTTTTGAAAAAGACATGTACTTAAAAATTAGTAAATTGAATAAAAAGAGCAGATGCTAGCCTACCTATGCTGCCTTCATAATACCTAGACTGCCTTCATAATGCAATAGCTCCGAATATATAAGTTTCATTTTTGAAAAAGACATGTACTTAAAAATTAGTAAATTGAATAAAAAGAGCAGATGCTAGCCTACCTATGCTGCCTTCATAATACCTAGACTGCCTTCATAATGCAAAAGCTCCGAATATATAAGTTTCATTTTTGAAAAAGACATGTACTTAAAAATTAGTAAATTGAATAAAAAGAGCAGATGCTAGCCTACCTATGCTGCCTTCATAATACCTAGACTGCCTTCATAATGCAATAGCTCCGAATATAAAAGTTTCATTTTTGAAAAAGACATGTACTTAAAAATTAGTAAATTGAATAAAAAGAGCAGATGCTAGCCTACCTATGCTGCCTTCATAATACCTAGACTGCCTTCATAATGCAATAGCTCCGAATATATAAGTTTCATTTTTGAAAAAGACATGTACTTAAAAATTAGTAAATTGAATAAAAAGAGCAGATGCTAGCCTACCTATGCTGCCTTCATAATACCTAGACTGCCTTCATAATACCTAGACGTCCTTCATAATGCAAAAGCTCCGAATATATAAGTTTCATTTTTGAAAAAGACATGTACTTAAAAATTAGTAAATTGAATAAAAAGAGCAGATGCTAGCCTACCTATGCTGCCTTCATAATACCTAGACTGCCTTCATAATGCAATAGCTCCGAATATAAAAGTTTCATTTTTGAAAAAGACATGTACTTAAAAATTAGTAAATTGAATAAAAAGAGCAGATGCTAGCCTACCTATGCTGCCTTCATAATACCTAGACTGCCTTCATAATGCAATAGCTCCGAATATATAAGTTTCATTTTTGAAAAAGACATGTACTTAAAAATTAGTAAATTGAATAAAAAGAGCAGATGCTAGCCTACCTATGCTGCCTTCATAATACCTAGACTGCCTTCATAATACCTAGACTGCCTTCATAATGCAAAAGCTCCGAATATATAAGTTTCATTTTTGAAAAAGACATGTACTTAAAAATTAGTAAATTGAATAATAAGAGCAGATACTAGCCTACCTATGCTACCTTCATAATACCTAGACTGCCTTCATAATACCTAGACGTCCTTCATAATGCAATAGCTCCGAATATATAAGTTTCATTTTTGAAAAAGACATGTACTTAAAAATTAGTAAATTGAATAAAAAGAGCAGATGCTAGCCTACCTATGCTGCCTTCATAATACCTAGACTGCCTTCATAATACCTAGACTGCCTTCATAATGCAAAAGCTCCGAATATATAAGTTTCATTTTTGAAAAAGACATGTACTTAAAAATTAGTAAATTGAATAATAAGAGCAGATACTAGCCTACCTATGCTACCTTCATAATACCTAGACTGCCTTCATAATACCTAGACGTCCTTCATAATGCAATAGCTCCGAATATATAAGTTTCATTTTTGAAAAAGACATGTACTTAAAAATTAGTAAATTGAATAAAAAGAGCAGATGCTAGCCTACCTATGCTGCCTTCATAATACCTAGACTGCCTTCATAATACCTAGACGTCCTTCATAATGCAATAGCTCCGAATATATAAGTTTCATTTTTGAAAAAGACATGTACTTAAAAATTAGTAAATTGAATAAAAAGAGCAGATGCTAGCCTACCTATGCTGCCTTCATAATACCTAGACTGCCTTCATAATACCTAGACGTCCATCATAATGCAATAGCTCCGAATACATAAGTTTCATTTTTGAAAAAGACATGTACTTAAAAATTAGTAAATTGAATAAAAAGAGCAGATGCTAGCCTACCTAGACTGCCTTCATAATACCTAGACTGCCTTCATAATACCTAGACGTCCTTCATAATGCAATAGCTCTGAATATATAAGTTTCATTTTTGAAAAAGACATGTACTTAAAAATTAGTAAATTGAATAAAAAGAGAAGATGCTAGCCTACCTAGGTTGCCTTCATAATACCTAGACTTCCTTCATAATGCAATAGCTCCGAATACATAAGTTTCATTTTTGAAAAAGACATGTACTTAAATATGAGTAAATTGAATAAAAAGTGCAGATGCTAGCCTCCTAGGCTGTCTTCATAATACCTAGACTGATATCAATACATATCGACCTTGACGTACCGGGAATCGAACCCAGAACCTTAGGCACCGCCGTCTAAAGCATTTTCCGTTAAACTACCCTACATTAGGAAGTTATAAACAGACGAGATGTTAAAAAAGTATGCCAAAAGAATGGGGAATAAGATAATTGAATTGTAATAACTTAGTTTCCGTTTAAGCAATTGACATAAATAATATGGAAAACCATTTTCTTAACAATTATTTTAAGTTTGTCATGTAGCTTTATTAAGATGGCTTAAACTGAATTTGATATATTAGCAACATTAAACCACACTGCTTATTTCTGAGGAAATACGGTTACTTAAATTTGAGTTACATTTACCATGCAATTGTACTCAAAGAAAAACGAGTTGGTTCAGGTACCGGGAATCGAACCCAGAACCTCACGCACTGCTGTCCAGAGCCTTTTCCGTTAAAATACCCTACATTAGGAAGTTATAAACCTACGAGATGTTAAAAAAGTATGCCAAAAGAATGGTGAGTAAGATAATTGAATTGTAACAACTTAGTTTCCGCTAAAGCAATTGACATAAATAATGTGGAAAACTATCTTCTTTACAACAATTATAAGTTTGTCGGATCGATTTATTAAGATGGCTTAAACAGAATTTGATATATTAGCAACATTAAACCAAACTGCTTATTTTTTGAAGAAGTACGGTTACTTAAATTTGAGTTACATTTACGATGTAATTGTACTCAAAGAAATAACTACCCTACATTAGGAAGTTATAAACAGACGAGATGTTAAAAAAGTGTGCCAAAAGAATGGGGAATAAGATAATTGAATTGTAATAACTCAGTTTCCGTTTAAGCAATTGACATAAATAATGTGAAAAACCATCTTCTTTACAACTATTTTAAGTTTGTCAGGTCGCTTTATTAAGATGACTTTAACATACTCTGATATTAGCCACTTTAAATCATACTGGTTATTTTTGAAGAATTACGTTATTTAAATTTGAGTTACAATTACGATGCAATTGTACTCAAAGAAAAACGAGTAGGTTCAGGTACTCATTTTTAAGTATTTTTTTTTATAGTATAGCGCATGTTAAGTAATGATTTTAAAAATGCAATGTATATTATTGGTGCAACAACATATCAATGATTTTCTTTTTAACACCGTATGACACCAAATCTCCAAGGAACTATACTCAGTGACTTGAATTATATTTTCAGCAGTTCACATTTTTTACTGGCCTCAGTAAAATTCCAGTTCCTCTTTCGGCAGTAAACAGTATTTATTTACAGCCGTTTTATGTTCCTGAGTCATGAGTACCAATAAAAGGAATGGATTTATATTGTTCCTTTTCTACTGAGTCCGACTTGCAGACAATTTAATTTTGTCTATAACAAAAATATATAAAATGTAGCATGAAATATTTTATTTATATATCCGGGGAACTTATATCTAAAGCTTTATTTGCGAGAATAGAGATATAAGAACTTAAAGCAGTTTATTGGGTTTCGCCATAATATATATTTTTTGTATTACATACGTAGTATTTTTTTAAGTATATGTTATTTCAGTTATATTCTGAGGTAAAACAAATTATAGCATTTTTGTAAGAATTGAAAATTGGTACATATAGTAATACTATATTTTATATAAAAACACATCTTATAAAACATTGCCTTAAGAATATAAAAAAACAAATGCAACTTTGAAACTTCGCAATAAAAATACACAAAATCTAAACATGTTTCTCTTGAAATATGATTAGATTTTATGTATTTTTATTGCGTAGTTTTATCGTTGCATTTGTATTTTAATAACACTATATTTAGTTTAAAAATTAAATCAAATAATAAATGAAATATTTGTTTTTAGAGTTGTTATTATTACTTATTAGAACTTTATTTTTAAAATTAACTAATCATTTGAGTGTATAGCCCTGTATAGCTTACATAAAATCGACATAATTAATATTTTAAATCTACCAATTTTATATTTTACTTTAAATATTTTAGAAAATATTTTTTTGCCTGATACGCGCTAAAAGAAATGATTACTAATATATTTTTATTGTGTATTTTAACTGTTACATTTGTTTTTTAATACGTGTTTTTAAAGTTGTTAGTTCTACATACTAGAATTTTATATTTTACAATAACTAATCATTTGAGTGTATATCCATTTTCCGAAGAAATATACGTAAATTTAAAAAATCATAAGAATACTTTATATTGAAACATTTTTAAAAATCAAAGGATATAAGGATCTTTATCAAGTCATATATTATTAAAAAAATACTTTAGCAAGAATCATAACTCTACTGTTCATATTCCTATCTTGAGTTTGTATTGAGTATTAGTCTTATTGGATCTAACTTTAGTTGCCTTAGAATCTTAAAATACCTACATAGAAGCGATATAAATGTTATTTTAAATCTACCACTTTTATATTTTACTTTGAATATTTTAGAAAATATTTTTTGCCTGAGACGTGCTAAAAGAAATGACAACTAATATATTTTCATTGTGTAGTTTAATCGTTACATTTGTTTTTTAATACGTGGTTTTAAAGTTGTTAATTCTAAATATTAGAATTTTACATTAACTAATCATTTGATTGTATAGCCACTTTCCGAAGGAGCATACGTAAATTTAAGAAATCATAAGAATACTTTATATTGAAACATTTTCAAAATCAAAGGATATAGGATATTTTTCAAATGATATATTATTAAAAAAATGCTTTAAAAATAATCATAACTGTGCCGTTCATATTCCTATCTTGAGTTTGTATTCAGTATTATCCTTATTGAACCTAACTTTAGTTGTCTTAGAATTTCGAAATGCGAGCAACATAAAATAAATATAACTGTAATTTTAAATCTACCACTTTTGCATTTTATTTAAAATGTTTTTAAAAATATTTTTTTATCTGAAATTTTATTAAAATAAGTAATTACTAAATTTTTATGAATAGACCTCCGCGGGATGTCTAATCACTAATTTGAAAAAAATGGATGGTAATAGGAATACGCAGAAAAGTGATTTTTTATGAAACATCACTTCAGAATTTTGTTATAGAAATGAGGAAAAATGGTCATCAACAGAAGGAAATGAACAAGTTGTTCCAATACACGGATTCCAACACACGAAAAATACTGGATGTGCGTTAATTCAAGATTTTACATGTATCGGGGTATAATTTCCAATCGTAAGAGATCAAATGCGTGTCAATCGTGTGCTGTATCCTACGGGATTACAGTGTCGAAATGTCACTGTAAAAAAAAGGTATTTAAAATGATTACCCAAAACTACTCGTTCTTCTTTGAGTGCCATTAGATCGTAAAAGAGAGATGACGTCCTCAAATTTAAGTAACCTCACTTTCTCAAAAATGAGCAGTTGGATTAAATATTGCTAATATTAGCTTCTGTTTAAACTGTGCTAACAAAGCGATCTGACAAGCTTAACATAGTTAGTCAGAAGATGGCTTTCCACATGATTTGATATCGATTGCTTGACTGGGAACTGAATTATTACAACTCAATTATCTTACTTTCCTTTCTTTTGGCACACCTTTTTAACATTTATTTTGTTTATAACCACATCAACAAGTCGCACTGGTAGTTTAACATATAAGGCTCTAGATTGCGGTTCATGATGATCTGGGTTCGATTCCCGGTAAATCTTGGTTGCAATTGTCGATATTTATTGAAAGTGGTTTATGAACGCAGACTATGTAGGGTAGCACCTGCTCTTTTTATACATTGTACTAATTTGTGAGTATATGATTTTTCAAAATTGAAACTATGTGTTCGGAGCCATGATAAACACCGAACGTACTCAAAAATTAATAAATTTAACTTATTTTTCAGAACCTATTTTTAACAGTGTGATCCCACTAAAAACTTAAAGTGATGTTCCAATCCTCAAACCCTATGGAGGTGTTTTTAAAGATGTTTCACTAAAACACTGTAAAAACTGTATAAACACTGTAAAATAAATCACAAGTAAAATGACGTACTCGTTTTTCTTTGAGTACAATTGAATCGTAAATGAGCGATGAAGTACTCAAATTAAGTAATTGTACTTTCGCAAAAACGAGCGATATCGTCTAACATTGCTAATATCAGCTTCTGTTCAAGCCATCTTAACAAAGTGATCTGGCAAACTTAAAAAAGATGTTTAGAAGATGGTTTTCTACATTATTTGGTGTTGATTGCTTAAATGTAAACTGAGTTACAATTGAATTATTTTATTTCCCATTCTTTCGGCACGCCTTTTAAACATTTCTTCTCATTATTACTTCTTAACGTGCTCTGGTAAGTACAACGGTTAATAACCTAGACTTTAGTGCTGACGACAGCATGTAGATTGGGTTCGATTGCCGGTTTGTCCTGATTGAAATTTATTGAAAGTGATTTATGAAGGCAGCCTATTTTATTTATTGTTAAGTATCCATTTTTAACAATGTAATTTGTGTACAATTTATAGTTTTTCTGTTAATTAAAATTATAAAATAATATTATATTTAAATTATATAATTGTATACAGTGGTAGTCAATATTAATCAACAATAGAAAAACTATTATAATGCATTGACGAAATAGCTAAAAACATTAGTTCAATTTCAAACTTTATTAAACTTAATATTGATATGCATTGTAATTATTGATATGTATTGTAATTATTGATATGTATTGTAATTATTGATATGTATTGTAATTATTGATAATGTATTGTAATTATTGATAATGTATTGTAATTATTGATATGTATTGTAATTATTGATATACATTGTAATTATTGATATGTATTGTAATTATTGATAATGTATTGATAATGTATTGTAATTATTGATAATGTATTGTAATTATTGATAATATATTTTAATTATTGATATGTATTGTAATTATTGATATGTATTGTAATTATTGATATGTATTGTAATTATTGATATGTATTGTAATTATTGATAATGTATTGTAATTATTGATAATGTATTGTAATTATTGATATGCATTGTAATTATTGATATACATTGTAATTATTGATAATGTATTGTAATTATTGATATGCATTGTAATTATTGATATACATTGTAATTATTGATATGTATTGTAATTATTGATAATGTATTGTAATTATTGATAATGTATTGTAATTATTGATAATGTATTGTAATTATTGATAATATATTGTAATTATTGATATGTATTGTAATTATTGATATGTATTGTAGTTATTGATATGTATTGTAATTATTGATATTTATTGAAAGTTATGTATGAAGGTAGCCTATGTAGACAAGCAACTGCACTTTTTATTAATTTTAATAAAATTTGAGTACATGTCTTTTTCAAAAATGAAACTTATGTATTAGGAGCAATGATAAGCATCGAATATAATCAGAAATTAGAACATTTTACTTATATTTAAGTTCCTATTTTTAACAGTGTACACTGAAACTTACTGCACTATCTGCAAATTCTTTAAAGGTAGTCGCCAAGTAGAACTTTTGAAAACCACTAAACAAGTCGCGGTGTTGTTTTACGACCGTATTATTTGGCCAATAAATTCAGGATGGCCGTAAAATAAGCCTCTCGCTTTGATGGTATCTAAAACTAATAAAAACGAATGACCCCAAAATGGATATTTAAAGTTGTAAATGCGGTGGGAGAAAATATTTGGAAATGTAGTACTAAATGTACAAAATTAAGGGACATTTTCCCACAAAGAATCTAACTTTTGGATTGGGATTATTTGAAATCCCTTGTTTATGATGGTGTCATATAAAAATTGAATTTCCTTATGTAGAAATTGATACAGAGTGTTATGACACATTTAAGTTACACATTTAAAGTTGTGGTTTACATAGTTTTAAAAATCATATCAGGTAAGTGACGCCCGTTATTATCGATACACTGGGTGAACCGAATTCTGCTGTTTCTCATCACTCTCTCCAGCATATTGATGGGTATGTTGGCCGTTTCTCCCTGAATGTTTCTGAGCCCCAGTTGCTCAGTTGGTAAGGCGTTCAGCTACTAATCAGAGGATTGGTGGTTCGAATCCGTGAAATGGAATCCGTGAATAGAAAAGTAAAAAAGTAGTGATCTTGCGATCAGAGGGTTGCCAGCTTCGGTACAAAAATACTAGAAAGTCGTCCAGAATATCCAACAAATTATACTGGCGTGTATACGGGACTGGTGCACGATAAATCTGATCGGGGTCAAAAGTCCCGACGTCTATTGAAGGCGTTGGGTGCCAGTTCAGGTGTTTCCTCGTCATCTGACCGTGGTTCTAAAATAACGAGGTGCATGTATGAATGTGTGTGTGAATGTGTATGTGTTCCCGGGTCTTTCCTTCGAGATTGACCCCGGACCGTCCCAATAGCCCACTGTGCAGCTCTAGTGCGACGTTAATTAACAAAACCAAACCCTGAGTTTTTCTTTTCAGATCTTCCAGAGTTTGTGGGCAGTCAGTATAGACACGGGATTTTAAATACCCCCATTAAAAGAAATCGCATGGGGCCAAATCGGGAGAACGCGCCGGCCACTCCAAATCGCCTCTCAGTGAGATGAGGCGCCCTGGGAAGTGATTTCGCAACACAGCCATCGATGCCCTTGGAAGTATGGGCTGTTGCTCTGTCCTGCTGAAACCATACTTCTCGTAAGTCCATTTCATCAAGTCGTGGCAAAAAAAAACCTCTTCGAGCATGTTCACATAACGGTCTGAAGTGACTGTGGCAATCTGTTCATTTTCTGATGGGACGTGCGTCTCCACTTCTTTTTTTCTGCACAGAACCAGTTTCTCTGAACGTTGTTACTCATAAAAGAATAGATTTCCGGTCCGGGACAGGTCCCAAAGGCGCAATATTGAAGCGATTTCGGAAAGCGCGCTGAGTTGAAACCACCAAACTTCCATTGGAAAAATAGGCCTCTACGGCAAATGCACGCTGTTCGTTACTCCAACGCATGATGCCGACTGAACCACAAGTTCACACAACTTTATGATCTCCTCTCTCGAACGAGGCCACGCCCACCTGCCTGGCGCTCTTGTAAGCTTCAGAGCACACACTTCAAGAAAGGAAGTTAACTTGCCGAACCCTGTAGTTCGACACATATCCAGGTGAAATGAGAAACGTGCTAATCTCTAATGCCATCTGAAATTTATCTGAACAGGTTTATCTGAGTGAGATTCATGGGGTTTCGTCTTTTAGTCGTTTTCGAGTCATCGTCAAATTGGGCCATCTCGAAAACTTTTGATACTAATTTATTTTTTAAAAAGCAGTGTACTGAAAGCAATTAGCAAAATATTTCTTAGTTTATAAGACTTCTAATATTTTTAGTCGCGGTGCGCAATTTAATAACTTTATTCGCAGACTGGATTTTTTATAACAAAACTTTAACCTGAAACTTTAACCTAAAACCTAAAACTTTAACCTATACTTTTTTAACCTAAAACTTTAAATATTAATATTTTAATTCCCGTACACAACAATGTTAAAACTTTACGTTAGTTAATTAGTTTTCCAGTTGCTTTTTAAACATTTCTCAATTAAATCCTTCATTACACGCCAGGTTTAACCTAAATGATTCGCTTTAATTAAAACGAATTCCCCGTTACGTTTATATAAAACTCAAGGAATCCGAATAAAAAAAAGAGAACCTGTTTGTGCCCAAGATCCTTTCATTACAAAATCAATACGAATCGGACAGAAATCCTTACCGGAAAACCCCAAACTTAAAATAAACTCACACACCCAAGCCCTTTTAAATTGATCGTTCCTCGCATTAAACTTCCGGCCAACAAAACCCAATAAACTTCAACGATTACCCCGGGAAACCTGCAAGACACTTCAAATTAAAAGGGACTTCGCAGTTCTAAAAAGAAGAAACAACTTCGAGCGAACCATTAACTTCAAGCCGGTCATTTCCCGGCGAACTTGAATAAACTTCCATTTGGTGGGCGGGGACACGGCAAAAACAAAAGGAAACGATTCGCCAGGTCGCAATATTCGCCAGGTCGCAATATTCCAAAGGTTGTTATTGGTGGAAAAGTGCCGTGCAAAGGCGTTTTCCTGCGATCAATTTATATCCCGTAAACCTAATGAAGCGTCAGAACAGGGAAATGGGAATTGGAATGTGATTAACGATGACGTACTTAATTACCAAGGATAGCCATTATCCAGTCGAGTGATTGGTCATTGATTCCGGATTCCCTTGCCCTCATTGGCAGGGACATGTCGAAAAGCTGGGAATGTGGCCCTGCGATTGGTGAAGACAATATAGGTTTTAGCGAGACTTATTTGTTGCAGCTGGAATGTGGCGATTCTTGTAATATAAGTGGGATTTTCCCAAGGATTGATCTGGATCTGGGTACCAATGGGTAGGAATGCGGGTCGAAATTGGCTATTAGGTTGATTGTTGTTGGAAAGAATGCTTGGCGATGATCAATCGTGTTGTTGTAGTTCCTGTAAGATAGGAGGGAATTTCTTCGTATATCGGTTTAAATGGTTATTGGAATAAAAGTTATCTAATGACAGATTTTTAAATATTTTTTATTTTTAATTAAATATAATTTTTATGGAACAAAATTTTATTAGCAAGGTCCCGCAAGAACTGGAAAGATTAATATTGTGGAGAAGTTGGATGTACAATACTATGGATATACGTTACTCCCGTTGATTAACATCCATATTTTAACCTTTAGTAACATCCAAGAAATTTAAAGATGAACTATTCTTATAATTGTTAATAATAACTATTATAAGAATTAATCGAAATTTGTATTTATTTGGCGACATTTCTTATATATGGTTTTAGCGAGACTTATTTGTTGCAGCTGGAATGTGGAGATTCTTGTAATATAAGTGGGATTTTCCCAAGGATTGATCTGGATCTGGGTACCAATGGGTAGGAATGCGGGTCGAAATTGGCTATTAGGTTGATTGTTGTTGGAAAGAATGCATTGCGATGATCAATTGTGTTGTTGTAGTTCCTGTAAGATAGGATTGAATTTCTTCGTATATCGGTTTAATGGTTTAATTGGTTATTGCAATAAAAGTTAACTAATGACAGATTTTTATATATTTTTTTATTTTTAATTAAATATATTTCTTTAATTTTTATGGAACGAAATTTTATTAGCAATGTACCGCAAGAACTGGAATTATTGATATTGTGGAGAAGTTGGATGCACAATAATATGGATATACGTTACTCCCGTTGATTAGCATCCATATTTTAACCTTTAGTAACTCCCAGAAGTTTGAAGATGAACTATTCTTATAATTGTTAATAATAACTATTATAAGAAAAAAAAGCGAAATTTGTATTTATTTGGCGATATTTCTTATTTATTTGACGACATTTTGGCGATATTTTGTCATCAGCCAATCAGAATGTTCCTCATAGTTTACACACTATTAAAAATGTCCATTGTTTCAATCTTTAAACATTGCATTGTTACATGTTCTCCATGTTAATCCTAAGTAAAGGTTTTTAAAAAATCGTTATATTTGCAGTTCCAGTTCGAATTTTTTAAAATCCTTTTGTAGTTCATCCCTACGACCCAAGAAGAATTTGTGCTCCAAATTTCATGACTCTAGGTATTTTGGATCCGTAGATTCCCGAACTAACGTCTAATAACTAACTAACTAACCTAACCTTAAATAATATAATTAATTATATAAAAAATTAAACTGACTAAGTAACGTTAAAGTATATTTTTATGAATATATTATTTCAGATTTGTGTTTTAATTTTTTTCAAAAACTTTTTTTTGTGACATAAAAAATATTCAAATTTTTTATGTTTATTTATTTGTTAAAAAAATAATCTCTAATTTAAAAAAAAAATTTATAATTTTAAAAAAATAATTTATAATTTAAAAAAAAAATTATAATTTAAAGAAAATAATTTATAATTTAAAGAAAATAATTTATAATTTAAAAAATAATAATTTATAATTAAAAAAAATTATAATTAAAAAAAATTATAATTAAAAAAAATTATAATTTAAAAAAAGATATTCATACGTTTATAAAACAATAATTAAAGCTCCAAAAAATCTTAACAGTTTAGTTTTCAGAAAATGTTTAACAAAGTCTTTG
Organism: Troglohyphantes excavatus; assembly: GCA_963932185.1. NCBI lineage: Eukaryota > Metazoa > Arthropoda > Arachnida > Araneae > Linyphiidae > Troglohyphantes > Troglohyphantes excavatus. Next base: position 26,670,918 of record OZ010678.1, read on the forward strand.
CATTTTAAACGTGACCAAAAGTGCGAGTATTGCTGAAAAACATGGAGATTCTTAGACGTGTATATACGTCCAACGTATATATACGTCCAGGAGCATCAATGGGTTTAAAGTTATAAATTATTAACTTAAGTCAAAACTAGATTTTAGACATTAAATAAAGCCCAATCAGATCAGTATGATATTAAACTACAAATAAGTTAGAAAAAGAAGAACATAGAAATATATTTAAATTAATTAATAAAATTATTAATAAATTTTAAATTAATTAATAAAATTATTTTAAACTAAGAACTTTCCCTGATGTGCTAGACATGTCTAATGACATGAATATTTAAGCTCATCGGCTAAACCAAAAATAATTTTAATTGCATAGGTATTAAAATGTCAGAAAAGGTACTGGCAATTAATTTCATAAACATTACCTTTGAGATTTGGGTCTAAAAATTTTAATCCGTGAACGATGTAGGAGTTATGTAATACATATTCATGAGATTTTAAGTCAAGGTATTATATGCAAAACGTTTATGTCCCAAGACCTATTGTGTGATAAAAGGCTTAATTGTGATTGAGGTTGCTTTAGTTATTTGAAAATATTGTCTATAATGCTGGAATATTTATACTGAAATATAATAACTGAATGTGAATAACTGTATGTATAAAAACTGTATGTAAATAACTGTATGTATAATAACTGTATGTGAATAGCTGTATGTATAATAACTGTATGTGAATAACTGTATGTCTAATAACTGTATGTGGATAACTGTATGTATAATAACTGTATGTGAATAACTGTATGTCTAATAACTGTATGTGAATAACTGTATGTATAATAACTGTATGTAAATAACTGTATGTCTAATAACTGTATGTATAATAACTGCATGTGTGTAAACTGCATGTGTGTAAACTGCATGTGTGTAAAATGTATGTATAATAACTGTATGTGAATAACTGTATGTATAATAACTGTATGTAAATAACTGTATGTATAATAGCTGCATGTGTGTAAACTGTATGTCTGTAAACTGTTGTGAATCTATGAAACTGTATGTATAATAACTGTATGTAAATAACTGTATGTATAATAACTGCATGTGTGTAAACTGTATGTCTGTAAACTGTTGTGAATCTATGAAACTGTATGTAAAGGAATCACAAATCACCTGCTTATAAACTGTTGACAATTTATATAAAAACTATTCACTTTCAAGATTGCACATTAGACGACTCGGAGTTTTAAAAAGTATTTAAAATATGTATAAAAAATGATATACTCGTTTGTCGTTGAATACAATTGCATCGTAAATGAGCGATGACGTACTCAAATTTAATTAATCATACTTTCGCAAAAATGAATAGTATGGTTTAATATTGCTAACATCAGCTTCTGTTCAAGCCATCTTAACAAAGCGATCTGGTAAGCTGACAATATTTGCTCAGAAAATAGTTTTCCACATTATTTGAAATCGATTGCTTGAATGGAAACCGAGTTATTACAACTCAATTATTTTACTTTCCATTCTTTTCCGACGCCTTTTTAACATTACTTCTGTTTATGACTTCTCCACATCGCTGTGGTGGTACAACGGATATGGTCCTAGATTTTTGTGCATCAGGTAGACGGATTGGATTCGATTCCCGGCAAGTCCTGGTTGTAATTGTTGAAAGTGATTTATGAAGGCAGCCTGTGTAGGCAAGCAACTGTTTTTTTTTAAATTTATTTTACTCATTTTTGAGTTCATCTCTTTTTTTAAAAAATGAGACTTGTGTATTCGAAGCTATTTTAAGTATCGAAAGTAATCAAAAATGAGTACATTTTACTTATTTTTAAGTACCTATTTTTAACTGTGAACGCTTGAGGATATGATGTTATGCTTTTCAACAAAATGAGGGTGGGTGAAAATGCATGAAAATGTACTGGTTCTGCAAGACAAAATTACTATAAAGTTATTTTTAATGCCAAAATATTAAATAATGCCAAATAAAAAATTATCCGTTTTTGGTCATCGCTAACTGAATCACCTTAAACAGAAAAACAATCACCCAGTATTTTATGACAGCCCTCTCCTATATAAACATTTCAAAGCCAAATATATTTCACATTTGAGACTGGTTCATTTATAAATATAACTTATTTTAAAATTAATACGCATAGTATTTTTAATTTAATCCTTTCCCTCTAATTTCAAAAATCCAATTACATTTCCTCAGCGATTGCTCCAGATCCACCAAGAAGTCATCTAACAAGAGCAAATACCATTTTTCAGTTAATTCAATCTGAAAGCAATTTAACAAGGAAACGATTTCCACATCATGGCTAAGCCGAATTCAGTCTGTTTTTATAAGGATTTGAAGATTGAATAAGTTATTTTATTACAAGAGCTTTGACAAAAAGTCTCATTCGAAGAATTGTAATGGATTTCCAAATAAAACATTCGCTATTTAATATTTAAATGTGGAAAATATAATGTAAATTATTAGTACGTCTATATCTTTTATAAAATTGGTTTCAATTTAATTATTGTTTTCATGATTTTGTTTCTGCAATAGAAATTATTTAATTCAATTGTTTCAAGGAAATTGTTACATATGCAACATCTATATCAATTATTCGTAATTTTTTTTTATGTTAAGCGTTATTTGTCAAACGTTTTAAGTTACTATTTATAACATTAATTGCAAAGAAAAGTTATTTTGATTGATCATTTGGAGAGGTACACATGTTTCCATGAAAAAAACATTACAAAATATTACGGATGAAGAAATATAATGGATTTCGAAATAAAGAAATCGATATTTAATATTTAAGTGTGGAAAAGATAATGTAAATTATAAGTATATTTTATTTTCTTTTTAAAACTGATTTTAATTTAATTATTGTTTTCTTAAATTTGTTTCTGCAATATAAATGTTTTAGTTGAATCGTTTCCATGATATTGTTGCACTTTACATATACCACATTTATATAAATCATCCGTAATTTTTTTTAATGCTAATCGTTATTTGTCAAGCGTTTTTAGTTACTACTTATTACATTAATTACAAAGAGAAATTATTTTGATTGATTATTTGAAGAGGTACGCATGTTTCCAAGAAAACTACATGATTATTTATTTCTTGTGCATATTCTAAACGATATGCTCTTAATAAATAATTTTTTTATGTAAATGGATATATGAATTACATAGTATATGAATGTAATAGAAATATGTTTAATATTAATGCATTCATTATGATATTTAATTTGCATACGTTAAATTTCAATAAAATCAATATTAATATGTGCAATATTTGAATATGCTCAGAATGTGCTATATTCATATACATATGAATATGTTCAGTACGATTTTTCAACACCAATTTTATGTACAAAATGAATTTATTTGTCCACTCTGCAAATATGTTCAAAATAAATATTTTTGAAAAAATTAGATTTTTATTTTCTTTAGATTTTTTTTAATAATTTCAATTTGAATATTTGCTATGCAAATATACTAATATTGATTGAGAAATAAAATTATATCCAATATAAATATGATTGGTATAAATATGCTTACTACTATACTACACTACTAACAAGTTCCATATGAATTGGTTCACTGTAAATATGTTCATTGTGGATATATTTAATATGAATAGGTTCCATATGAATTTGTTCAATATGAATATGCTCATTATGGATAAATTCAATATAAACGTGTTCCATATAAATATCTTAAATATGAATATGTTCAATATAAAAATGTTTTCCTTTTAAATATGTTCAAGATGATTATGTTAAACATGGATATATTTAATATAAATATGTTCAATATGAAAACTCTCCATATCAATAAGTTCCATATGAATGTGTGCAATATAAATATGTTCATTATGGTATATATTCAATATGAATGTGTTCGATATGAATATGTTCAATACGAATATGTTCAACATGGATAAATTTAATATAAATGTGTTCAATATGAATATGCTCAATACGAATAAGTTCCATATTAATTTGTTCAAAATAAATACATTCAAAATTAATGTTGTTTAATATGAATAAGTTAATTATGTTAATATTAAAACATTATTTTACAGGTGGGTTTTTAGTCTCTGTAACCCTTGTTATGTATACCAATAATTTTCTATTACCTTTATGTACAGATTTTGGAAATATAGCAAATCTGTTTTTATGTAGATTTGGTATGACTATCAGGCGACGCGACAACAAACTGAATTCGAAAAATAGTTTCGGAGGTTACGAAAAAGTAAAAAAAGTAACTTTACCATAATAGCTTATGTTTTGTTAGGCATATTTATCACAATTGTAACCACCATAATTGTAGGGGAAATTAAAAAAAAATAGGCATGTTACAAAATAAAAAAGCGGGGAGGGGGGAAGTGAGAAAATGTAACTTTGGGGGCAGTACAATAAGTCCTTAAAACATTGTGTAAGGACGACTTGCCTTGCAATAAGAGGCGTGTAAGTGTCTGACGGACAAATCATTAACAATTCTTCCTGAAACGGACATGAAATATGCGTGTCAATTTAAAATGGTACACAAGTTATTTCTTTGCACTTTTTTTACTCTTCTGTAATAACTACAGAAAAAAAAATTTAAAAATATATTCTTAACCTTTACTAATAGTTTATTGCGCAGCTCTAGCAAAACTATAATTCAACCAACACATTCAACAGATCATTACAACCCTAAGTAAACAGTCCATAAATAATAAAAAATATTCAAGTATAAATATTATCCGATCGATTCTAATCTGAAAACACTCGCATTTCACAATTTCAATAATCCAATTACAGTTCGTCGAGGATTCTTCTCTAAGAAGCATTACTTCAAAGAAAATCCCCACTTCCAATTAACATCATCTAAAAAACCTATTCCAGTAACCGCATTTCAAGTAACTTGAATTCGATTTGTTTTCGGAATGGAAATGAGTCAGTTATTTCCATGGAAAAGGGAGGAAAACTTGATAATAAAGTGACTATTTTCAGAAGAAGAAAATGGATTCTGATCTGAGATGAGTAAGGCGTTCTCTATTTCTTATCTCAATAGGAGAAGAGAAACTTGATCTTAAATTGCCTATTTATTCGAAGTGCTGATCTCTAAGCACTGTCGGTTTTGTTTAAAGGACATTTTTAGGAGTTGAATGGTGGATGTGGAAAATGATTTTAGGTGAGTTTGTATACTGGTTATAATTCAAAACAATGTATTAATTAAATGGATATGTTACCGTTAAAGTATGAAATCCGTTATTTCATAGAATACCTAGTTATTCCATGAAATAACTGATCGTGTCCGTTAAAAAGTAAAACTCTCTTGTATTTCATGGTTTAACTAGTTATTTCATAGAATAACGATCTGCAGCCCGTTAAAGTGTAAAATAAATTAAATTAATGTCAGATAAATCTCATTCTGAAGCCTCTGTGGGGGGTTACCGTCCGTTGCTACAGCTCGAAGTTTAGGTACTGGTCAGGGATTTAAAAAATGTTCGTGTAAAACCCAGTGTGTCAACAAAAAATGTTTTTGTTTTAGAAATAATGTTCTTTGTAATTCTAAGTGTCATTTTAGTAATCCTTGTTGTAACAAATGATTTTATGGTACGTTTCCATAAATACCATTTATACGCTGCATAAATTAGATAAATTGCTTCTTTTTCATTTTAATTGTCTATCATTAGTTTAATTTCATTTTAGATAAATTGTTTATTTTACACTTTAACTGTCTCTCATTAGTTAATTTATAGAATACCTAGTTATTTCATGGAATAACTAGTTAAAGTGTCAAATTAATAACATATTACACACTTTAACGGACACGATAAGTTATTTCATGGAATAACTAGGTATTCTATGAAATAACTGCATTATATACTTTAATGGTAACAGATATATAATTTTCGTTTTGGAGTAAACATACACTGTTGAAAATAAGTCCTTAAAAATAAGAAACATTTATTATTTTTTGAATATATTCGATGCTTATCATAGCTCCGAATACATAAGTTTCATTTTTGAAAGAGACATGTACTCAAAAATAAGTACAATGGGTGAAAATGTATAAAAAGAACATATGCTGTCTACATAGGTGCCTTCATAAATACATTTTAATAAATATCGAAAATTACAACCACGATTTACCGGGAATCGTATCCATATCTGCAGGCACCACTGTCCAGAGTTTTATTCGTTAAGCTACTAGGGCTACGTGAATAAGTTATAAATATAAACAATGTTTAAAATATGTGTCAAAAGAATGGGAAGTAATATAAATTGAGTTGTAATAACTCAATTTCCATTGAAGCAATCGACGTCAAATAATGTGGAAAGTCTTCTTCTGCACAACTATTTTAAGTTTGTTAGGTCCTTTTGTTAAGATGGTTTGAACAAAATGAATAAAAAGATCAGTACACAGACTGCACAGACTTTTTTCATAAATCCCTTTCAATAAATATCAACAATTGCAACCAAGCCTTATTGGGATTCGAACCCAGATCCTCAGGGTTAGCAGCCCAATACTTTATTCGTTGTACTACTAGAACGACGTGAATAAGTTATAAACAGAAGAAATGCTCAAAAGGTGTGTCAAAAGAATTAAGAGAATTGTGTTTTAATAACTCGGATTCCATTTAAGCAATGGACGTCAAACAATGTGGAAAATCATTTTCCGAACAACTATTTTAAGTGTGTCAGATCGCTTTGTTAAGAAGGCCTGAACAGAAGTTGGGATTAGTAATATTAAATCACACTGCTCATTTATGAGAAATCATGGTTATTTATATTTGAGTACGTCATCGCTCAATAAAAAGAGCAGTTGCTGGCCTACGTAGTATGTGTTCATAATTTTTTTTCAATAAATACCAACAATTACAACCAAGAATTACCGGGAATCGAACCCATATCCTAAAGCACCGCAGTCCAGTGCCTTATCCGTTGAACTACCGGGGCGACGCGACGGGAATAAGTTATAAACAGAAGAATTGTTAAAAAAGTGTACCAAAAGAAAGGGAAGTAAAATAAATGAAATGCAATAACTCAGTTTCCATTTAAGAAATCGACATCAAATAATGTGGAAAACCATCTTTTGTACAAATCTTTTAAGTTTATCAGGTCGCGTTGTTGAGATGGCTTGAACAGAAGCTGATATTAGCAAAATTAAATCACACACATTTTTGAAAAAGTACGATTACATAAATATGAGTACGTCATCGCTCATGTACAGTGTAATTGTATTGAAAGAAAAACAAGTATGTTCAAGTACTCATTTTTTAGTACGTTTTTTTAGAGTGAAATGTCTTTAAAAAGTACATCTTTACACGGGCTATTGCAAATTTATCAATATAACAAAATTTGGATATAAGTTAATTGTTAATTGTTGTTAAATAATGTTGCACTAGAGCTGCGCAGTGGGCTATTGACGACGGTTCGGGGTCAATCACGAAGGACAGACCCGGGAACACATACACATTCACACACATGCACCTCGTTATTATAGAACCATGGTCAGATAACGAGGAAGCACCTGAACTGGCACCCAACGCCTTCAATAGACGTCGGGACTTTGGACCCCGATCAAATTTATCGTGCACCAGTCCAGTATACACGCCGTTAATTTTTGCGGATGTTCAGGACGACTTTTCTAGTATTTTGTAGCGAAGCTAGCAACCCTCCGATCACAAGATCACTAATTTTTTTACTTTTCTTTGTCAAGTCCATCGCCTAGGATCGAACCAAGAATCCTCGGATTCCCAACTGACGCCTTTAACCGCTCGGCCACGGAGGCCGGCTTGGATATGAGGGATTGCGAATAATAGTATGATTAATATATTTACATCGGAAGATTTTAAAAACTCCAAAAAGCGTCATATATAAATATGTTAATATATAAAATTTTAAACTGAATTCTCAGTCGAGAGGTTTGCGAACTTCCAAGATTTTGGAAAGTGGTCAGAATATATATACTGCGGTCAGAATATATATAAGAAAAAAACTCTTATCTGAGTCCCTTTCGCAACATAAATAATTCAATAATTCTCAATTTCTCTACATTGGTGCATACACGAGTAGTCGAGGGCCAGACTAAAATACGATTCCGTGTGTCTCAAAGGACGAATAAATTCGTACTTTGTGAGTGATTTGAGCGAAAAGGACGACGTGAAATGGAATGAGTATTTGGAATGCATATCTTAGATGTAAGTTCTTGGATGTGTTTGGTAAGTCTTTGGTCGAGCCGTTTCCCAATTTATTTAAATATCACAGGATTTGAAAACCTTGTTTTGTATATTTTATGTGTATATTGAGTCTGATTCGTATATTTACAGAAATGCATAATAGTATAGTAAGAATATTACAGTGTAAAAAATGTATTTAAATATGAATCTGAACCTACTCGTTTTTCTTTGAGTACAATTGCATCTAAATGAGCAATGGCGTACTCAATTTTAAGTAATCGTACTTTCTGAAAAATGAGAAGTAAGATTTCATATTGCTTATCTCAGCTTCTGTTCATGCCATCTTAATAAAGAGACCTGTCGTGTTGTATATTTTATGTGTATAGTGAATCTGATTCGTATATTTCCGGAAATGCGTAACTGTATGTAGGATATGAAGAATATTACAGTGCAAAAATTGTATTTAAATATGAATCTGAACTTACTCGTTTTTATTTGAGTACCATTGCATCGTAAATGAGCGGTGAAGTACTCAAATTAAAGTAAACATACTTTCTGGAAAATAAGCAGTGTGATTTAATATTGCTTATCTCAACTTTTTAATAAAGAGACCTGCGTCTGATTCGTATATTTATAGAAATGCATAACTGTATGTAGTATATTAAGAATATTACAGTGTAAAAATTGTATTTAAATATGAATCTGAACTTACTCGTTTTTATTTGAGTACAATTGCGTCTAAATAAGCGATGGCGCACTCAGATTTAAGTAATCGTACTTTCTGAAAAATGAGCAGTGTGATTTAATATTGCTTATCTCAGCTTCTTAATAAAGAGACATGCGTCTGATTCGTATATTTATAAAAATGCATAACTGTATGTAGTATAGTAAAAATATTACAGTGTAAAAATTGTATTTAAATATGAATCTGAACCTACTCGTTTTTCTTTGAGTACAATTGCATCGTGAATGTGCGATGATGTACCTAAATTTAAGGAATCGTACTTTCTGAAAAATGAGCAGTGTGATTTAATATTGCTTATCTCAGCTTCTTAATAAAGAGACATGCGTCTGATTCGTATATTTATAAAAATGCATAACTGTATGTAGTATAGTAAAAATATTACAGTGTAAAAATTGTATTTAAATATGAATCTGAACCTACTCGTTTTTCTTCGAGTACAATTGCGTCTAAATGAGCGATGGCGTACTCAAATTTAAGTAATCGTAATTTCTAAAAAATGAGTAGTGTGATTTAGTATTGCTTATCTCAGCTTCTTAATAAAGCGACCTGCCAAACTTAAAATAGTTGTACAGAAGAGGGCGTTTTCTACATTATTTAATGTCGATTGCTCAAATGGAAAACGAGTTATTACAACTGAATTATCTTACTTCCCATTCTTTTGGCACAATTTTTTTAACATTTCTTCCTTTTATAACTTCTGCACGGCTACCTGGTAGTACAACGGATAAAAAACTGGCCTGTGTTGCCTGAGGATCTGAGTTCGATTGCCGGTAAGTATTGGTTGTAATTGTCGATTATTATTGAATATGCGATTTATGAAGACACTCTATGCAGACAACCAACTGCTCTTTTAAGTCATGTTACTCCTTTTTGAGTACATTTATTTAAAAAAAAATAAACTTATGTATTCGGAGCTATGATAAGCATTGAATGTACTCAATAATAAGAACATTTTTCTTATTTTTAAGTACCTATTTTTAAAACTGCTGTGAATCTGATTCGTATATTTATAGAAATGCATAACTGTATGTAGTATATTAAGAATATTACAGTGTAAAAATTGTATTTAAATATGAATCTGAACTTACTCGTTTTTATTTGAGTACAATTGCGTCTAAATAAGCGATGATGTACCTAAATTTAAGGAATCGTACTTTCTGAAAAATGAGCAGTGTGATTTAATATTGCTTATCTCAGCTTCTTAATAAAGAGACATGCGTCTGATTCGTATATTTATAAAAATGCATAACTGTATGTAGTATATTAAGAATATTACAGTGTAAAAAAATGTATTTAAATATGAATCTGAACCTACTCGTTTTTCTTTGAGTACAATTGCATCGTGAATGTGCGATGATGTACCTAAATTTAAGGAATCGTACTTTCTGAAAAATGAGCAGTGTGATTTAATATTGCTTATCTCAGCTTCTTAATAAAGAGACATGCGTCTGATTCGTATATTTATAAAAATGCATAACTGTATGTAGTATAGTAAAAATATTACAGTGTAAAAATTGTATTTAAATATGAATCTGAACCTACTCGTTTTTCTTCGAGTACAATTGCGTCTAAATGAGCGATGGCGTACTCAAATTTAAGTAATCGTAATTTCTAAAAAATGAGTAGTGTGATTTAGTATTGCTTATCTCAGCTTCTTAATAAAGCGACCTGCCAAACTTAAAATAGTTGTACAGAAGAGGGCGTTTTCTACATTATTTAATGTCGATTGCTCAAATGGAAAACGAGTTATTACAACTGAATTATCTTACTTCCCATTCTTTTGGCACAATTTTTTTAACATTTCTTCCTTTTATAACTTCTGCACGGCTACCTGGTAGTACAACGGATAAAAAACTGGCCTGTGTTGCCTGAGGATCTGAGTTCGATTGCCGGTAAGTATTGGTTGTAATTGTCGATTATTATTGAATATGCGATTTATGAAGACACTCTATGCAGACAACCAACTGCTCTTTTAAGTCATGTTACTCCTTTTTGAGTACATTTATTTAAAAAAAAAATAAACTTATGTATTCGGAGCTATGATAAGCATTGAATGTACTCAATAATAAGAACATTTTTCTTATTTTTAAGTACCTATTTTTAAAACTGCTGTGAATCTGATTCGTATATTTTTAGAAATGCGTAACTGTATAGTGCATTCAGAATGTTACTGATTCATTTACGGTATTTGAATTTTATTGCAAAATATCAAAATATCGCGTTGTCAACATTATTTCAAAATATTTTTAAACACATTATTGATTTGTATAAAATTTTCTTATGTTAAATAAATATTTTACATTTTAACATTTAAAACTTTTTTATTTATAATTTTTAGAAACATGGCACAAACTTCGGAGGAAAAAAAATGCAATGTTAAATAAAAAATGATTAAAGAAATTTTACTATAAATACCAATTTAAATATATAATAATACACAAAGTGATAATTTTATATAATCATTTACAAATAATTTATATATGATAAAGTAGTCTATAAACTGTTATTATTAAATATTGAATATTGCACATATTTTTGCAGCTTGAAAATAATTTATTATGTTTGAACTTTAAAATTATAATCATAATATAATCCCACATTTGTTATGGTTCACAAAATAATGTCGAAAATATATGAAAACCTAATTAATATTTCATATTAAAATGTATATCCTTATAACAGACAAAAGTAAGAAATAGAAGAAATAATTGGTAACGGAAGAAATAAATGGAAACAGAAGAAAGAAGAAATGAAAAACATATTAAGAGGCAATCAAAGTACCGAGGGACTTAACGTAATAACGAATTAACTTAGATAATAACGAATCGTCTGGAAGAAGAGTTGGGCAAGAATATACTTTTATGAATTCTACAGTAAATATAAAGGGCAGTAAAGATAGATGCATAAATAGGGAAAGATGGGGGGAAATGGACTTCAAATATGATTTTTGACGTTAAAAATATATTTTCTTTCATGGGAAAAAAATTGAAAAATTACAGTTGTTTTACAAAATCTTTCACTTTTTTATTGGATACAATCGTATTTTTTTATTTATATATATTTTAAATAACCATTTTTCTGAGATAACATACTACGATGATTCATAGATAGCATAATTTGGGTGAAAATTTTGGAATGTTTCGTATAAATACGTATTTTTAGAACACATCTTCAAATCAAATTAGCAACTTGAATAAAATAAAATAGAATGAACCAGAATCTTCAACTTTCCATAGTATATTTGACTAAATATATTTTCTTTCATGGGAAAAAAATTGTAAAAGTTCAGTTGTTTTACAAAATCGTTCCTTTTTTTATTGGAAACATAATCGTATTCTTTTATTTCATTCTGATGTTTATAAATATTTAAAAAAATCATTTTTCTGAGATAACATACTACGATGATTCATAGATAGCGTAATTTGGGTGAAAATTATGGAATGTTTCGTAGAAATACATATTTTTAGAACACATTTTCAAATAAAATTAGTAACTTAAATAAAATAAAATAGAAGTAACAAGAATCTTCAACTTATCATAGTATATTTGACTAAATATATTTTCTTTCATGGGAAAAAAATTGTAAAAGTTCAGTTGTTTTACAAAATCGTTCCTTTTTTTATTGGAAACATAATCGTATTCTTTTATTTAATTCTGATGTTTATAAATATTTTAAAAAATCATTTTTCTGAGATAACATACGATGATTCATAGATAACGTAATTTGGATGAAAATTATGAAATGTTTCGTATAAATACGTATTTTCAGAACTCATTTTCAAATCAAATTAGTAACTTGAATAAAATGAAATAGAATGAACCAGAATCTTCAACTTTCCATAGTATATTTGACTAAATATATTTTCTTTCATGGGAAAAAAATTGTAAAAATTCAGTTGTTTTACAAAATCGTTCCTTTTTTTATTGGAAACATAATCGTAATCTTTTACTTAATTCTGATGTTTATAAATATTTAAAAAAATAATTTTTCTGAGATAACATTCGATGATTCATAGATAGCGTAAGTTGGGTGAAAATTATGAAATGTTTCGTATAAATACGTATTTTCAGAACTCATTTTCAAATCAAATTAGTAACTTGAATAAAATGAAATAGAATGAACCAGAATCTTCAACTTTCCATAGTATATTTGACTAAATATGTTTTCTTTCAATTGAAAAAAATATTGAAAAATTACAGTTGTTTTACAAAATTGTTCATTTTTTTATTTTAAGAATAATCGTATTCTTTTATTTAATTCTGATGTTTATAAATATTTTAAAAAATCATTTTTCTGAGATAACATACCACGATGATTCATAGATAGCGTTATTTGGGTGAAAAATATGGAATGTTTTGTATAAATACGTATTTTTAGAAAACATTTCCAAATCAAATTAGTAACTTGAATGAAATAAAATAGAATGAACAAGAATCTTCAACTTTTCATAGTATATTTGACTATTAACGTAGTGTTTTATAAGAATTTATTCTAAAAGTAAGTTGTAATGCTCCATTTTGAAAAATAAAAACGCCTTATTAATCATTATATTCGAAAATGAATATATACTTGCTTTATTTTATTCAGAAATATGTGCTGTAATTTACGTTATTTTTAATTTATTCCGCAGACGTTTTTTTTTGTTTCATTTAAAACATTCTGTTTCATTTATTTATAAAGCAAACAATGACATCCATTTTTTTTATCAAAATATCTTCTTTTGTTGACATTATATTTGGTAAAAAATATAAATATGTTACTTCATTATATTAATATATAAATTGAGTTAAACATATTACAGTTAGTTCTTGTCATTTATAAACTTTGAAATTCGTATATTTGTAGAATGATTGCACTTTGCCGAAGACTGTTAAATGTTTACGAATTTTCTATTATCTTAACAACAATTCTTCTTAACATCTATAATTCAAAACATCAATAATTCAAAAACCACATTTTCCCACTTTGCAAAACATTTAAAAAAATATATATGGCTTTCTTAATTTTCATTGGAATAAAATAAAGGGATTATATTCCTTACAAATCCTAGTAATATTCGTTAATAATTCGATTTTTCTTGCTTTAATACAAAAGTTTCATTTTTTTTAAACTACCAGAATTTGTTTTGTATACTCAAACATATCAACATATGGACTTGTATTAAAACACCTTTCGTTTATTCTATGTGAGTAACACTCTTGGATCATGCATCGCTCACTGCTGTGAACTTTTATACTCATGTTTCATGTTTATACCGGAGTAATGTCTTTTATTAGACGAATTCCGTTAAATCTGCACAAACGAGATTGAAACACCTATAAATGTAATTGTTTGCTAAAGTGTTAGTGACTAACAAAGTCAAATAACAAAAAAAGAACGATTTGTGGAATTCAATATTGAATTTAAAAAACACATTTTACCTATGTTATATTGTATTGTATTTTGTATGTATAAATTGTATTATTGTATGCCGAAATAGACAGACCCGCACATAAGTTAATCATAACATACACAAATTACAACGATAAAACATCTAATATTTATTGTATTATAATCCCTATAGATACACAAATAATACTTTTAGTAGCTGTTTACAGTGTAAAGATTAAAAATTGAATGCTTAGCTCATACAACCCTCAAATTAAACTCATTTCAATAGTTTTTACGTGAGTATTACTGTTAATATATTTTAAAACTTAATTATGATTTCAATTGATACAATTTAGTCGTAACATATTTACAATATATAATTATATAATTAACAATATATTAATAACAATATTATACGTGTATACGAAGTTAAAAGTCTGTACATCAATAATTAATTAAGTTTTCGAATAAATAAATATTATTAATCATAATTATAAAATTATAATTTAAATATGCGGAATAATAGCAAAGATGCGTTCAATAAAATACTGTTTAATATCCCATTAAATATATACAAAATAATCACAATATAGTATTGTATTAATGCATATATTAAAATGCATCTTCAAATACTTTATCAAACATCTATGAATTAATAAAATTCTTATCGAAATATAGCACACTTTTTATAAAAGTAAACCGTGCAAGCTACATTTCAAAAGTATGTTGTTTTAAATATAACGTATAATAACGTCTATAATATAGAAATGTTTGTATTTTGTTACTTTTACTGTCGAAAAATAAATTAATCCATTATCTTCATATAAAAATTCAATATCATATCATTAATAAAAACTGTAAAATATCCGCAAGCAAAATATCAGAAAAGAAATGCTAAGCCCCATTAGTAGAACCGTAAGTACGTAAAAGACCTTCAAGCAATTAATTATACAGCATATTTTGTCCTTCATGTTCAAAATAAAAAAATATGTGAACTTATAAAAATTATAGATAAGCTGGTAAACTTAGTAATGGGTATTAAACATCAAACACATTGATCGAATTATACAGAATACGGTAATACCAACTCATCAAATAAAATAAAAATTTATTATTTTTATTAGTACCACTAATTTGAATAAAAAATAACATTTAATAAAAAAAATGGCTTTTATTTTCAGATTTTCTTCATCAAATTTTAGAATTAAACTACAAATTTAATAACTTTAAAGGATTTCCATTGTTTCTGTGACTTAATGTTAATAATTTTAATATAATCAAATATGCCAGTTGCGTATTCTATTATTTAAAAATTATCATGTCACTTAGTTTCCGCTTCTGATTTCTCTGATCTGCTCCTCCCTTTTTCGAATGGAGCACAATGTAACTATAATGGTTTCCCATTAGTGAGCTTGCTTCATATTTCCATACAACTCTCATCAAATGTAACTCTGTAAACATGTTCATCCCAAGATAATATCAATCTTTTCAGTCATATACCGGAGTTATGTAGTTGAATTTATAATACTCCTAAAAACAACTATACAAACAAGATGCAGCTCTAAAGGTTACATAATCCTTTACACACTTTTATAAAAAAAAATATAATAATAATTCTAAAACTTACCAACTGATATTCACCGTCACACACGCAACAACTAAGTCACACACCAGTCCGATAAATCTAACACAAACCACAAAATCCAAAAATTCATCACTTTTATCACCACCACTATTTTAATTAAAATAAAACATTAAAGAAAATACACAACTAGGGCAAATTCCCCATGTCACAAATTCCACAAGCGACGATCCCGCGAAACTTGACCGGCCAGTTCGGCTGCACACCGAACGACTGAGGAGGATGGTGAGAGACGAGGATGCAGTGGGAGGAATGAGGATGGAAGCGCAAGAGCTGCGCATATCTTCTCTCCGGAGTGTATTCCAGCTCGTGGGAAGCATCTTCTTATGAGTGGAGTTTTTTTTAGGGAGAGAGAGTTCGTTGAATAACTTATCGTCTGCCGGGTCTTTCATGTTATGGGCTAATGTAAATGCGTTTTTGCAGATTTGCTTGTGTCTGGGCCATTGGAATTTTTTTTTTATTTGTGATCTGAGGAAAAAATATCAATACGCATCTATGACCTACAGTTGGTAAGGCGTTCAGCTACTAATCAGAGGATTGGTGGTTCGAATCCGGGAAATGGACTTGGCATAAAAAAGTAAAAAAGTAGTGATCTTGCGATCGGCGGGTTGCCAGCTTCGCTACAAAAATACTAGAAAGTCGTCCAGAATATCAAACAAATTATACTGGCGTGTATACGGGACTGGTGCACGATACATCTGATCGGGGTCCAGAGCCCCGACGTCTATTGAAGGGGTTGGGTGCCAGATCAGGTGTTTCCTCGTCATCTGACCATGGTTCTAAAATAACGAGGTGCATGTATGAATGTGTGTATGAATGTGTGTGTGAATGTGTATGTGTTCCCGGGTCTTTCCTTCGAGATTGACCCTGAACCGTCGCCAATAGCCCTCTGTGCAGCTCTAGTGCGACGTTTTTAACAAAACCAAACCAATACGCATCTATGCTGGTATATTGGATAAAAATGGGATACTAGGTTCGGTTTGGTTTGGTTAATTAACGTCGCGTTAGAGCTGCACAGTGGGCTATTGGCGACGGTTCGGGGTCTATCTCGAAGGACAGACACGGGAACAGTGCCTCGTATTTTTGAACCATGGTCAGATGATGAGGACAACACCTGAGCTGGCACCCAACGCCTTCAATAGACGTCGGGACTTTGGACCCCGATCAGATTTATCGTGCACTAGTTCCGTATACACGCCGTTAATTTTTTGTGGATATTCTGGACGACATTCTAGTATTTTGGTAGTGAAGTTGGCAACCCTCCGAACGTAATATCACTACTTTTTTACTATTCCTTTGTCTAGTCCGCGCAAAGGTTCGAATCGGGGACCCTTTGGATTCCCAGCTGACGCCTTAATCCACTCGGCCACGGAGGCCTCTGGGATACTCTATGTGATATGTCTACTGTGGTAAAAATAAGACCTGGGATTAGATTATATTTATAGATTATATCAGAATAGAATATATAAAATTATTCATACAGATTATTGCGATTTAATCACATGACAAATACACACGTGTATATGTGTTGATTGGTTGATTGAGTCTTTAGGTTTTACGAAGGTCGTGGCTCCGTAGAAGCCTTCGCCTCCAGTATGACAAGTAATTTAACATAACATTCGCTCTATAAAACATGTAACATATAAAATATAAAAATATTTATACAGGTTATTGCAATTTAATCACATGACAAATACACACGTGTGTATGTGTTGATTGATTGATTGAGTCTTTAGGGTTTACGAAGGTTGTGGCTCCGTGGAAGCCTTCGCCTCCAGTATGACAAGTAATTTAACATAACATTCGCTCTATAAAACATGTAACATATAAAATATAAAAATATTCATACAGGTTATTGCAATTTAATCAACTGACAAATACACATGTGAATATGTGTTGATTGATTGATTGAGTCTTTAGGATTTACGAAGGTCGTGGATCCGTAGAAGCTTTCGCCTCCAGTATGACAAATAATTTAACATAACATTCGCTCTATAAAACATGTAACATATAAAATATAAAAATATTCATACAGGTTATTGCAATTTAATCAACTGACAAATACACATGTGTGTATGTGTTGATTGATTGATTGAGTCTTTAGGATTTACGAAGGTCGTGGATCCGTAGAAGCTTTCGCCTCCAGTATGACAAATAATTTAACATAACATAAGCTCTATAAAACATGTAACATATAAAATATAAAAATATTCATACAGGTTATTGCAATTTAATCAACTGACAAATACACATGTGTGTATGTGTTGATTGATTGATTGAGTCTTTAGGATTTACGAAGGTCGTGGATCCGTAGAAGCCTTCGCCTCCAGTATGACAAGTAATTTAACATAACATTAGCTCTAGGCCTACATAAATGAAGTTTACCATTGCGAACATGAACTTTGAAGGAGGCATCTCGGTTAAGGTAGGGTCCGATCAACTGGCATAACTGTTGAACAGGAAGAGTATTAGGCCGGTTGTTATTTCTTCAGAATTTTTTTTTTTTAATTTCTTTCGTCCCTTTACAAAATTGTATTTACAGAAGGTTATCAAGGATTTACGAGAGTTAACTTGCTAGCAAAAGCTCCGCCCTTGGACGATGAATATGTAGGGGATTTGTGTGATCATAGGCCACTAGATCATTTACTCTTCATTGTCAATATGGTCTATTGATCCATAGAAGTTAGTGGCTAGTTTGCCAATAAATTCAAGTAGTCAGGGCATATGTAGTGAGCTGGCTATGTGTGTATATGTGTTTGAGTATCTCCAGGTTTTATAGTAGTACAGATAATATGAAAGTTGATAAAAAATCTATGAAAAAAAATAATTTTAAAATTTAAAGCACTAGGAGGATTTTTGAAACTTTCTCTACTGATAAAATTTTAAAAAAAATATTTTTGTAATAAAAAGAATGTGTTAATAATATAAATTAAACTGTCCTACTGTGAAAACGAACCTATATATTTGAAATTTTGATTATCCGTCAGAGGTTTCTAACCCTCTTCGAAATTTCGAAGCTGTAGGGTTGTTTTCACTGCAGGAAATACCAGCCGAGACTTATCGGGAATCGAATTAAGCTCTTCAGGCATCGCAGTCAAAGGTATTATTCATTATACTACCAGAGCGACGTGACGAAGTTATAAACAGAAGAAAAGTTAAAGAGGTGTGCTAAAAGAATTGCAAGTAAGATCATTGAGTTGTAATAACTCAGTTTCCATTTAAGCAATCGACATAAAATATCATTTGGAAAACCCTTCGAGCATGGATCCCTCATAGTAGAGAAATCATAAAGTTATAATATCGCTAACATCAAAGTGAGGCCAACATGTATGGTCTCATACACGTGGTTTATTACGGCATCCACTCATACATTTTTCTAGTTCATTCATAAAAATATCCTGTACTTCATGAAGTAACACATTTACTATTATTTCCAAATCGCAAGTCAATCGCGAACGTTTTTTAATTCATCAGGTGTCATCAGGTCTGAGAAGTTTGCATCACGATAATGACGTCATGTTCACTCTAATACAGTCGATTCATGCTCGAAGGGAAAACCATTTTCTGTTCAACTCAGTTCGTCAAGTCGATTTGTTAAGATAGCTTGGACAGAAACTGATATTATAAATATTAAATCACACTGGTCATTTTGAGAAAGTACGGTTACTCAAATTTGAGTACGTCATCGCTTATTTACGATGCAATTGTACTTAAAGAAAAACGAAGAGGTTAATATAGTAATTTTTACGTAAATTTTTTACAGTGTATCGTCAGATGTTAATTTCATTTCTTTTAATGTAAATTATTTTTAAAAACACACAATATTTATTATTGCGCAGTTGTCGATACGTAACACCAATCGCACAACACAATTTTAACCCACTTTCACATATGTTATCGATATTAACCTTGGCATATTTACGTTATTTAAAAAAAATATGATAATTAGTTATAATAATTAGTAATATAAAATGTATGCTAATTAATACTGAGTTTCGTCCTATGTTAAAAGTCTTGACCATATTATCAGCAGACGTCTGGAACAGCTTCCGAAACTGAAGTGTAATTTCTGCTTAAAAGACTTCAAGTAAATCATTGCAAATGCCAGAGGGGGATTAATATCCATACTGGTCGTTGCGGACCACTTACCGTTTTCCAGTGGTAGTTTATTTATACACGTTTAAACTTTTTTCTTGTGGGCTGGGACAACATTTGTCCAATAGAGTGTAGGAGATCTAGTGGTGGTCTTGGGCCACTTTTCGATCCATGGTATGGTGGAAGAATTTTTAAAAGATGTTTGTTCTGAAGTATGTTGTAGGCTGCATAACAGGTTATTATACCTGTTGGGACTGGTGACGTTTCACTTATGGTTTCAAATGATCGTTTTCGGTTGCGCTTTTTAGTATTTGACACATGATTGGCCCTACCCCGCAACTGTTTGCTTTAAGAAATATTGCTAAAGGCATCTACGTCAGACGTTTTTCTCATTTGTTTTACCTTTGCCTGTGTGCTGGGACAACTTATGTCCCACGAAAGGGGGGGAATTTTTAGAACGAGTGGGGTCTGAAGCATGCTGTTTATGCCAGAACAGGTGAATAAATGGCTTCGGACAAGTGACATTTGACAAAAGGTTTTTATATATCGTCTTCGATCGAGTTTTTTGTATTTCCACACTACAATACACGTACCCCGGATTTGCGAATATCTTTGCTTTGAAAAAGGATCGTAAACTATCCATCCGTCAGACAGTTACACGCCTCCTATACTAATGCAAGTTTTCCTTCCACAAATCTTTAAAAACTTTTTCATGTCTTCCAAAGCGAAATCTCCCCTCACTTTAGGAATTTGCCCGCATCCAATGGAAGTTTTCTGTTATGGATCCCCCGCGAAAAGGTTAAAGGACACCAATTTCCATCTCGCTCAAGTCTCTGCCAATGGCCATCGTACACAAACAATATTAAAGGCATATTTACTTAAAAAAACATTATATTGTTTAATTTCTATTTAACTGTTCCATCCAAAGTACAAAAATATTAAAATGATCCATCCAAAACTTCCATTATCCCCGGGGCTCCCTTAACACCAGAATAATTACAATCCCTCGGATAATGCATCACTAATCAGCGATGGCCACGGTCTAACTCGCATTATCCCAAAGATGTAAACCATGCTTTAATGATGCGGCAGGCATTTAAAAATCTAATTTTCATACTCGGACAAGACACTGTTTCGTCATTAGCAGGAAGCCAATGAACATGTCGATAAATGTTCACGTGATACCAACAAACAATTATGGTTGGAGCTGACGGGCCGATCAATGTTAACATTATTCCGATACGTCAACGTCAACTACAATGGACAGTTTGGGTGGGTTTGGGGAGGAGGGTGAGGGATTTGACGTTGTTTGGTTGTTGACTGATACAATTGGGTGGTGTGTGTATGTTTCTTAACTTTTGGAGATTTATTAGTTGGAGATTTTTACGGGTTTATGTCGGTCATGGTACACTGTTAAACCTAGGTACTTAAAATAAGTAAAATGTACTAATTTTTTATTACATTTGTTTGACGCTTGTTTTCAGATAATAATTCAGGAAATAGTTGGTAAAAGAAAAAGGAATCGAACCGAGACTGCAACCGAGTATGCAACCGAGTATGCAACCGAGTATGCAACCGAGTATGCAACCGAGTATGCAACCGAGTATGCAACCGAGTATGCAACCGAGTATGCAACCGAGTATGCAACCGAGTATGCAACCGAGTATGCAACCGAGTATGCAACCGAGTATGCAACCGAGTATGCAACCGAGTATGGTAATCTATAAGAGTAACTAAATTTACATAAAGCGCCCTCTGGGTGTCAAATATATTAAACATGTTTTTTCATCAGCAATCATTCGTGCATACATCTGCTGTTGCATAACTACACCTTAAAAAATGTGATAAAAAATGAGTACATGGGCGTACTCATATTTCTTTGAGTACAATTGTACCGTTAATAGGCGATGGCGTACTCATATTTATGTAATCGTACTTTCGCAAAAATCAGCAGTATGGTTTAATATTGCCAATAACAGCTTCTCATCTTCACAATGCGAAATGACACACTTAAAATGGTTGTTCAGAAGGTGATTTTCCCACATTATGTGATGTCGATTGTTTAAATGGAAACTGAGTTATGACAACTCAATTATCTTACTTCCCATTCTTATGGCAAACCTTTTTAACATTACTTCTGTTTATATTTTCTTCGCGTCGCCTTGATAGCTTAACGGATAAAACTGTGGACTGCAGACCTAGGTTCGATTCCCGGTAAGTTTAAGTTTTAATTTTCGATAATTATTGAAAGATATTTATAAAGGCCGCCTATGTAGGCTCTTTGTATTCAATTTCACTCGTTTTAGAGCACATGTCTTTTTCAAAAATGAAACATGTATTCGGAAGCATGATAAGCATAAAATGTAATAAAAAATGAGTACATTTGACTTAATTTTAAGTAACTATTATTAACAGTGTAATGTCTTTATAACTATTAATATAATTGAATACGTTATCACACCAACTAGTCAATAAACATATTGGATACTATCATACTGCATACAAACCATACGAATGCTGTCCCTACCATACAGTAATGATACATATAGAGGAATAAAAAGGCCGAATTCCGTGTGTCCATCATTGAAACCACGTGATAGGTGGAAATGCCAATTCATTCATGCGCCAATATTACTTGGCAGGCCTTGGCGACTTTCAGAACTAAACGAGATCGAAGTATTGTAATATGGTTTTGTGTTTAATTTTGTATTTAAATATCGTTTTTTGAACGACTGGCACAATTTAAGGGAGTTTAACAGATATTTTAAAGAGATTTTTCTTACTTTACATTACGTTTTGCATTACGTTTTTATGTAAAAAAATTACCATAAGCAAAGTTCTTTCAATTGTTATTTTGTATACTTCAATAAGAAAATATGAACAATAAAACCTGAGAATATAAAGAGTTTCGTTTCTTCGAGTATTGAACACAAAGAAAATTATATTTTCGTTTCGTTAATGAAGAGGAAATTTTTTGCGCATATTGTTTGAAAAAAAAGTAAATACCTACATATATGTTCAGAAGTTGAATACAGACAGAACGCCTTATCACCAAAAAAGAAGAAAGTGCGCCAAATTTGGAACTCCTGCAGATGTCTGTACGCCAAATGTGGCAGCGCTAAAACCACGTGTTGTTGGTTTTTTTCAATGATGACACCGCGGCCTTACGAGAGTCTGGCATTGAAAGCGCTCCCTATTTAACATTACAACTATATGGTCCCCACAACACTTGCAACATACATCACAGCTTATTATCCATTCAACATCAAGCGACACTCATCATGCTATAACCTTACCACAATAATCTTGACCATCATATACGAGAAATACCTCACCATTATCAATCCAATAATCCACACCATTTGAGAGTACTAACAGGATATCACCTCTCTACAAATGCGCTGACCATAAGGGGGTCCTACGGCCATGTGGACTCCCTCTGTCATTAGTTGCGATGATTCAGCAAGTCCGTGTAGAGTTCTAGTGATACCTTGCCATTGCAATTTGGAAGCGGTAGACTGATTTGGAAATAGTATTCATTTGGATGATTGTGCTAGAATAGTGGTAGGTATAAATAGCGAAATCAGAGCGATTGCTGGGAGGATTGTGCTGATGAGTATTGATGGAAAGGGGGGGGGGGGGTATGTTCACGGTTCAGGGAATGTTAGGGGGGGGGATTAGTTTGAATTTACGTTTATTAGTTGAGTGGTTTTAAATATTAAATGGGTTACATTAGTTGTCTAAACCTTTGACTCTGATGGACGTGATGTCCAGGGATATCCTCACTGTTAAAAAAAAAGGTACTTAGAAATGAGTACCTGAACCTCCTCGTGTTTCCTTGAAAAAAATTGCATCGTAAATGAGCAATGATGTACTCAAATGTATACAGTAAAAATGGTGCTTAAAATGAGTGGATGAATGTACTCGTTTTTCTTTGAGTAAAATTGCATCGTAAATGAGCGATGATGTACTCATATATACACTGTAAGCAAGTGCTTATAAATGAGTTCATAGTTGTACTCGTTTTCCTTTGAGTACAATCGCATCGTAAATGGGAGATGATATACTCATATGTACACTGTAGAAAAAGGTGTTCAAAAATGACTTCATAGATGTACTCGTTTTTCTTTGAGTACAGTTGGATCGTAAATGAGTGATAAAGTACTCAAATTTACACTGTAGGAAAAAGTGCTTAATTATGAATGTATAGATGTACTCGTTTTTCTTTGAGTACAATTGGATCGTAAATGAGTGATAATGTACTCAAATTTACACTGTAGGAAAAAGCGCTTAATTATGAATGTATAGATGTACTCGTTTTTCTTTGAGTACAATTGGATCGTAAATGAGTGATAATGTACTCAAATTTACACTGTAGGAAAAAGTGCTTAATTATGAATGTATAGATGTACTCGTTTTTCTTTGAGTACAATTGGATCATAAATGAGTGATAAAGTACTCAAATTTACACTGTAGGAAAAAGTGCTTAATTATGAATGTATAGATGTACTCGTTTTTCTTTGAATACAATTGCATCATAAATGAGCAATAAAGTACTCAAATTTAAGTCACAAAATATTTTTGAAATATACAAAAAAAATCAATTTTTTAATTTTTAAACTATTTGTGAAAAATCCAAAAAAAAAACACAATAATTTCACTTTTTAAACTATTTGTGAAAAATCCAAAAAAAAATCAATAATTTCACTTTTTAAACTATTTGTGAAAAATACAAAAAAAATCAATAATTTAACTTTTCAAACTATTTGTGAAAAATACAAAAAAAATCAATAATTTAACTTTTCAAACATTTGTGAAATATACAAAAAAAATCAATAATTTCACTTTTTAATCTATTTGTGAAAAATACAAAAAAAATCAATAATTTAACTTTTCAAACTATTTGTGAAAAATACAAAAAAAATCAATAATTTAACTTTTCAAACATTTGTGAAATATACAAAAAAAATCAATAATTTCACTTTTCAAATTATTTGTAAAAAATACAAAAAAAATCAGTAATTTCACTGGTCAAACCATTTTTAACAAATATTAAAAAATATATAATCTACATATTACTAATCCCTAAAGACACATTTAAGTAATATGTTTGACAATACACGATGGCAAATTTGAAGAAGCAGTTTCTACCAACAGATCTGAACTCATATCATGTTAAACTTGAACAAACAAGAAAAAAGTAATAGCTGAGGAATATGAGTTCAAAGTTACATATTCATTCATTCTTGTATAAAATCTTAATATTGATTTGCAAAAAAAAAAATTAGTTATACTTCAATAAATATAACTTTGGTGTCGTTACACAAAAAATAAAATGAATTATTTTTTAAACAATAAAATATTTTTGGATATGTTTGATGATTTTGAGTTCCATACCACATTACCTATCTTGAGAAAGTTTATAAAAACCGTCACTCTAACTATTTAACTAGTTTCAATACTGTTGGTGTTTTCTTGAGTTGTTTAATTGTAAATAATGGTTTTTGCTTCTTTATAATATGATAAAAATGAATCCAATATAATAAAGTATCTTATGGTATAAAGCTCTACTTTAAAAAATGTAGTGGTAAACTGTTTTACATATGAGCTACAATGTGTCATGGGCTTGATTGATAAACTCTTCAAGTTATTTTTTTTATCTAATTTGCATGTCCTGTTACTGCTAAAGTAATATTTTTTCTGATAAAAAAGCAATTAGTAATTAGTC
Source organism: Troglohyphantes excavatus (assembly GCA_963932185.1). Taxonomy (NCBI): domain Eukaryota; kingdom Metazoa; phylum Arthropoda; class Arachnida; order Araneae; family Linyphiidae; genus Troglohyphantes; species Troglohyphantes excavatus. The sequence goes on from OZ010678.1 coordinate 26,696,674, forward strand.
AATAATTAGTGTAATACAGAGAAACACCAGAGTTATATACTTACATTAACTGCCTTCAATGGAAATGGTTCGGTTTGGCTTGGTTTTGTTAATTAACGTCGCACTAGAGCTGCACAGTGGGCTATTGGCGACGGTTCGGGGTCAATCTCGAAGGAAAGACCCGGGAACACATACACATTCATACATGCACCTCGTTATTTTAGAACCATGGTCAGGTGACGAGGAAACATCTGAGATGGCACCCAACGCCTTCAATAGACGTCGGGACTTTGGACCCCGATCAGATTTATCGTGCACCAGTTCCGTATACGCCAATATAATTTGTTGGATATTCTGGACGACTTTCTAGTATTTTTGTAGCGAAGCTGGCAACCCTCCGATCGCAAGATCACTACTTTTTTTACTTTTCTATGTCAAGTCCATTTCCCGGACTCGAACCACCAATCCTCTGATTAGTAGCTGAACGCCTTACCAACTGAGCAACTGGGGCTCTCAATGGCAATGCTAAAAGAACAACCGTATATCTCAAAAGAGTCTTTTCCACAAAATCCTATATATACCACTGAACTAGAATAAGATAAACCCTGGAGAGAGAGGAGTACGCGTGGCCGACCACTTTACTCCTTTTAGAGCGAAGGTATAAAAATAGTCCTTTCGCATAGGTTTGCATAAATTTAAAACCTCGTTTCTGGCTTTTAAAAATACGTAAAACGTTACACATTTAATGTTTTTTAATACTTATTTACTTACAAGAAAAGAATAATACAAAAGTCACCAAATGAACTAGTTTGAAACATTTCTATGACGTGAAGCACCCGCATACCTAAAGATGAATGTTTTCTAAACCTTTCTTCCGCATAGTATGCATCCGCGCGGTACGGTACAATACATTGCCCCTCAATGGAAGTCTTCGTTCCAGTTATATTATATTCTAGTTCAGCGATATATAGTATAGAAATTACCAGGTTTACCAGCAAATTGTTATGGGAAATTCAAAACATATGTAATGCATTCTAGATTAATGAAATCAGATGATTTGTGTTCAAACACGGTTTTACATAGTTACCAGTTTATATAATTGTGTAATTAAGTATTATAATTTAATTTTAACCTTACTTCCAAATGTCATATCTACTTGAAACTTATTGTGGATATTCAATTTCGTTGATGATAAGGCGATATTTATCCATAATAATTGTCAAAAAGTATTTTACATGATTGAATAGCGAATTTTATTTAATAACGAATAATTGGATAATGGCCAGTTTTAAAACTCCTTTTATCGTCATGAGTTTGACCCAGATATCGAAATAAATAATAATAATTTCAAGATACATCAAATTTATTGTGCATACTTGAAGATAAAGAGTCTGAAGGGTTATGAAATATAATTTTAAATAATATTGTTTTTAAGGTAGACCCGAGCCCCAAATCCTATATTTTTTATAAATGAATTCAGGAATACCATTTTTTTGCATTATTTGAACATCTTCTGATCAATAATGAAAGAAAAAAATATTATTTAAAACAAAATATTTTTGATTTTTTTGCGTATTTTAAGCCTATATAGGCTTTTAATAAAAAATCGTTACTCCTCTAATTTTTAACATTTTTATAAAACATTAAATTGATTAAATAACATTAAAGTATATATTAATGAGGTATCATTAGATTTTAGTAAATTCGTGTTTGTTATAAAAATTTTATTTTAAGTTCATAACCTAAAGTATATTGAATTTTTATGTTCATTAATTCATAAAAAAATAATGTATAACTCAATTTTAAAAAAGTTATTCCTACGTTTAAAAAACAAGTATTAAAGTTCCAAAAACAATTAACAGCTTAGTTTTAAATAAATATTTTACAAAGCCTTAGAATTTTAAACTTAACTGGAATTTCAAAAAAATATATTTTGAGTAAATGGCGAATGCTGCAGACGAAAAGTAGTTAGGAAGATGATAAACGGTATATAAACATCTAAAGAAACATATTTTCTTTCATCTACTGCTTTGAAATTTTGTGCAAACCTTCTTAAACGATGCTATACATACTTAAGAAGGTGTGTACAAATATTCAAAACAATAAAAGAAACAGAAAATATGTTGTTTTAGGTGTTTACATATCATTTATCATCTTTCTACACCCTTTTCGTCTGCAACAAACGTCATTCACTCAAAATATTTTTTTTTACATTTTGGTCACGTTTAAAATGCTAAGGCTTTGTAACTAATTAACTTACATGTTTTACAAACGTATGAATAATTTTTTTTAAAAATAAGTTAAACAAAAAATTTTGAATTATTTAACATAAAAAATTTAATATTTTTTAGGTTTTGAACTTAAACTAAGTTTTTGAAAACTATTAAAACCCAAATCTGCTGAAGTTTTTTCATACGTCTGTAGTACAAACCTTGACGTTATTTAATCAATTAAAACATATTTAAAAAATATTAAAAATTGAAAGAGGAGTAGTGTTTTTTAAAAAAGTATACTTAAGCTTAAAAAAAATAAAATATTTTTTAAAAATAATATTTTTGTTTTTGATTATTGTTCAGAAAAAGGTGTTCTAATAATATTAAAAAAATTGTATTTCTGAATTCATTAATAATCAAATTAGGATTTGGGGCTCGAGTCTCCCTTAAATATGTACAGCATCGTTCTATGCAAAAATAAAACAACAGATTTTGATTTTTTTTTTCGGAATTTGGATCTCGTTTATAGAAAATATGAATTTTTCCAGAAAAAAATTTACTCTGTAGAAAAAGGTGCTTAAAAATGAGTGCATGAATGTACTCGTTTTTCTTTGAATACAATTCCTATGTAAATGAGCGATAAAGTACTCAAATGTAAGTCACAAAATATTAAAAAAAAATACAAAAAAAATCAATAATTTCAATTTTTAAACTATTTGTAAAAAATACAAAAAAAAATCAATAATGTCACAGGTCAAACTATTTTTAACAAACATTTAAAAAAAATATATCAAAAATATATATCAATTTAATTAATAATATTAATTAAACTTAAAGAAATAATCATATTTTCTAGAACCTGCAGGAAAATTAATACTCATTTAAATACTTTTTTACTTTAGTTAAATTCCCAAACAACATAAAGGAGCCCCAGTTGCTCAGTGGATAAGGCGTTCAGCTACTAATCAGAGGATTGGTGGTTCGAATCCGTGCGATGGACTTGACAAAGAAAAGTTAAAAAGTAGTGATCTTGCGATCGGAGGGTTGCCATCTTCGCTACAAAAATACTAGAAAGTCGTCCAGAATATCCAACAAATTATACTGGCGTGTATACGGGACTGGTGCACGATACATCTGATCGGGGTACAAAGTCCCGACGTCTATTGAAGGCGTTGGGTGCCAGTTCAGGTGTTTCCTCGTCATCTGACCATGGTTCTAAAATAACGAGGTGCATGTATGAATGTGTGTGTGAATGTGTGTGTGTTCCCGGGTCTTTCCTTCGAGATTGACCCCGAACCGTCGCCAATAGCCCACTGTTCAGCTCTAGTGCGACGTTTATTAACAAACCAACCAACCAGAATATCCAATAAATTATACTGGCGTGTATACGGGACTGGTTCACGATACATCTGATCGGGGTCCAAAGTCCCGACGTCTATTGAAGGCGTTGGGTGCCAGTTCAGGTGTTTCCTCGTCATCTGACCATGGTTCTAAAATAACGAGGTGCATGTATGAATGTGTGTGTGAATGTGTATGTGTTCCCGGGTCTTTCCTTCGAGATTGACCCCGAGCCGTCGCCAATAGCACACTGTGCAGCTCTAGTGTGATGTTAATGACCAAACCCAAACCAAACACAAACAACATAAAATAGATATTTTGTTAAAAATACATATAACCCAATCTAAAAAAAAATCGGATTACAACCACCAATAATATACATCTCCATCCCCCCAGTACCACAAACAACTCAACTCCCCTCACCACCCATCAAACCCGCAACATCCCAATAATCTTTTCCCCCCCTCCTTCCAATCTCAGACTCGATCGTCTGAAAATTGGAGTCCATAGAACAAACGAACGGAAAAAGGGACAAGGGAAACTTCAAATGATGACTATCCCCAACCCTGGAAGAAAAAAAAACTCCAAACACAACAGAGAAGAGTTATATAAGAAATATAGCGAGTCGCCATCCCTATTTTTTGTTGTTATTGTTATTATCATTGTTATTTTTTTTTTTCGTCTGTAGGCGTAAGCGCCCGTTCTTGGGACGAGGAAGACTTTAGTTTCTTGGTTGCGCCTGAGACGGGTCGGTTTTTATCACGGTTTGCGCCGCTGGAATTGCGTGATGTTTTTTTTATGCATTGTTAACGCCTTTTTTTTTTTTTTTTTTTTCCGTCCTCTGAGTGGAAAGGAAGAGAGATTTGGTCTTGTTGCTTCTCTTGCAGAGGGGGAGTGTGTGGAGTTGTGCATTGTATTTGTTTGTTTGTTTGTATCACTTAATATTCTTTGAAAAATGCTTTGGGTGTGATATTGCGGGACCGTGGAAATGGACGCTGGTGTTAGGTTTGAATTCTGAGTGGAATATTTTGTTTTTTGTATCATTTTTATCATAAATATCATGGTTTTCTCTGTTTGTTGTTATTAGGAATTCAGGGTACCATATTTTTTTTTTACTTTCTGAATAAAAAAATTAATGTATATTATTGAAATTTATATAAAAGACAATATTTAACACACACTTTCTAGAATATTTTGTTTTCTTGTATCATTTTTATTATAAATATCATGGTTTTCTCTGTTTGTTGTTATTAGGTATACAGGGTACCATATTTTTTTTTTTACTTTCTGAATAAAAAAATTAATGTATATTATTGAAATTTATATATAAGACAATATTTAACACAAACATTCTAGAATATTTATTTTTTTTGTATCATTTTTATCATAATTATCACGGTTTTCTCTTTTTGTTGTTGTTGGGGATACAGGGTACCATATTTTTTTTTAACTTTATGAATAAAAAAATTAATGTATATCATTGAAATTTATATAAAAGACAATATTTAACACAAATATTCTATAACTATTTGTATATTTCCAATATATAAACATTTTTAAAAAAAAATTAACCTTACTTTCCGTTCTTTTGGGACACTTTTTAGCATTGCTTAGTTTTATAAAATTTTCACGTCTCCCTGGTAGTAAAACGGCTAGGGCATTGGGCTGCTATCCCTAAAACACTGTGTTCGATTCCCTGTAAGTCATTTATTTAAGTAGTAAGTTATTTAATTAAATTGATTTAAAAATTCATCCTATGTAAGCTAGCATATGCTCTTTTTATTCATTTTTACCCATCGTACTCATAGTACTTATTTATAAGAACTTATATTTTTTTAAATTGAAACTTATGTATTCAGAGCCATATATATATATATATATATATATATATATATATATATATATATATATATATATATATATATATATATATATATATATATATATATATATATATATATATATATATATAAAATCATAATTTATGTTAATCAATATAATTTTACACTAGAGTTCCGAATTAGAAGATACATTTAACCATAATTCTTTGTTAGTGTAGGCAAAACTAATTAGTCTCGGATAGCAAATTGTGTCACAAATAATGTAATTATTACAAATATTCTATACTTCCAAAAATGTTACACAATTCAAACTTTTGCTAATTTAATATTTTACTTTTGAATAAAACATTTGAGGACCTTAATTTTGATAATGAAATTAATTTTTTTTATTTGCCATATATGTTGAGGTCCATATCATAATTTAATTTATCTTAATATTTTATAAACTAATATTTATCCACTTAATTATTATAAAAATAATATTGTTCATGAAGGATGTGCCTAGAACAATGTATCCTTGTTGATTAAATGATAGAATTTTAAAAATGCATATTTTTTGTTATTGAACGAGCAAATAAATTACATTTTTTTAATCATGATAAATTAATTAAAAAAATTATAATGTAAGATGTATAATGTTACAGTATAAGTTGATTATGAATATTATATTAGAATTTATTAACATTACATTGTGTAATTTCAAAGTTAAATAATCGTATCCCATACTTTAAAACAAAAAAGTTATTGGCATTGAGCAATATGTGGCAACTACTAACTATATAGGGCAACTACACATAAAACGTGTTGCCATTTCAAAATTATATTATTCCAAAGGGAAGTGATATAAATGTGATAAATAAGAGATAAATGACTGCTCAAGATTATGATAAGAGAAAATGTGCAACGCTAGTGCGACGTTAATTAAACAAACCAAACCAAACCAGAACATCCAACAAATTATGCTGGCGTGTATACGGGACGTTTGCCCGATAAAACTAATCAGGGTCTAATATCTTGACGCATATTGAGGTTGCGTCGGGTGCCAGCTCTGGTGTTGTCCTCGTCAACTGACCATGGTTCAAAAATACGAGTCATCGTACCCGCGCCTTTCCTTCCAGATAGGCCCCCCGCCGTCGCCAATAGCCCACTGTGCAGCTCTAGTACGATAATTAACCAATTAATTAACCATTAACCACACCAAACCATTTTAAAATAACGAGGTTCATCTATGAATGTAGATGTGTTCCCGGGTCTTTCCTTCAAGATAGACCCCGAACCATCGCCAATGGCCCACTGTGCAGCTCTAGTGCGACGTTATTTAACCAAACCAATCTAAAATAACCAGGTATATGTATGAATGTGTGTGTGAATGTGTTCCCGGGTCTTTCCTTCGAGTTAGACCCCGAACCGTCGCCAATAGCCCACTGTGCAGCTCTAATGCGACGTTATTTAACTAAACCAAACTAGATATTTATTTATTCTAAGCAAGATAAAAAAAAACACTATGCAGAAGGCAAAAAAAAAAAAACTTCACTCTCAAACCCAAATTTTGTTAATTTGAAGCCGATGTAGAGGCTTGGTTTGGTTTGGTTTGGTTTGGTTAAATAACGTCGCACTAGAGCTGCACAGTTGGCTATTGGCGACGGTTCGGGGTCTATCTCGAAGGAAAGATCCTCCTGTGTAGAGGCATCCATGATGTGCTCCACTTTCTTTGCTTCCGCAATATTTCGTATAATTTTCATGTTAAAATAAGCCGAATTGTATTGCTTTTGGCTGAGTTTTTTTTCTATTTTCTTTTTAAACCCATTTTAAATGCAATCGCCTATTAAAATAGAAAGTCATTTGCAAGTTAAAGTCGAAGTAGATAAAAATCAAGAGAAAAAACTATTTGTTTGGCAATATAAAAAGTAATTCTATAAGAAGAAAATATAATATTTATATACATTTAATATTTATACAGTGCTATGATAATAATAAACACCTCTAAATCACTTAAAAAAAATATTGGGCCACAGCATGGCTGCTTTCAATTGGCTTCAACGCGCCCATAGAGGAAACAAGGTTTGAGCCTTCCAGCAATTGCAGTTAGAGTTCAGTGTACTTAATCCGAAACTACCCCCCCCCCCCCTTCTTCCTTCCCACTGATCTCTAACTGTAACTTCTGGATAGGGCAAGACATTTTGTTGACTTGAAGGCGATATGGAGGCCGCCATGATGGGACACACTTTTCTTCATACCGCAATATTTCGTATATTTTTCATGTTAAAATACGCCGACATATATTATTTTTGGGTAAGTTTTTTTTAATTTTCTTTTTAAACCCATTTTAAATGTAATCTGCTATTAAAATAGGAAGTCATTTGCAAGTCAAAGTAGAAGTAGTTAAAAAGCAAGAGCAAAAACTATCTGTTTGGCAATATAAAAATTAATTCTATAAGAAGAAAATATAATATTTATATATATTTAATACTTCTACAATGCTTTGGTAATAAAAAACACCACTAAACCATTTTTAAAAAAATGTTGGGGCACAGTATGGCAGCTTTCAATTGGTTTCAACGCGCCCGTAGAGGAAACAAAGTTTGAGCCTTCCAGCAGTTACAGTTAGAGTTCAGTGTTCCTTCCCCATAAGGCCACCAGCAATTGATAATTGCCGAAGATGACGCCCACCAAAATGGCCGCCCAAAACTTGTTGAAGCTCTTCCACGAAACAAAGAATCCAACCTCGTTACCAGGAAACAACAACAAGGATCCGAGAGTTTCTTCACAACGTCAGCGTCGATTAAGAAGCACGTTATTCATACTCTCGAACCGTCACGTGTGCATGTAATTAACATTTTCTAATTTAATTAGCCGAAAAGGGTGGCATCTCTCGAAGAATGCTTCTTTGTTGGGGGGGAAGGAAGGTAAATTCGAGTACGATTGTTTTGGAGATGCGAGTGGTTTTGGAATGTTGCGAGGTTTGTTGTGTTAAGATTTCGAGTTTGATTATAGAGTTGGATGTAGTTAAATGAGAATGTATGTTGATTCGGAGATATTAAGGAATTATTAAAGTTTTTGTTTTCCCCTCACCCATTTCAGACGTCTTAGATTTATTTAACATAATTTATTTAATTTAGAATCGTTTCAGTTTGGGTTGGTTGGTTGGTTGGTTAATTAACATCGCACTAGAGCTGCACAGTGGGCTATTGGCGACGGTTCGGGGTCAATCTCGAAGGAAAGACCCGGGAACACATACACATTCACACATACATTCACACACACATTCATACATGCACCTCGTTATTTTAGAACCATGGTCAGATGACGAGGAAACACCTGAGCTGGCACCCAACGCCTTCAATAGACGTCAGGACTTTGGACCCCGATCAGATGTAATCGTGCACCAGTCCCGTATACACGCCCGTTTCAGTTTGGGAGCCCCAGTTGCTCAGTGGATAAGGCGTTCAGCTACTAATCAGAGGATTGGTGGTTCGAATCCGTGCGATGGACTTAACAAAGAAAAGTAAAAAAGTAGTGATCTTGCGATCGGAGGGTTGCCAGTTTCGCTAAAAAAAATACTAGAAAGTCGTCCAGAACATCCAACAAATTATACTGGCGTGTATACGGGACTGGTGCACGATAAATCTGATCGGGGTCTAATGTCCTGACGTCTATTGAGGTTGCGTCAGGTGCCAGCTCAGGCGTTTCCTCGTCATCTCACCATGGTTCTAAAATAATGAAGTGCATGTATGAATATGTGTATGAATATGTGTGTGAATGTGTTTGTGTTCCCGTGTCTTTCCTTCGAGATAGACCCCGAACCGTCGCTAATAGCCCACTGTGTAGCTCTAGTGCGACGTTAATTAATAAAACCAAACCAAACCAACTCGAAGGAAAGAACGCGAACACATTCACACACACACATTCATACAAGCACCTGGTTATTTTAGAATCATGGTCAGATGACGAGGAAACACCTGAACTAGCACCCAACGCCTTCAATAGACGTCGAAACTTTGGTTTGGTTTTTTGTTAATTAACGTCGCACTAGAGCTGCACAGTGGGCTATTGACGACGGTTCGGAATCGGGAACACATACACATTCACACACACATTTATACATGCTCCTCGTTATTTTAGAATCATGGTCAGATGACGAGGATCAACAACTGAGCTGGCACCCAACGCTTTCAATCGACGTCGGGACTTTGGACCCCGATCAGATGTATCGTGCACCAGTCCCGTATACACGTCGTTAATTTTTGCGGATGTTCTGGACGACTTTTCTAGTATTTTTTATCGAAACTGACAACCCCCCGATCACAAGATCACTACTTTTTTACTTTTCTTTGTCAAGTCCATCGCCTACAACGGGTAAGACACTGGATGGCGGAGCCTTAGGACAACGGTTCGATTCCCGGTAAGTCTTGGTTGTAATTGTCGATATTTATTGAAAGTGATTTATGAAGGCAGCCTACGTAAGCAAGCAACGTCTCTTTTCATAAATTTTTACTCATTGTACTCATTTTTGAGTAAATGTCTCTTTCAAAAATGAAACTTATGTGTGCAGAGTTATGATAAGCATAAAATGTACTCAAAAATGAATAAATATTACTTATTTTTGAATACCTATTTTTAACAGTGTGTATTGCTGATACACACACATATTTTACAGAATGCTTATTATACATTTCTCTATAAATAATTAAAAAATCTAAGGGTTTCGAAAAACTTAATAACAAACAAAAACAAACATTGAGAAAAACAATTAATGCTAAATTAATGCAATAAGAACAATTTAATGATTTCTTTCATTCAAAAACATACCTGGCATCTAGCACAAATATCAAATAACTCCCTGAAAACATACATACAATTTTAGAAGTATATTTAGAAGATTCCAAAATATGATTTTGACAAATAAAAAAAAATGGATAATTAAAATTTTTTGGTACTGTGTTTTCTTACGTTTGTATTCACAGCAAGATTGTTTGATTTATCTTAATATTTTGAAGCATATACAAACAATATTTTTGAATAACTGAATATTTTATGTTATAATTTGTTAACTGAAGAATACACATTTTTTGCATAAAATATCAATATAATCAATATAAATAATCAATATAATCAATATAAATAATCAATATAACTGCAAAAAAATCTTTGCGTTAATTTATATTGTAATATTTTATGTTATAATTTGTTAACTGAAGAAGACACATTTTTCGCATAAAATATCAATATAATCAATATAAATAATCAATATAACTGCAAAAAAATCTTTACGTTAATTTATATTGTAATATTTTATGTTATAATTTGTTAACTGAAGAAGACACATTTTTCGCATAAAATATCAATATAATCAATATAAATAATCAATATAACTGCAAAAAAATCTTTACGTTAATTTATATTGTAATATTTTATGTTATAATTTGTTAACTGAAGAAGACACATTTTTCGCATAAAATATCAATATAATCAATATAAATAATCAATATAACTGCAAAAAAATCTTTACGTTAATTTATATTGTAATATTTTATGTTATAATTTGTTAACTGAAGAAGACACATTTTTCGCATAAAATATCAATACAATCAATATAAATAATCAATATAACTGTAAAAAAATCTTTACGTTAATATATTTCTGGGATTGTAACCATTTATTCAAAGTTTGTAACTTTTACGTCTGTGTATAACCGTTTTTAAAAGATATTTACAATTATTTTATGAGATTTCATTATAAATATGTTGAATGTAATGAGTTTAAACTTATGCTTGCTTAATTAGTCAAATAAAGCAAATATATGTTTAAACATATGATCGTTAGCCGATTTTACGATTATAAATTTAAGACTAAATATGTTTTTATTTTTAAATAATAAATCCTATACACATTAATTATTTTATTTTTTAATTATTTTTAATTGCAAATTAATTGCAGCATTAATTTTTAATTGCAAATTAATTGCAGCATTAATTTTTAATAACTATTTTAATTATAAATGAATTGCAACATTCATTTTATTTAAATGTATAATTATGTTTTTAATTACATTAACATAACAGCCATAGTTAATTACCTAATGCCACGCAAAAGTTAATTACATGTGAATTATAATTTATGAATATTGAGAAATAGTTAGGTATAATTAATTATTGATAATTAATAACGTTTCATATTGAATGGCAAATAATTATATGGAAAATTATTTACAAATGCTTTATTCAAACTTCCTGTATTGTCTAATTTTATTTGCATTCTTTCTCTATTAAACTGTCTATCGGTTATTCATATGCGCCCTATAGTTTTATAGTTAAAAGTATTTGTTTATTATATACAAAATCGTAACATTTGTTTACTATAATTTCAAGTTCCGCAACTGTTTCCTTCGAAGTATATATGCTTTGTATTTCAACCGTATTTCCTGAAATGGTTCGAATTTAATGCCATTAACTTTCTGCCACTGATCTAAATAATATAACAATAATATTTGGAGCGAGGACTAAGCGTTGCCGATCACTTTGCACCTTTTTGAGCAAAGGTAGACAAACTTACAACGAAGGTAGAAAAAATAGTCAATTTGCATAGATTTGCGTAGATTTAAAACCGCAGTTTTGGATTTCAAAATTCATTTAATGTTTTTCCATACTTAATTCCTTACTAACAAGAAAAAAGACAAAATACACCGAAAAAAAAAGTTTTTAACAATTATGTGACGTCAGATGAGACTCCCGCATAGCGAAGGACGAATGTTTTCTAAACCTTTCTTACGAATTTTATGCATCCGCGCGGCACCGTTAAATACATTTTCACCCAATGGAAGTCCTCGCTCTAGTTTTGATAGTTTATATTATACTCTAGCTAAGTGGTTTCTGTAAAAACAATGTTAGTAGGGTACTAATTTTTTTTTAATAAATTTAGAAAAACTATAACTACCAGTAAAATAATCAATAAAAGTTAACTTTTTCAAATAAATGTGATGCATTAAAATAATAACCAATAAAAATTATCTTTTTCAAATAATTGTGATGCATTAAAATAATAACCAATAAAAGTTACCTTTTTCAAATAAAATGTGATGCATTAAAATAATAATCAATATTTTTGCTCTTTAAAATAAGCGTACTTCACAAGAAGTTTGTTAGAACAATATTTATGAGAAATGGCGTCATAAATATTGTCTTAAGCAAACAACCCAGAACGGGAAAAATCGGTTCCGTAACCCATGAAAGTGAAATTTGACTTGGGAAGTCTCATTTGTATAATTAGTTCATTTCCAATTTTATTTCATTGTCAACGTCCATACATTGTGAAATTTAGTATTTTGACTTGATGTTTAACGCAATATGTGGTATAAAATATTAAAAAAAAACATATAATTTATTTTTTATTATTTTTTGTACCTCAACCACCAATCCTAAAAAATTAAGGCTCTGTAAAACCAGTTACAGGAGACAATTATTTTATATAAACAAAATTTTAAATAAAAAAAAATCGATAAATTTAAAGTACCAGTAAGTTTAAAAAATATTATTTCTGTAGAATTATAATATACTCGTAATTTTTTGATCCACGTCTTTCCAATACATTTTTAAAGTAAGCATACTTAACAAAAAAGTATGCAATAACTACAAAATAAAAATATTGTACTGAATACATTTAAAATAAACAACGCTGATAAGCAAGTGTTACCTTCTGTATAAGAACTTTTAGGTTATATTTCACTTCAGAAATATGTACTTTTTAATAGACTTTTTGTGTTAATGAATGTATGCCAAATTGAATTCCCAGTATATATAATTAAAACTTTAAGAATCGTGTTATTGCCTTGTGGCCTTTAATCGTGTTATTGCCTTGTCGTGCCTTTAATCGTGTTATTGCCTTGGCGTGCCTTTAATCGTGTTATTGCATTGGCGTGCCTTTAATCGTGTTATTGCCTTGTCGTGCCTTTAATCGTGTTATTGCCGTGGCGTGCCTTTAATCGTGTTATTGCATTGGCGTGCCTTTAATCGTGTTATTGACTTGGCGTGCCTTTAATCGTGTTATTGCCGTGGCGTGCCTTTAATCGTGTTATTGCATTGGCGTGCCTTTAATCGTGTTATTGCCTTGGCGTGCCTTTAATCGTGTTATTGCATTGTCGTGCCTTTAATCGAGTTATTGCCTTGTCGTGCCTTTAATCGTGTTATTGCCTTGTCGTGCCTTTAGTTGTGTTATTGCCTTGGCGTGCCTTTAATCGTGTTATTGCATTGGCGTGCCTTTAATCGTGTTATTGACTTGGCGTGCCTTTAATCGTGTTATTGCCGTGGCGTGCCTTTAATCGTGTTATTGCCTTGGCGTGCCTTTAATCGTGTTATTGACTTGGCGTGCCTTTAATCGTGTTATTGCCTAGTGGTGAACGAAAGTGAAAAAAATATCCAATTTACATGGATTTATAAACGCATTTTTGGCTTTCAAAATACATTTAATGTTTTTCCATACTTACTTAGAAGAAAAAAGACAAAATACACCGAAAAAAAACCCAGTTTTTAACAATTATGTGATTTTACGTGAAACTCCCGCATAGCCAAGGAAGAATGTTTTCTCAACCTTTCTTCCGAATTGTATGCATTTCGCGCGTCACCTTAAAATACTTTTTCGTCCAATGCTTATAGTTTATATTATACTCTAGATCAGTGGTTTCTTAAAAACAATTTTAGTAGAGTACTTTCATATAACCTTAATTTTATTACAAATAAATTTAGAAAACTTCAACTACAAGTAAAAACGTTCAAGTAAAAGTTAATTTTTTCAAATAAATTTGATGCATTAACATAATAATCCATATTTTTACTCTTTAAAGTAAGCGTACTTCTCAAGAACTTTGTCAGAACAATTTTATAAGAAATTGCATCTTAAATATTGTCTTTAACAAACAATCCCGCTCGTGAAGCGGCGGTGCCGTAACGCCAAGGTTTAACCAATAAAATTAAAATTTGCTTGGAAGTTTGTTTTAAGTCTCATTTGTGTAATTAGTAGTTCATTTCCAATTTTATTTCATTGTCAACGTTCATACATTGTGAAATTTAGTATTTTGACTTGATGTTTAACGCAATATGTGGTATAAAATACTTAAAAAAAACATATAATTTATTTTTTATTACTGTACCACAACTATCAATTTTAAAAATTGAGGTTTCGAAATAACAGTTGCAGAAGTGAAAATTTAATATAATAAAAATTTATATTAAAAAAAAAATAGATAAATATCATCTACCAGTAAATAAAAAATATTATTTTTTAAATAAATAAGATATGTTTAATTATTAAATATTTTGCTTGAAGTCATTAAAATAAGTATACTTAACAAAAAAGATAACTATAACTAGATAACGCGATAACTATTAAATAAAAATCTATTGAATACGTGTGCAATAAGCAACGCTGATAAGGGAGTGTAACCTTCTGTGTAGTACGTTTTAGGTCAAAACTTAATTGAGAAATAAGTATTTTATAATATACTTTTTATTTTAATGTATCTTCCATATTGGATTCCCAAATCATTACAATTAATTATTTTACAAGCATTTTTCTAAAAATAAATTATTGGTATTTATGAAATTAAAGTACGATTCGTCTCTGGTCCATGACATTCTCTTTTCTTTTGACATCTCTTGGTATGTGTTAAAATTCGATGTTTCTAAGGGGCGTAAAAGAGATCTTTAATACAGGAATAATATGTATGATAAGATATAGGTGGATTATACCTACTATGGCAGAGTGAGCTTTCTCGAACGCGACCACTCCCGCTCGGATCGACTAACATGCTGCCCAGTTACGCTTCTGTGAACGCCACTCGCTAGGTTAAATTATTGTGCCTTTTACTCGCTACAGATGGTGTATGGACAGTAGAGTACATGAATGACGTAACCAAATACACAACTTACATTTATTCGCTCATTACAAATCATACATGCTTAACATGTGTTACTTTTAGTTGGGTTGTGCTTATGGAGGTTATACTTATGGATATTGATAAGGTTATACTTATGGATATTGCTAAGGTTATACTTATGAGTATTGATAAGGTTATACTTATGAATATTGATAAGATTATACTTATGAATATTGATAAGGTTATACTTATGAATATTGATAAGGTTATACTTATGAATATTGATAAGGTTATACTTATGAATAAGATTATACTTATGAATAAGGTTATACTTATGAATAAGGTTATACTTATGAATAAGGTTATACTTATGAATAAGGTTTTACTTATGAATAAGGTTACACTTATGAATATTGATAAGGTTATACTTATGAATAAGGTTATACTTATGAATAATGTTATACTTATGAATAAGGTTTTACTTATGAATAAGGTTACACTTATGAATATTGATAAGGTTATACTTATGAATATTGATAAGGTTATACTTATGAATATTGATACGGTTATACTTATGAATATTGATAAGGTTATACTTATGAATATTGATAAGGTTATACATATGAATATTGATAAGGTTATACTTATGAATAAGGTTATACTTATGAATAAGGTTATACTTATTAATAAGGTTATACTTATGAATAAAGTTATACTTATGAATAAGGTTATACTTATGAATAAGGTTATACTTACTCAATTTTAAAAAAGTTATTCCTACGTTTAAAAAACAAGTATTAAAGTTCCAAAAACAATTAACAGCTTAGTTTTAAATATTTTAGAAATCGTTAGTATTTTAAACTTAACTGGAATTTCAAAAAAATATATTTTGAGTAAATGGCGAATGCTGCAGGCGAAAAGTAGTTAGGCAGATGATAAATGGTATATAAACATATAAAGAAACATATTTTCTTTCATCTACTGCTTTGAAATTTTGTGCAAACCTTCTTAAACGATGCTATACATACTTAAGGAGGTGTGTACAAATATTCAAAACAATAAAAGAAACAGAAAATATGTTGTTTTAGGTGTTTACATATCATTTATCATCTTTCTACACCCTTTTCGTCTGCAACAAACGTCATTCACTCAAAATATTTTTTTTTACATTTTGGTCACGTTTAAAATGCTAAGGCTTTGTAACTAATTAACTTACACGTTTTACAAACGTATAAATAATTTTTTTTAAAATTAAGTTAAACAAAAAATTTTGAATTATTAAACATAAAAAATTTAATATTTTTTAGGTTTTGAACTTAAACTAAGTTTTTGAAAACTATTAAAACCCAAATCTGCTGAAGTTTTTTCATACGTCTGTAGTACAAACCTTGACGTTATTTAATCAATTAAAACATATTTAAAAAATATTAAAAATTGAAGGAGGACTAGTGTTTTTTAAAAAAGTATACTTAAGCTTAAAAAAAATAAAATATTTTTTAAAAATAATATTTTTGTTTTTGATTATTGTTCAGAAAAAGGTGTTCTAATAATATTAAAAAAATTGTATTTCTGAATTCCTTAATAATCAAATTAGGATTTGGGGCTCGAGTCTCCCTTAAATATGTACAGCATCGTTCTATGCAAAAATAAAACAACAGATTTTGATTTTTTTTTTCGGAATTTGGATCTCGTTTATAGAAAATATGAATTTTTCCAGAAAAAAATTTACTCTGTAGAAAAAGGTGCTTAAAAATGAGTGCATGAATGTACTCGTTTTTCTTTGAATACAATTCCTATGTAAATGAGCGATAAAGTACTCAAATGTAAGTCACAAAATATTAAAAAAAAATACAAAAAAAAATCAATAATTTCAATTTTTAAACTATTTGTAAAAAATACAAAAAAAAATCAATAATGTCACAGGTCAAACTATTTTTAACAAACATTTAAAAAAAATATATCAAAAATATATATCAATTTAATTAATAATATTAATTAAACTTAAAGAAATAATCATATTTTCAAGAACCTGCAGGTAAATAAATACTCATTTAAATACTTTTTTACTTTAGTTAAATTCCCAAACAACATACAGGAGCCCCAGTTGCTCAGTGGATAAGGCGTTCAGCTACTAATCGGAGGATTGGTGGTTCGAATCCGTGCGATGGACTTGACAAAGAAAAGTTAAAAAGTAGTGATCTTGCGATCGGAGGGTTGCCATCTTCGCTACAAAAATACTAGAAAGTCGTCCAGAATATCCAACAAATTATACTGGCGTGTATACGGGACTGGTGCACGATACATCTGATCGGGGTACAAAGTCCCGACGTCTATTGAAGGCGTTGGGTGCCAGTTCAGGTGTTTCCTCGTCATCTGACCATGGTTCTAAAATAACGAGGTGCATGTATGAATGTGTGTGTGAATGTGTGTGTGTTCCCGGGTCTTTCCTTCGAGATTGACCCCGAACCGTCGCCAATAGCCCACTGTTCAGCTCTAGTGCGACGTTTATTAACAAACCACGCAACCAGAATATCCAATAAATTATACTGGCGTGTATACGGGACTGGTTCACGATACATCTGATCAGGGTCCAAAGTCCCGACGTCTATTGAAGGCGTTGTGTGCCAGTATAGGTGTTTCTTCGTCATCTGACCATGGTTCTAAAATAACGAGGTGCATGTATGAATGTGTGTATGAATGTGTGTGTGAATGTGTATGTGTTCCCGGGTCTTTTCTTCGAGATTGACCCCGAACCGTCGCCAATAGCCCACTGTGCAGCTCTAGTGCGATGTTAATTAACAAAAGCAAACCAAACTCAAACAACATAAAATAGATATTTTGTTAAAAATACATATAACCCAATCTAAAAAAAAAATCGCATTAAAACCACCAATAATATCCATCTCCATCCCCCCAGTACCACAAACAACTCAACTCCCCTCACCACCCATCAAACCCGCAACATCCCAATAATCTTCCCCCCCCCCCCCCCCCTCCTTCCAATCTCAGACTCGATCGTCTGAAAATTGGAGTCCATAGAACAAACGAACGGAAAAAGGAACAAGGGAAACTTCAAATGATGACTATCCCCAACCCTGGAAGAAAAAAAAAATCCAAAAACAACAGAGAAGAGTTATATAAGAAATATAGCGAGTCGCCATCCCTATTTTTTGTTGTTATTGTTATTATCATTGTTATTTTTTTTTTCGTCTCTAGGCGTAAGCGCCCGTTCTTGGGACGAGGAAGACTTTAGTTTCTTGGTAGCGCCTGAGACGGGTCGGTTTTTATCACGGTTTGCGCCGCTGGAATTGCGTGATGTTTTTTTTATGCATTGTTAACGCCTTTTTTTTTTTTTTTTTTTTCCGTCCTCTGAGTGGAAAGGAAGAGAGATTTGGTCTTGTTGCTTCTCTGCAGCGGGGGTGTGTGTGCGGAGTTGTGCATTGTATTTTTTGTTTGTTTGTTTGTATCACTTAATATTCTTTGAAAAATGCTTTGGGTGTGATATTGCGGGACCGTGGAAATGGACGCTGGTGTTAGGTTTGAATTCTGAGCGGAATATTTTTGTTTTTTGTATCATTTTTATCATAAATATCATGGTTTTCTTTTTTTGTTGTTATTAGGAATACAGGGTACTATATATTTTTATTTACTTTTTGAATAAAAAAATTTATTTATATTATTGAAATTTATATAAAAGACAATATTTAACACACACATTCTAGAATATTTTTTTTTCTTGTATCATTTTTATCATAAATATCATGTTTTTCTTTTTTTGTTGTTATTAGGGATACAGGGTACTATATATTTTTATTTACTTTCTGAATAAAAAAAATAATGTATATTATTAAAATTTATATAAAAGACAATATTTAAGGGGGTCCGATACCCAAAATTCACAAAAAAAGTCATTTTTTTTTTATATTTAAAAAATAATATTCAAACTTATCTTAATAACTCACAAAAAACTGCTTCAAAAAATTCCTATTACTTTTTTAGTTATGAATGTTTTAATGATGTGTTCCTATAACATAGTTGTATCATATGTAAACTTTAGAAGCAAATATCTCTGTTCGTGGTTTTGAAATTTAATGAACACTAAAAATGCTAAGGCTTTTTTACTATTATACTTAAAATCATAATTTTTGTGTGTATAGCAAGATAAATATATTTTAAATAGATGTATGCATTCAGATTTCCTATTTTTACCATAATTTGTTTTTTTAAAACCACTTAAAATGGAATTTTATTTTTTTTCGTCAATTTTTTTTCCAAAATTTCTAATATATTTTATTTTTTTAAAGTGATGTATCTGAATCAAAATTTGAATGCATACATCTATTTACATATTATTCAAGATCTTAAATAAAAAAAATTGCTTCAAAATATTGAAAAACAAAAAAGGAGTAGGAATTTTAAAATTGTTAAAAAATTTACTAAAATTTTAATTTAAAAATAAATGTGCAATTTAAAAAAAAAATTGAGCGTCTTAAAATGGTTTTTTATGCATATTTAGAAAGAGAAAAAAAATTGGATTGTACAAGTATAAAAATAAAGAAAAAAATGTCGAAGGTATCGGACCCCCTTAACACACACATTCTAGAACATTTTTTTTTCTTGTATCATTTTTATCATAAATATCATGTTTTTCTTTTTTTGTTGTTATTAGGGATACAGGGTACTATATATTTTTATTTACTTTCTGAATAAAAAAAATACTGTATATTATTAAAATTTATATAAAAGACAATATTTAACACACACATTCTAGAACATTTTTTTTTGTTTTGTATAATTTTTATCATAAATATATCATGGTTTTCTTTTTTTGTTGTTGTTAGGGATACAGTGTACCATATTTTTTTTTTTACTTTCTGAATAAAAAAAATAATGTATATTATTAAAATTTATATAAAAGACAATATTTAACACACACATTCTAGAATATTTTTTTTTGTTTTGTATAATTTTTATCATAAATATATCATGGTTTTCTTTTTTTGTTGTTGTTAGGGATACAGGGTACCATATTTTTTTTTTTTACTTTCTGAATAAAAAAAATAATGTATATTATTAAAATTTATATAAAAGACAATATTTAACACACACATTCTAGAATATTGTGTTTTTTTTGTATAAATTTTATCATAAATATCATGGTTTTCTTTTTTTGTTGTTATTAGGGATACAGGGTACCATATTTTTTTTAACTTTCTGAATAAAAAAATTAATGTATATTATTAAAATTTATATAAAAGACAATATTTAACACACACGTTCTAGAATATTTTGTTTTCTTGTATCATTTTTATCATTAATATCATGGTTATCTTTTTTGTTGTTATTAGGGATACAGGGTACCATATTTTTTTAAAAACTTTTTGAGTAAAAAAATGAATGTATATTATTGAAAGGTATATAAAAACCAATATTTAACACAAACATTCTCTAAGTATTTTTATATTTACAAAATATAAACATTTTCAATTTTTTTTAAACTTTACTTCCCATTCTTTTGGTGCACCTTTTTAACATTTCTTCGGTTTATAACTTTTTCACGTTGCCTTGGTAATACAACGGATAAGGTATTGGGCTGCTATCCCTGAGAAACTGGGTTCGAATCCCTGTAAGTCTTGGTTGTAATTCTCGTTATTTAACTAAATTGATTTAAAAAGGCAGCATATGTAGTCTATAATATGATCTTTTTATTCATTTTTACCAATTGTACTTAATTTTAAGTATATGTTTTTTTCAAAATTGAAACTTATGTATTCAGAGCCATGATAAGCATCGAATGTAATCAAATATGAGTAGTATATTTTACTTATTATTGAATATATATATATATATATATATATATATATATATATATATATATATATATATATATATATATATATTATATATATATATATTATATATATATATATATATATATATATATATATATATATATATATATGTAAAATGTTATTGATATATATATATCAATAACATTTTACACTAGAGTTCCAA
Organism: Troglohyphantes excavatus; assembly: GCA_963932185.1. Taxonomy (NCBI): domain Eukaryota; kingdom Metazoa; phylum Arthropoda; class Arachnida; order Araneae; family Linyphiidae; genus Troglohyphantes; species Troglohyphantes excavatus. The sequence continues at coordinate 26,717,928 of OZ010678.1, forward strand.
AGTAGGAGATGACCATAATAGCGTATAGACAAATCTAATTAGTCTCGGATAGCAAATTGTGTCACAAATAATGTAATTATTACAAATATTCTATACTTCCAAAAATGTTACACAATACAAACTTTTGCTAATTTAATATTTTACTTTTGAATAAAACATTTGAGGACCTTAATTTTGATAATGAAATTAATTTTTTTTATTTGCCATATATGTTGAGGTCCATATCATAATTTAATTTATCTTAATATTTTATAAACTAATATTTATCCACTTAATTATTATAAAAATAATATTGTTCATGAAGGATGTGCCTAGAACAATGTATCCTTGTTGATTAAATGATAGAATTTTAAAAATGCATATTTTTTGTTATTGAACGAGCTAATAAATTACATTTTTTTAATCATGATAAATTAATTAAAAAAATTATAATGTAAGATGTATAATGTTACAGTATAAGTTGATTATGAATATTATATTAGAATTTATTAACATTACATTGTGTAATTTCAAAGTTAAATAATCGTATCCCATACTTTAAAACAAAAAAGTTATTGGCATTGAACAATATGTGGCAACTACTAACTATATAGGGCAACTATTAACACATAAAACGTGTTGCCATTTCAAAATTATATTATTCCAAAGGGAAGTGATATAAATGTGATAAATAAGAGATAAATGACTGCTCAAGATTATGATAAGAGAAAATGTGCAACGCTAGTGCGACGTTAATTAAACAAACCAAACCAAACCAGAACATCCAACAAATTATGCTGGCGTGTATACGGGACGTTTGCCCGATAAAACTAATCAGGGTCTAATATCTTGACGCATATTGAGGTTGCGTCGGGTGCCAGCTCTGGTGTTGTCCTCGTCAAATGACCATGGTTTAAAAATACGAGGCATCGTACCCGAGCCTTTCCTTCTAGATAGGCCCCCCGCCGTCGCCAATAGCCCACTGTGCAGCTCTAGTACGATAATTAACCAATTAATTAACCATTAACCACACCAAACCATTTTAAAATAACGAGGTGCATCTATGAATGTAGATGTGTTCCCGGGTCTTTCCTTCAAGATAGACCCCGAACCATCGCCAATGGCCCACTGTGCAGCTCTAGTGCGACGTTATTTAACCAAACCAATCTAAAATAACCAGGTATATGTATGAATGTGTGTGTGAATGTGTTCCCGGGTCTTTCCTTCGAGTTAGACCCCGAACCGTCGCCAATAGCCCACTGTTCAGCTCTAATGCGACGTTATTTAACTAAACCAAACTAGATATTTATTTATTCTAAGCAAGATAAAAAAAAAACACTATGCAGAAGGCAAACAAAAAAAAACTTCACTCTCAAACCCAAATTTTGTTAATTTGAAGCCGATGTAGAGGCTTGGTTTGGTTTGGTTTGGTTTGGTTATATAACGTCGCACTAGAGCTGCACAGTTGGCTATTGGCGACGGTTCGGGGTCTATCTCGAAGGAAAGATCCTCCTGTGTAGAGGCATCCATGATGTGCTCCACTTTCTTTGCTTCCGCAATATTTCGTATAATTTTCATGTTAAAATAAGCCGAATTGTATTGCTTTTGGCTGAGTTTTTTTTCTATTTTCTTTTTAAACCCATTTTAAATGCAATCGCCTATTAAAATAGAAAGTCATTTGCAAGTTAAAGTCGAAGTAGATAAAAATCAAGAGAAAAAACTATTTGTTTGGCAATATAAAAAGTAATTCTATAAGAAGAAAATATAATATTTATATACATTTAATATTTATACAGTGCTATGATAATAATAAACACCTCTAAATCACTTAAAAAAAATATTGGGCCACAGCATGGCTGCTTTCAATTGGCTTCAACGCGCCCATAGAGGAAACAAGGTTTGAGCCTTCCAGCAATTGCAGTTAGAGTTCAGTGTACTTAATCCGAAACTACCCCCCCCCCCCTTCTTCCTTCCCCATAAGGCCACCAGCAATTGATAATTGCCGAAGATGACGCCCACCAAAATGGCCGCCCAAAACTTGTTGAAGCTCTTCCACGAAACAAAGAATCCAACCTCGTTACCAGGAAACAACAACAAGGATCCGAGAGTTTCTTCACAACGTCAGCGTCGATTAAGAAGCACGTTGTTCATACTCTCGAACCGTCACGTGTGCATGTAATTAACATTTTCTAATTTAATTAGCCGAAAAGGGTGGCATCTCTCGAAGAATGCTTCTTTGTTGGGGGGGAAGGAAGGTAAATTCGAGTACGATTGTTTTGGAGATGCGAGTGGTTTTGGAATGTTGCGAGGTTTGTTGTGTTAAGATTTCGAGTTTGATTATAGAGTTGGATGTAGTTAAATGAGAATGTATGTTGATTCGGAGATATTAAGGAATTATTAAAGTTGTTGTTTTCCCCTCACCCATTTCAGACGTCTTAGATTTATTTAACATAATTTATTTAATTTAGAATCGTTTCAGTTTGGGAGCCCCAGTTGCTCAGTGGATAAGGCGTTCAGCTACTAATCAGAGGATTGGTGGTTCGAATCCGTGCGATGGACTTGACATAGAAAAGTAAAAAAGTAGTGATCTTGCGATCGGAGGGTTGCCAGCTTCGCTACAAAAATACTAGAAAAGTCGTCCAGAACATCCCCAAAAATTAACGGCGTGCATACGGAACTGGTGCACGATAAATCTGATCGGGGTCCAAAGTCCCGACGTCTATTGAAGGCGTTGGGTGCCAGTTTAGGTGTTTCCTCGTCATCTGACCATGGTTCTAAAATAACGAGGTGCAAGTATAAATGAATGTGTGTGGGAATGTGTATGTGTTCCCGGGTCTTTCCTTCGAGATAGAACCCGGTTAATTAACTTCGCACTAGAGCTGCACAGTGAGCTATTGACGATGGTTCGGTCTCTATCTCGAATAAAGGAAAGACCCGGGAACACATACACATTCACACACACATTCATTTATACTTGCACCTCGTTATTTTAGAATCATGGTCAGATGACGAGGAAACACCTGAACTGGCACCCAACGCCTTCAATAGACGACGGTACAGATCAAACGGTACAAATGCGATGTCCCCTGTAGGGGACATACGAACGCAACGGTACAGGTGCGATGTCCCCAATACGGGGACATACGAACGCAACGGTACAAATGCGATGCCTTACCAGTAAAAGGGATCTTTACAAACTACATTATACATGATTCTAAAATGTTACAATATACATTATACATTGTTAAAAATAGGAATTCCAAAATAAGTAAAATGTACTCATTTTTTAGCGCATTCGATGCATATCATGGCTGCGAATTACATAAGTTTCAATTTTGAAAAAGACATGTAATCAAATATGAGTAAAAATGAATAAAATGAGCAGATGCTAGCCTACATAGTCGGCCTAATAGATATCGACAATTACAACTAAGACTTACCTAGAATCGAAGCCAGATCCTCAGGCAGCGCAGTCGCAGTTCAGAGTCTTATCTGCTAAACCACCAGGGTGACTTGAAGAAGTTACGAACTGAAGAAAACTTAAAAAGGTGTACCAAAAGAATGGGAAGAAAAATAACTGATTTCTAATAACTCGGTTTCTATTTAAGCAATCGATATCAAATGAAGTGGAAAACCATCTTCTGAATAAATATTTTAAGTTTATCAGGTCGCATTGTTAAGACGGCCTTACAGAAGCTGAGATGAGTAATATTAAATCACACTGCTCATTTTTGAGAAAGTATGGTAACTTAAATTTGAGTACGCCATCACTCATTTACGATGCAATTGTACTCAAAGAAAAATGGGTAAGTTACTCAGGTTATCATTTTTAATTACCGTTTTTTACAGTGTATAATCTTTGTTTTTAACTTTAAAAAAAATGGTGTTATATCCTGGTTATATTGGACAAAAAACATATAAATTCCCAAGTCCTAGTTCATAAACATTGTCATAAAATTTTGGAAATAAACCCGCATATATAATATATTTTTATCTGTTGAGCACATTCACTTGATTATTTAGTATGGAACAGTATCTTATTATTTTGAAGAATATACAAATAATGGTTTGGAATATCTGAATATTTTATGTTTTAATTTGTTAACTGAAGAAGACACATTTTTCTCATAAAATATCAATGAGATGAACAACTGTAAAATAATCCTTGTGTTAATTTATTTCTGCAATTGTTGCCATTTATTCAAGGTTTGTAACTTTTACATCTATGTATAACCTTTCTTTGAGATATTTATAATTATATTATGAGTTTTTATTATAAATATGTGGAACGTAATGCGTTCAAACTTATGTTTGTTTGTTTAGTCGAATAAAGCAAATATTTGTTTACACATATGATCGTTAGCTGATTTTACGATTCTAATTTTAAGACTAAATATGTTTTATTTTTAACAAATCCGAAACACATTAATTCTTTTATTTTTTTTAATTACAAATTAACTGCAGCAATAATTAAAAATAATATTTTAATTATAACTTAATTGGAGCATTAATTTTATTTAAATGTATAATTATGTTTTTAATTACATTGACATAACAGCCATAGTTAATTACCAAATGAATTACATGTGAATTATAATTTAAGTATATTGAGAAATAGTTAGGTATAATTAATTATTAATAATTAATGACTTTTCATATTGAATGCAAATAATTAGTGTGGATATTAGGAACGTTATTTACAAATGCTATATTCAAACTTCCTGTATTGCCTCATTTTATTTGCATTCTTTCTCTTTTGAACTGTCTATTGGTTTAATCACATATGCCCTATAGTTTTATAGTTATAAGTATTTGTCTATTATATACAAAATCGTAACATTGGTTTTCTCTGCTTTCAGGTTCCGCAACTGTTTCCTTCGAAATATATGCTTTGTACTTCAACCGTATTTCTTGAAATGGTTCGAAATTAATGCCATTAAGTTTCTGACACTGAGCTAAATAATATAACTATAATATTTGGAGCGAGGACTAAGCGTTGCCGATCACTTTGCACCTTTTTGAGCAAAGGTAGACAAACTTGCAACGAAGGTAGAAAAAATAGTCAATTTGCATAGATTTGCGTAGATTTAAAAACGTAGTTTTGGTTTTCAAAATTCATTTAATGCTTTTTCATACTTAATTTCTTACTAACAAGAAAAAAGACAAAATACACCGAAAAAAAGTAGTTTTTAACAATTGTGTGACGTCAGATGAGACTCCCGCATAGGGAAGGACGAATGTTTTCTAAACCTTTTTTTACGAATTGAATGTATCGCTTTAGTGTTTATATTATACTCTAGCTCAGTGGTTTCTGTAAAAACAAGTATACTAATAGAGTACTTTCATATAACCTTAATTTTAGTTCAAATATATTTAGAAAAACTTTAACTACTAGTAAATATCAATAAAAGTTATCTTTTTCAAATAAATGTGATGCATTAAAATAGTAATCGATATTTTTAATATTTTGCCAGAACAATAATTATAAGAAATTGCGTCTTAAATATTGTCTTAAACAAACAACTCCGATTGTCAAGCATCGGATACGTAACGCCAATGGTTAATCCCTAAAACTAAAATTTGGCAGGTAAGTTTGTTTTAAGTCTCATTTGAACAATTAGTTCATTTGTCAATTTTATATCATTACCAACGTCCATACTTGGTGAAATTTAGTATTTTGACTTGATGTTTAACTCAAACAGGGGTATAAAATATTTTTTTAAAAGCATAATTTTTTTCTGTACCTCAACCAACAATCCTAAAATATCAAGATTCTGTAAAACACATTGACAGGAGATAATTATTTTATACAGGGTGGTGCAAAATGAACGTTATGGTTTATATGCTTTATAACTTTTTAATTTAATATTGCATTTTTTTTCTTTGCTTCAGAATTGTGTAAAGAAGGCTTGAAGAATTTGAAAGAAATGAAACAGTACACAATAGAACAACGAACAAAAATCATTGAATTTTATTTTTCAAACGGAAACTCAGTTATTCTAACATAAATTAAAAACCATAATATTCAAAAGTACCACTACATAAATTAAAAACCATAATATTCAAAAGTACCACTACATAAATTAAAAACCATAATATTCAAAAGTACCACTACATAAATTTAAAACCATAATTTTCAAAAGTACCACTACATAAATTAAAAAAACATAATTTTCAAAAGTACCCGTACATAAAATAAAAAACCATAATTTTCAAAAGTACCACTACATAAATTAAAAAACCATAATTTTCAAAAGTACCCGTACATAAAATAAAAAACCATAATTTTCAAAAGTACCACTACATAAATTAAAAAACCATAATTTTCAAAAGTACCACTACATAAAATAAAAAACCATAATTTTCAAAAGTACCACTACATAAATTAAAAAATAATAATTTTCAAAAGTACCACTACATAAAATAAAAAACCATAATTTTCAAAAATACCACTATATAATTTAAAAACCTTTAAAATACTAAAAATTAGATCGCAGAGCACTGAATTGATGTCCTGCTGGGAATAGGATGTTTTTGTGCATTATCCTGGCTGGGTGCCAGGGAGTTCCCTCACCCATTCACCCTAAACCATGCAATGACCTTTGTACGATGCTCTCTATTTAGCACACCCCTATTAGTTTTGCTATTGATATTGTGTTTTGTTATATCATGCATTGTAATTTTGATATAATATTGCTTTAGGTTTTAATGTTTTGATTTATAATTAATGCATTTCTTATTTATGTACGTTTGAATGAATGTTAGCTTCCACTATTTTTATATACATAAAAATGGGCGTGATTGCTTTAATGTTGGTAATTTCGCAATGTCATCGTTTCAATACAAATATTGATGGGTTTACACATAAAGCACATATATAATTAGTATGGGAATATATTTTTAAAAAAATAATGTAATATTTAAAGTAGTAAGTGGGTGAAATATAACATCAAAAATCCGATTTCGAAAGAGATTTCTATTTTAGAAATATTAACTATTGACGTTTTGTATTAATATATCTACGGAGATGTGTAATTATATATAGTATATTATCATAATGTGATTTTTTTTATATAAAAATATTCATTTTTCTCGTAAATAACTGAATATTTGGGATGTGAATATTTTATGCATAATGCATCAAACTGTTACAAAAATATAGTTAATAGTTTTAGCGTATTTAACATAATAAAAAAATAAAGTACGCAAATATTGCAAATTTGGCATAACAAATACTTTATATTATATTTATATTAATTAAATTAGTGGTATTAAGAAAAATATACAAAATAACTAGGATACATAAAATATTTTTGTATGGGCTCCCGGCCTTCTTAAGTTTTACATCATTAATGTTCATAATTCCTTAAGAATATTTAATTCCTAATTAATATTTATTTATTCCAAATTAATATTTAATTTATATATTCTTAAGATATAAATCACTTCACACTTATTTGAAACTATGTCAGAGTATTATCAATAATTTAGTAATACAATATTTTCACATGTTCACAAATATTGACATAATGACATTTTCTCGGATAAATGCACTCTATAATTCCATTCATTAAGAACATTCCTTTCAAATTAGAAACTGAGCATACAAAGCATTACACATTGAAGTGCATTGATAATGCAATGCATTACTTTAGATGTTGATAATGTAACTCTGTCCATCAAATTCCACTAATACCCTTTAGTAGAACGCATTTCATATAATAATTTAATTCATATAAATAGCTTACAATAATATGTGCCATTCCATCTTCAAGTCTGCTCTCTAAATTCATTATCTGGATAACAACTTCAACTACATCAACTATTAACTACTAAAAGGAAACGATGCGAAGCTTTGAAACGAGTCATTTTCAGTAGAGTATCATATAATGTCAATAACAAAGTTTTAGAAGTCACTCGTATAAACTGTGTGTTTAATTATTAAATACATGTTTTCTCACAGTTCTGTAATTTATTCCCAGCAAAATAAATCCGCATAAAACCTTCATGGAAAACTGCTTGTTTCAAATACCTTTATAAAACTTACATGCTTTTTGAATTTTTTAATTTAACTAAATAAAACCTTTAAAAACCTTTTTAAACCTAAAAAAACTAAATAAAACCTTAAAAGCCCTTTTACCTCAACTAATAATAATGTTTAAATTTCAACAATTAAATGTGCTTAAAACTTTCAATTTCACAACTTTAATAAAGGTTATGTACTGAATGTTGATGAATAAAAAAGTATTTTTCCTAGTAAATAATTAAAAATTCCTTTTAAAATTGTAATTTTAGAATTATAGAATCGTCGAGAACAAGTGGTGTGAAAGCATAATTTCCCAATTGTAATTTCAAATAAAACAAAACAAAATAGATAGAAGTAAACCCATTTTTTTTTTAAATTCAGCTGTTTGGTACTCAATATTTTTTAAAGGTTATTTACTATTACCAGTATTAGTGTTGGAATTTATAGTACTCGTCAAGTTATTTTAAAGGACCCCAGCAAAAAAAGTCAGCACGGAACCTTCATCAAAATTGTCAAAATTGAAGGTTGTTTGAAGGATATTGAAACAAAAAACTGCAGTTTTTTTGAAGTTTTTAATTTTCCTGCATAAAACCTTTAAAATATCTGCATTTTCCTTTCATGATTAAAAATTAAAGGTCTTTATGAAGGTTTTTTGGAGTTTTTATGAAGGACATTGAAACAAAAACCTTTAATTTTATAGATCTTCAAAAAAACTGCAGTTTTCCTGCATAAAACCTTCAATTTCAAAATTTTTATGAAGGTTTTATGCTGACTTTTTTTGCTGGGACACCACACACAGTGTTCTACATTAATTAGTTTTCGAGATATAGTACAAAAAAAACTGTAAATGTATCTCCTATTAGGTCAAGTGGGGCGCGATAATGACGCCATCTGTGTGCGCGGCACATGTATTATCTAGTAATTGCTTCTTTTATCTACACAGCAGTATCAAACTGAGTTGTACGGTTTCAAGGAGGAATTATTTTACATCATTTATATGCTATTTGTATAAATATACCCTATTTACCAGAGAACCAAATATCCCCATCATTTAAAAAATCCCCAAAAATCCTAAAAGAAATACCTCCCTCCTAATGCGCAAAATCTTTTAATGATTATCCGCTTCTTTCACATATAAAACTAATCATTTAACATTAAATCAAAACTTTATCCTCCAAGTTAAAAGAACCGAATAGAAAAAAAACTGGTATTTAGGCTGTCTCTTCAAAATGAGAAACGTGCATTAACTTCCACAGAAAGTCTCGATAAATGTCATTATTTCCACCTGTTAAGCTTTCTAATTCAATTTCGCGTTAAAAATCTTCTTTCCTAACAGGTTATAAGCTGTTATTAATTCAATTTGAGAAAAATTACCCCCTTGACAAACGTACCCTGTAACGTGATTTTTTTTTTACATTGGATAAGTTATTAAATGCTATTAGGAGATTTCGATCAATGGCTTTAAATTGATTTTTATTTAGCGTTTCATTTTTTCGTTTAAAAATTAATGGCCTTTGGCATGTCCCGTTTGAGAGATTAGAAAAGGGTGATTTAATTTTATGTGCATTTGTCAAATGAATTGCTCGTTTGTCATTCGTGTTAGTCCGTGTTCTTAATGGAGATTAGTTTTGATATAATTCTCGCTCTAGTTTGTACAATTGTTCATGGTTCACTATAAAAGAAATTACGTATCTCTGATACATGCATGAATATTAAGAAAATATATTTTTATAAATTAGTTATATCTGATTAAATTAAGTGGTAGCATCTGATTTCAAATAGATATATATGTAGTTGTTTGACATTGCGTGAAATTTGAGTGGTCCCGTCGGAAGTCGAACCAGGGACTTATTGTCTCAAAGTCCGGCGCTCTACCGACTTCGGTACAAAAAACACGTTATCTCCTGATTATAGATGTTTTTAATGATATATCTTTGAACAATAATACTGTAAACAGTTTTTTCGCATATAAACCGCGAAATCTGACCATGGTTCTAAAATAACGAGGTGCATGTATGAATGTGTGTGTGAATGTGTATGTGTTCCCAAAGAGAATGTGTGTGAATGTGTATTCCTTTCCTTCGAGATTGACCCCGAACCGTCGCCAATAGCCCACTGTGCAGCTCTAGTGCGACGTTAATTAACAAAACCAAACCAAACTAAAAATAAACCGTTCAAATATATGAAATGAACGTACGACTAGTCTGTGCTTTGGGAAATTCTCTTTATTTAATATAATTAAAATTACATTCATTTATGGATTCTTTATATATATACACTTCATTGAGTAATGTTTTTAATCGTTTCATCAACCCCATATTTGTCAAATAAGGCGACATACTCAAGCAAAAAAAAGTAACCCTTATTAGAAGGTGACATTTAAAGCAGCTACACTGGGTTTGACCCATTTTGAAATAATGGAAGTTAGAATAATTTATCCAATTACTTTCTATGAGGTGTAAAACACCCCTTTGCTTGTGTTCGCGGATTAAAAACGTATTGTTGTTGTGCGAGAGTTTCAATGGTTCTCAATATTTCAAGAGTTTAGCGTATGAGTTAAAAGCTAAGTTTAGATATTGGTTGGTTGAGTGTTAGAAATAAGTAAATGTGCGAAGATACTATTTGATCCTTCTCCCCTCCAAATAGGTCTGTGATTATTGTATATTATATTTTTTACTGTTTCTCGCAAACAACTTTAAATATAATGTACTATGCTCTAATAAACATGTTAAGTCTTTATTGCGTTTTAAGACTATTTCACGTGCGCAAATACAACAAATATTTTTAAAAACTGAAAGATGTATGTAAATGTACGCATATTTAATAATAAAAGAAAGAGTTTATGCGTACTTTTTTGCGTATAAAAGGATATACATTTATATGTAAATAATATTTATGCTGTAGATGTGCGCCTGGAACTCAGAGTTTTAAAATTCCGTTACGTATTTAAATGAAATTCTAAGGTTTTAGAAGCTATTTTTTTAAATGTCTATTTTAAAAGAAACATTACTAAATTTTTTATAAAATCATAAGATGCTGACAACCATAACATGTATGTATATATTTTTTAAATTGTAAAAAAAATATTTATTATAATAATAAGCGTTTTAGCAACCAACAATAAAATAACTTGTTTTAACATATATTTAAGTTATACTTCATTGTACACTGAGAATGGCGACATTTTAAAATTGAAATACTTAAAGAAACTGCGTAGGAATGAAAATCTAAATTAATATAGGAATTGCTAGATCGTGGATTGAGAATGTTTTGTTTATTAATTAATATATTATATCTTTTTAAACCACGTGGAAAAAATTGTTCCCCCTCCCCCCTCTGGTTATTTTTTTAAGAATTAAGTATAACAATTGATGGTACCGAAAGGTTTTATGTGCCTAAAATGTAACAAGTGAATAATATATTTTGGATTCCGAACAAACTTCTACACGTTTTCTAATAGCATAATATACCTCGCGACTTAGTTAGTTTTTATTTGGAATATAGAAAAAAATCTAAACTATAGATTTTATAGAACATGTGATATTATTCATGTCGAAAGTAATTGTTAAAAAAGTTTATTATTTCTTACCTAGTTGCATATTAATACTACCACATTTTCTAAAAATATATTTTATTAAATTATTTTTTTCAGTAAAAATAATTGGAATATAGAAAAACAAAATTTAAACAATAGATTTTATAGAACATGTGATATTAGTCAAGTCGAAAGTAATTGTTAAAAAAGGTTATTATTGCTTACCTAGTTGCATATTAATACTACCACATTTTCTAGAAATACATTTTATTAAATAATTAATCTCAATAAAAATAATTGTAATATAGAAAAAAAATCTAAACAATAGATTTTATAGAACATGTGATATTTTTCAAGTTGAAAGTAATTGTTAAAAAGGTTATTTTTGATTGCCTAGTTGTATATTAATACTACAAAATTTTAGAGAAATATATTTTATTAAATATTTTTTTTCAATAAAAATAATTGAAATATAGAAAAAAATAAACAATAGATTTTATAGAACATGTGATATTAGTCAAGTCGAAAGTAATTGTTAAAAAAGGTTATTATTGCTTACCTAGTTGCATATTAATACTACCACATTTTCTAGAAATACATTTTATTAAATAATTAATCTCAATAAAAATAATTGTAATATAGAAAAAAAATCTAAACAATAGATTTTATAGAACATGTGATATTTTTCAAGTTGAAAGTAATTGTTAAAAAGGTTATTTTTGATTGCCTAGTTGTATATTAATACTACAAAACTTTAGAGAAATATATTTTATTAAATATTTTTTTTCAATAAAAATAATTGAAATATAGAAAAAAATAAACAATAGATTTTATAGAACATGTGATATTATTCAAGTCGAAAGTAATTGTTAAAAAGGTTATATTTGATTACCTAGTTGTATATTATTACTACCACATTTTGCAAAAATATGTTTTATTTAATATTTTTTTTGCCTTACTAATATATAAACCTTACTCAAAGAAATTCGATTTATTCCATATACACTACAACCCATTGGCATCATAAGGTATTAATCTCATATCTTTCCAAATAGTCGATGCATCATAGAAATAGACATCTTCTTACTTATAGATCATCGGTCGATGATCCATCCATTTTTTATAAGTTCCCTTCCTTATTCATTCCTTATTCCTAGCATCACTTGGTTATAAATGACGTATTTCGTCTTGTTAGGAGGGAAGTTTCTGCTGTATTAATGATATGTCCTTTTGTGCGGTGAAATAAAGACAATGTAGATTTTGTGGGGAAATTTCGAAAGAAAATGTTGGGAGATAAAGTTTTGGGATAAATCAAGTTTTGTATTTTTTTGTGAGATTTATTGTGAATGTTTTACTAAGATTTTTTTTATGTTTTCTACATTAATATACTGAGTAAGACTTCATATAAGTTAAATGAAGATGTTAGAATGTTTTCATGTTTTAGATGTTAGATGTTTTCATGTTAGAATCTAGGTATCTACACCGTAAATAAAAGTGCTTAAAATGAGTGCATGAATGTACTCGTTTTTCTTTTAATACAATTGCATCGTAAATGAGCGATAACGTAGTCAAATTTAAGCAACCCTACTTTCTAAAATATGTACAGTGTAATTTCATATTGCTAATTTCAGCTTCTGTTTAAGCAATCTTAACAAAACGATCTGAGAAATTTAAAATAGTTGTTCAGAAGATGGTTTTCCACATTATTTGATGCCGATTGCTTTAGTGGAAACTGAGTTATTACAATTCAATTACCTTACTTTCCATTCTTTTAGCACACGTTTTTAACATTTCTTCTTCATGTCGTCCTGGTGGTAGTACAGCGACACTATACTGTAGTGCCTTAGGATATGGGTTTGATTCCAGGAAGGTATTCGTTTTAATTTTTGATATTTATTGAAAGTAAATTATGAAGGCAGACTATGCTATTTATTTATTTTTACTCATTGTACTCATTTTGAGTACATGTCTCTTTCACAAATGAAACTTATGTATACGGAGTTATGATAAGCATCGAATGTACTAAAAAATGAATACATTTGACTCTGTTTTTTTAGTACCTATTTTTAATAGTGTATATTAACAAAACATATTTATTCCACCATCTAATGTAAAATAACTAATTTCCTTTACTAGGTTATGTAAAATAACTGCTTCAATACTTATATAACATTTGATATAAAACCAATTAATACTTTCTATCAGCCCAGCAAAAAAAGTTAGCATAAAACCTTCATCAAAATTTTGAAATTGAAGGTTTTATGAAGGAAAACTGCAGTTTTTTTTGAAGATCTATAAAATTAAAGGTTTTTGTTTCAATGTCCTTCATAAAAACTGCAAAAAACCTTCATAAAAAACTGCAAAAAACCTTCAATTTTTAATCATGAAGGGAAAATGCAGATATTTTAAAGGTTTTATGCAGGAAAATTAAAAACTTCAAGAAAACTGCATTTTTTTGTTTCAATATCCTTTATAAAACATTTAAAAAACCTTCATTTTGGCAATTTTGATGAAGGTTTCATGCTGACTTTTTTTGCTGGGATTGTACAGCCAAATTGAATTATCAATATTTCCCGTTCTAGGGACCTTGGTGATTAAAATTTCGTTACAAATTGGAACTTTTAACACTTTGGTCACTGACGAATTATGAATGTTATTTAGTTTGCTTATAAATATTGTATTTATATCTATTTTGTATTGTATTTCCTTCCCATGCATAGAACGGGTATTTCAGATAATATTGTATATTAAAAAAAAAAATTCTACCAGCTATTGTAAAGTAACTAATTTCCTTTACTAGGTTATGTAAAATAACTGATTCAATATTTATATAACATTTGATATAAAACCAATTAATACTTTCTATGTATATTTCTAAATGTATATTAAAAAAACATTTATTCTACCAGCTATTGTAAAGTAACTAATTTCCTTTACTAGGTTATGTAAAATAACTGCTTCAATATTTATATAACACTTGATAAAAAACCAATTAATACTTTCTATGTATATTTCTAAATGTATATTAAAAAAACATTTATTCTACCAGCTATTGTAAAGTAACTAATTTCCTTTACTAGGTTATGTAAAATAACTGCTTCAATATTTATATAACACTTGATATAAAACCAATTAATACTTTCTATGTATATTTCTAAATGTATATTAAATTTTTTTTTATTCTACCAGCTATTGTAAAGTAACCAATTTCCTTTACTAGGTTATGTAAAATAACTGCTTCAATATTTATATAACACTTGATATAAAACCAATTAATACTTTCTATGTATATTTCTAAATGTATATTAAATTTTTTTTTATTCTACCAGCTATTGTAAAGTAACCAATTTCCTTTACTAGGTTATGTAAAATAACTGCTTCAATATTTATATAACACTTGATATAAAACCAATTAATACTTTCTATGTATATTTCTAAATGTATATTAAATTTTTTTTTTATTCTACCAGCTATTGTAAAGTAACCAATTTCCTTTACTAGGTTATGTAAAATAACTGCTTCAATATTTATATAACACTTGATATAAAACCAATTAATACTTTTATCAATTTCCCACGCACCATACCAGTAACAAAATTCCAACTCCAGATCGCATTCCCGAGGCCTTCAAACTCCAGATTGGAAAACACAACAAAATCGAAATCTCAAGGGTCGGTCAAAAAAAATTCACCCTTTTCCTGTTAACTTCATTTTACCTCACCAGTTTCTAAGGGAGCGGGGTTATTGGGAGGGGGGGGGGGGGGGGGGGGCTTCGGGATAAATCTGTTTCGAGAAAATTCTTTAACGGAAACTTTTAAAACTCTTAGCTCCCTCCCAGAAGTTTCACCCGGAAAAGGAGGTATTGTTGAGGGAGAGAGTTCGATTGGAGAACTTTCTTATTCTTTTATTAATTCCGAACTACTTTCTCTCTTTTCGAACATCTGGTTTTCGCGGGGATGTTTACGTAGGGGGTGGGAACTCATAATGCAGTTCGGGGAGTTTTGGATATTTTGAGGGGAACTCGGAAAAGTTTGGCAGGTAAATTATCAAGGATGCAGATATGCTACTTTTAGTTGTATTCTATTAATTTTTACGTTAACAACAATGCTGTAGAAGCACTTGCATTTTAGAAAATGTAATTTAGTTGCGGATACAGTTGCAGAACTTATATTTTCAATTTAAGAACTTATCTTTTCAATTGTGGAATTATCTTGATCTTGTATAAGAAAACTTTCGGAACTGCAGTCCACATTTTAATAATTGTTGTACCTTTTCTGGAATTGACAAGTTTGAAAACAGAAATATATTTATTTTTATACTAGTTACGCACTGAATTGAAGAAGAATATTGATAACGTAACATATAAAATAACATTATAATAACAATGTATACAATACACATTATAAAAAAAACCAAATTCGGCCAAAAATTACAAAATATATTTTTGGTTCTATAATATACCCTAATTCAGTATATTTCAAATGATACCAGGATTGAATAAATATCCCCCAATTTTTTTGATTTACAAATAGTTATTCAATGATCCCGCTTGAAATTGTAATATATTTTATAAACTTTACAACCCAGCTTATGACGAATTGTATTTTTACCATATGTCCCATCATTCGAAACATGATAACTCAAGTTTGTTTAAACTTTTTGAATTTTTTTTCATTCAACTTTATATTAGTTGTACGATGTTATG